>JBAIZL010000005.1:46818616-46828616 GCA_036971475.1 Prosapia bicincta | reverse complement strand
AATTCTCTAAGCTATCAGATCCATAATTTATAAACCGGGTTGAATCAAATACACAATTCCCCACCGCCACCTTAAACAATGTTAAATAAATAATATTCGAGCTGGCTTGTGAGTGAAAGTTATAATTAAATAATAAAAATATATACAACTCACAAATATACAATTTTTTATTTCAAACGCGTTTCGACGAAGATGACGACAAAGTAGTTTGAAATAAAAAATTGTATATTTGTGAGTTGTATATATTTTTATTATTTAATTATGAGTATAATGTTAAATAAATTAAATGGTTTATTTCACCGAAAAACAACCGTGTTTCAGACAACATTGGAAATATTAAATAAAAACAACTTGCGAAATGCACTTGCTTTTATGAACGATTGTAACTATTATATTCACACAACCTTTAACGGAAAATTTGAAAAGATGTCAAGATTAGGTTTCCAGAAACTGAAAATTCAGACATAATCTCAAATCAAACTTACATACATGTTTGTTGAATATCAGAAGTAAAGTATTTGGAAAACCCATGCTCATATCAAACTTCACATATTAAGGACGTGTTCGTACTTACTGGAACTATTTTCCTCTTCAAACACTACGTATTGCAACTGATTACAAATAGTATTGCACTGATCAAGATCAAGGACTTTTCTGAAAGTCCATTTACAAATTTTAGCTCAATAGAAAAGCCAAGACATTTCTACTTACAAAACTACTTGATAGACATGATTAAATCTTACTTGCCGACCATGGTTAAAATAGATCAGTCCACATCTACGCAAGGAGAGTTCGTTTGTTTGCTCCTAAACGTTTGTTCATCGCACCTGATTGGTTTGACATTTGTTCAATATTTTCACACTTATAGATGATACTGGGAATTAAGTAAGGAAACCATTGCTTATTCACACTACTTTGTACAATCGATGCACTTGAGACATAACTTACGCATTTTATACAGAAATTAATTGGGGATATAATGATTCAAGAACGTCTACTCTCCAAAGCCCGCAAACACTACAAACACAGCTTAGAGTTATGTTAACGAAGACTTTATAGGTCAAACAGGTCAGGCAAATGGGTATAATCTTTGATAGAAAATCCACCAGGTTTCACCCCATACACTACACAAGCAATAGATTTCCCCTGATATCTGACCGCTTCTATGAGATGATCGATTCACAAATCTAGATCTTATTTGAGGTTATTTTTACTCTAAGAAACGTAAGCTCTGCCTCAAGATCATACTTTATTATAAATATAAGCTGGACGAGGCTCTTTATAAGGTAATCTGTTTTAAAGAGTAACATTATAAAGTAATTCAAGTTCATTTATGTGACTATACAAAAGTGCAATTATTATTTTGGAAATTTCTAAATTACTCCTTACAGCCTAAGTGACAAAACAAATATTTGCAGCAAATAATCTTGTTAAAATAAAAATATATAAGTGTGTTTTGTCTCTTAAAAGAAAATACTATACGTGTATGAGAAGTATGTGTGAAGTCATGTGGGGGCCAATGCTGTATACTTTCAGCGGGATCAGTGTTTACCCTCGGCTTAAATTAGAAGGGTAAATATGTTTTAGGGGTGAAAGCAACAGACAGATGAAAAGTGAACGTATGTTGGAGCAAGTTGATGTTCCATGTAGATTAAAGGAAGGTAATATTTGATAATCAGCTGACTGCTCAAGTTAGGATTTATATTGCGTTTCGTAATAGCTACCTACAAGTGTACATTCGAGGTTGCAATATTTACAGGTCTGTGGTGAGATACATTGTGGTGTCATCTTGGACCAACGGTGTCTAATATTTATTGAGATAACAAATTAGCAATATTTTTAATCAATATCTGTTGTAATTTCACTTTATCATTTATATTTTAAAAAATAGGAAAATTTATTTGGTGGGGCAAATAATAAAATTTAAAGTACGAACGTTTCAAGTTTTTATTTTTCTCATTTTAAGCAAATTTAATTTTAAATGTCAGATAAAGTATTTCCTCAATGTTGAATACCTATCAATATTTGTATAGCACTCCGAAACTGATACATTTCTATTGTTCACGTGATATAGGCGTGAATCTTTTGTTTTTATTCCACACAAATTTGCTTCTATTTTTAAAATGTTTTATTCTTATAAGCCCACTGATAGTTGTTAGATTTAGGGTTGATTTCCAGTTTATATTTCTACATCTTCTCTATGCATACTCTTTATGAAAACTTTCCTTACTCCATAATATTCTCATAGAAATTACGTTCTCAGTATTCATTTATTTCTTGCATCTTCAATACCAAAAAATAAACTTGTTTGAGATATTAGTCTATTGGAAATCTTTTTAAATAGATTGTAATGCAATTTTTATTTTTAAGAACTTAAGTCAAATATTCTATATACAAATGAACATTTAAACTTTATTTTTCTTATAGAAAACGTATTTTTTAATCTATAAACATTTTAGGTAAAAGAAGATATGATTTTTCAAACCTAATCATTCCATACAACAATGTGTATAAATTAGACTATAAGAAAACCATCTAAGTTTGTCACAGCAGGATAACAGAATTTCAAAGGATATACTGAACTTGACACCGACATAACACAAAAACATGATCCCAAACGTAATAGGTAACTTACAAAGCGCATGTCAGAATTTTTAAAAAAATGTACATTTAGGGCTTTCAAACAATATACAGGACCTTTTACTTGAAAATGATTTAAATATAACCTCAAAATAGTTACAATGTGTTTTTAACAAAATAGTTACAAAGACGACAACAGCTGTTATAGTTAACTGGTCTTAATAGGAGAGACATTTTTGGTAACGGTTACCGAAAAGGTTCCAAAATAACAATAATTTGCAATCATTTTATCAATCTATTACTGTGTACCAATTTAATATTTTTAAAATGGTTTTGAATCAGTCTATTTTAAAAATACATTCTAAAACAAAATACAGCTTTGGTATACCATTAAATATTAAATAGGTTAAAGTGAACTTTATCTTAACAAAATAAACTGAAAAGAAACTTTAACATTTAATTTATTAACTACTCCTACAGTAACAGTTACAAAATGTACAGCTTCAAGGAAAGTGTTCTTAAATCAAATATACTTGTTTTGCAAATTTAAACAAAAAGACTTTATGTGTAGAACCAATTTTGTGAAATCATCTGGGAGTCCGGATAATTTCATTGGAAACATTGTTTATATTCGCCGCAAATTGAAAAAGTAAATAATGCTTTAGGGGGAGGTGGCAAATACATGGAGTGGGCTGTAATGAAACAAGATCATTTTACACAATACTTTATAGCGTTTATTCTGGTTCAGTTGTTTCGCTTAAATGATGATGACAATTAATTGTGGTCATAAAGGTTTTGCTTGGTAATTATTCCATTAA
Organism: Prosapia bicincta; assembly: GCA_036971475.1. Taxonomy (NCBI): domain Eukaryota; kingdom Metazoa; phylum Arthropoda; class Insecta; order Hemiptera; family Cercopidae; genus Prosapia; species Prosapia bicincta. The sequence continues at coordinate 46,825,218 of JBAIZL010000005.1, read as the reverse complement.
ATAACGTAAATATCACAAAATATTTGCAAAAGGAGGCATTATTTAATAGCCTTTTGTATTGTTATGATCTTAAACAAAAATGCTTTAAATACCGTTAAGCATGAAACAGTGTTTCTAGAAATATTTTAGTAACTTGTCAGTCACAATTCTAACTCAAGCTGTCATCCTACTTGCAAACCTCTGTCACTTGGATTTACTGTAAATGCTGTATATTATTAGACCTTGGCTATGCCGAGAATGCGGGTTCCTAAAACAAACACATAGTGCCATATCCGTGCAATACCCGACAAATAAATAAAACTGATTACCGCTTTCATATTTTAAAGCTCATAGTATATAACGTTACTTGCTTTTTTGACAAGGTAAAGAACTGCCAAGTCCTATATTCTAAATTTTTTTCTAATTAAGAAGTTAATTTACTTCAGAAGTCAGGTTATATTTATTTTATTTTTTATTGATAGTTATAGGTATCGTCTGTAGTTGTTGAATCCCGCGGTCTTACATTTTCTCTTTCATTCTGGAGGCGACAGGCCAAATTTACATCAATAAAAAAATAATGTCAAAAACAATTCGTTTTTTTTTATCTTGACAAATGTTTGAGTCTCACAAGAGTTCCTGTAACCCCCCTCCACTAATTCCAATTTTGTTAATAATTTAAGCCTGGAATGTACTGTATTTCTAATATTCTTGAACGATTAAAAATTGTGAGAGTGTGCTTGGTATATATATATTTATAATTTCTCTAAAACTGCTCTAAAGATTTTTACCAAACTTGGTATATAGGAGGTTTTAAAACAGCAATCCGTGAGCTAAATGAAAATTTTCTGAAAAATCGTTATCAAGTTTTCAGTATTTTCACAAAAATTGGTATATGGGGGATTTTTATCCAACCCACTCCAATAGGTTAGGTGTAAATATTCTGAAAAATCGTTATCAATAAGCTTTCAAAATTTTAAACATATTGGTTTATTTTATTTAAAAAATAATAAATCACAGCAGAATGTGTACTATCACTGTTGTGATGCAACAGATCCTTCTGTGATGTTTTTTTTTAATTTAGTCATAGATTGAACACTCAATTTTTCTTTTGTTTAAATATTACGTTTTTAATTTTTAGCCATGTGTATTTTATTTTTAAAAAAATCATTTTCTATAATGTATTTTCTTTTTTTTGGAAAATGTAATTGAACCATGATAATAATGATAATTTGTACCACTTCTGACCATAAAGAAGTTTGATTCATAAAAACCTGTTAACAATTGTCAATCGTAAAAATTTTTATTTTTATTTTTATTTTATACCGTTAAACAATTTCTTAAATTTGTAGTAATGTTGTGAAATATGGTTCTATTGTTTTAAAATATTTAATACTAAACAATAAAAATAACCGTAACGTATACGTGATTCGACATATTATACAATCTAAATAAGGAAATATATTTGAGTGTCTACTTGCTTGAATAAATATTTTAGTATGTTCTCAAAATGTTTCTTGAAATGTTTAGCAAATTTTTAAATAACTGGATTTATCAATCATTAATCTTGTTTAATATTTAACGTCGCGAACATAGTCAAAATTTAACACATTATAGAGAATTATTTTTTATTATTGATCATCAAACATAATTTCGGTTAATGAGTTGAAAATATCCGTAAATATAAATAATGTCTCTAATAAAATGTCATAACTGTACAACGCCTTTTTGAATTTTTGACAGTTATTATTACGCTTTAAAACTAATTTTAACTGGCTCCAAGGATTTCATTATAATTAAGGTCAAGTGAATAATAATTTTAAATAAAATACGAAAATTTCATGACTGTACAAAAGTTTACTCGAAAAACCAGGGTGGGAATGCGTTTATGTTACAGGTTGCTGGTGTCACAAACTAATTTTCCAAATTAATTGGCGAGACACTTTTTAACCGTCACCCATTATCTCCAAAATTTCACAGAATTAGAGGTTTAAACTCGTCATATGTATTGGCTTCCTTTACCTGTGATTCAGATGAACAACCGCGGGTTTAATACTTTGTTGCAAATGGTCTATTTTACCATAAAATGAATGCAGCTGCACACTTTACACAAAATTCGGTCGGTGACTTTGGACTCAAGTAAGAGTCAATGGATATACTATACAAAGACATCAGTTCCTAGTTAGACCAGCATTTGCCACGACAATCAATAAGTCACAGAACCAAACTTTTAGTATTTTGATGAACGTAGATCACCTTTCTGGTTTTATTAAGTTAAATGTATAAATATACAATCATTTTTTATGTTAATATTAAGGCCCTATTTATTACATTAATTACTTATTATTCAAAGTTTAGATCTACTTTAAATATTTAATTCATTTTGCAAATATGACTTCGACATCCGTGTACAGAGAGAAAATTAAAAGTCATCTTTTTTAACCCCATCCCTACATCCTTCTACACAACACGATAGCCACTTGTTCTTTGTAGAAATAAATTAAATAATAATGACGATACTATGGGTGTTGAATACACTTGTCGCACCCCTTTAGCAACTTGTAAACTGTAACATATTTTGTTTCCAATTTCAACACAAGCTCTTCTGTGAACAACATTATGCCACTTATTCCCAATGTTCATTTTCCCCCTTGATAGTCATGATTTGTTTCTTTAGTCGCTGCCAAAACCTTTATCCAGATCGATAAAAACCATGTTTGTTCATATATTCCTTACTTGATTTTTTTTCACTGCTTTACTACGTAATACATCCTATACAAAACATTACTCGTTCGTGGAACCAGACTATTTTATTGGAATAGACTAAATCTAATGAATTCATTTAAAATAATTTTATAGTCTTCATTAGTTTTTAAAACGTATTCTATTATTTCTTTAATGAATTAATTCGAATGTAATTTTATAGAAATCAATATTTTCTGATGTTTGGACTTGTGTTACCATTTTTGTAATAGACAATTGTTGTATCCATCCACAAATAATAAAGTAATTAGTTGATAATTGTCTTTAAAATTAAAAAGAAGTAACAAACAAAATTAGTTTTGTAGGAATTACATTTATTTAGTGCGGAATGTTTAATCTCATTTACATTTATTCATGAGATTTATACTAATTCCGGCAAGAAATAAAACTACAATCCCGACTCAACAAACAATACAGACATATTGTAGACAAAACAGACCTGATGTTTTACATTATCGCTTGACATGAGTTATGTACGAATACATTGAACTGTAAATAGTTGAAACTTTGAAACGAACGCCTTAGAGTAAGTGGCTACACAATTTTTGTATTGTACTATTCATCATTCCTGTTAGTGACACATTTTGTTGAATTAATACTGCAAAAGTGTTTTGTAAAATACCTTTCCCATCTGTAAATAGCAGCTAAACCTTTGTTCGTTTTTTATTATTTCAACAGATGTAAGTTATGTTACATTCTTTCTGCATATCTTCTCATTTCTCCTTTATTAAATTTTTTCCCAACGAGTCAATATGTATCCGACCACATTTTAACAATTCCTCTCCGATGTTCCCGGTGACATTCATCCTCGACGGGACTGGTTTTATGTAACCCTCAATTATTTACAGTGATTTCTCATCTCTACTGGAGATTTTTTTTTAATTTATAAATTACTACGGTGTTTTTTTAAACACATGCACTCAAATGTAGAACATAACAAACATAATAAAATAAAAGTACAATACTATATTTCTTTGTTGAACCAAAACTAGTTTGATACGTGAGTCAAGAAACATTGATTTATTAAAACATCTGCTAAGTTTTGAAGACTAAATTGTCGTCCTTATTTAGGCTTAAATGTACAATAAACAAAATTACAATTATGTCTAAAAATATTCGCATACAAAACAAATATAAAGTCAAAAACACTACAATGTAATTTTAAGTTACTAATACTAATAAATTAACAAAATAACAATTAAGATAATCAAATTAAACGACAAAAAGACACTATAAAACATGATGGTCCATGATAATAAAAATTATAAAACAATTAATTAAAATGTGTCAAAAAATTCCCAAACCTTTCATCAATTAACATCAACATCTCCAAATTCACGCAAAGGACAACGTCCCAATAATTGACATTACAAGCTCTTAATAAAGTATAAAAGACACACAACATGACAATAGCAATACACAAAAATCATAAACTATTTCCAAAAATAAATAGAAAACTAATAAGTCATCATTCAATCTCACAATATGGTTAGCTATGTGTATATAAATGTATATTAGTAATATAACCTATAAATCATGAGTAGGCGTCTGTTGCATCAACAACTAGAACCTTCAAGAGTTTAAAGCTTTCTGACCAAAGGATTATAAATAATGGCCAATTTATTAGTGTCCCTCTAACATAATTAAATTTTTTTTAAATTCTAATATGCTTTATAAGGAGCATTTCAGACGAAATACGTCTCCTTCAATTACTTTCCGTGTCCAAAATTCTAGGATTTTGGAAATTAAACGAATGATTATATTCGTCGATGTGATTGTAAAACACTGAGGCTATATGAAGATCTTTTTTATTATTTTTTTCATGTTCTAGAAGACGAACATAGAATTCAAACGACGAACAATACCAGACAAATTATTTGCAATCAATGGAACACTGATAACATTATATCTTCTTAGTTTCTTAGAAACCTTCTCAAAGAAACCTTTCACATAAGGAAGCCTAACATAGATGCTAACCTCATTACCTTTATTTGGCATTGTCAGAAGACTTAAAAGAGTTAGGTTTCGAAAATATTCTTTTAATAACACTAAATTTAATATTATTGCGAAATTTATTCGAACGTTTTCTTTTGCATCAATTTCGAGACGTTGTTGATGAGAGGTTTGGGAATTTTTTGACACGTTTTAATTCATTGTTTTATAATTTTTATTATCATGAACCATTATCTTTTATATTGTGCTTTTTACTATTTAATTTCATTCTTTGTGTTGTTTTTTTGTTAATTTATTAGTATTAACGGCTTAATTGTACATTGTAATGATTTTTATTTTATATTATTTTTATGTGAATGTTTTTAGACTTAATTGTACTGTTTATTGTACTTAAAGACCTGAATGAGGACGACAATTTAGTCGTCGAAACGTAGCCGAATTTATAATAAATATCAATGAGTTTTTGGTCAACAATAGGTATTGTGAGTGTACACCTCTTCATACTATAATTTGTATTAAGAATGTAACATTTTAAACTTTATCACAAGTGTAAAAAAAACATGTCGGTGAACAGGTAAATCGGTTAGAGCAATTTAGTTAATATTATCTCTATAATGAAAAGTGTCTATGTATACTATAGCTAATATAGCCACGTGAGTTCAAGAGTAAGTTATTTAAGCTGAGGTATAATTTGTTTAAATTTTAGAAAATATGAAGCAATCGTTGTATTTACGCAATATTTAAACACAAGGAATTAAACAACTTAGCAACGTTGTGATAAAGTATTCATACAAAAACTTCATAAAATAAATATGAAAGCTTAAAAAACTAATAAAATGAAGCTAAAAATAATTTCTATTGCCTTAAATGTAATTAAATTTAAGAAATATAGTGAAAGATTGATAGTAAGTAAACTAATATAAACTTTTGGTTGTTCAATTACACGATTAAGCTATAGAGTTTATTGCGTCATCTAGTTAACAAGTAAAATATTTATTCTGTATCTTTTTGTGTATTAAAGTTATGAGCACATTAAGGCCATTATCGACTGGAAGAGATGTTGCATGGACGTGTTATAGTGAGGTTTAGTGTAGAGTAATGAATTTATCCCCTGAAAGGAGAGTTGTGACTGTTGTCTATCATCTACTCATGTTAAACCGAAATACAGATAAAACTCCTACAGATAGAACAAATAATTTTATATTGCGAATATTATTCGTAATTATAATAAACATTATTCAAAGTATGTATATTCAATCCTAAAATTTTAATTTATTTGAAAACGGAATAAAACAGTTAAATATCCCTGTTATGTAACCCTTGTCATCCTGAAGAAACCTTGTTCGAATCGAATTCTTAATTATTTATTCCTGATATTATAATTACGTAATCAGTTTTCTGTTTTAATAAACATTTAAGGTTGAAATTAGTTTGAAATTTAAAAAGAAAAACGTTTGTTTTAAAGAGATAAGAAATATTATTTAAAAGGACGACGATCGTACATATAATTAAATAATAACTATTTTCATTATTCATGTTATTTACTGTTGCTAGTAATAAAAGTTATGTTTTGTAACTTTATACATTTGTACTATCTTTTGTATTATACTTTTGTAGTATCTGGATATGTTTAACTTTTTACTGTTGTTACTTATTTCATTTACTTCTCGAATTGTTTTAGTATCATGTGTGTTCTTAAACGATTATAACATGTGCATTTTAAATGTATACAGTAAATTTGTTATGACTTCTGTGTGATATTCAAAAAAATTATTTCTTGCAACTATTTTCGTTGTAACTTTTATTTATATATTTATTTGTATAACTTTATTCCATTACTTTTGGAATATTCTCTTTGTATAATAATTATGAATGTATGTGGTGTGATTAATTATTATTTATTGGGCGAC
>JBAIZL010000005.1:44931116-45466116 GCA_036971475.1 Prosapia bicincta | reverse complement strand
CACAGAAATTATTTTATTGTATGTAATATGGACGATAGGATAAATGAAAATGTGGCATAAAACATAGGTTGAATAAATATATTTTTTAATGAAATTTAAATTGAATAACTAGGATTTTATTTTAACATGAAATATAATTTGATACTTGTATTTCTTATATAATTGTAATTATAAAAAGATAGATAATTTGTTCTATGAACTTTAAAGAAAGAATATTGATAAAGCTAAGAAATAACGAAATTATTGAAGTAAATCAAAATAGATTAGGTTAGTAAAGTGGAAATACTTCACAATACTCTCAATTGTTTGTAAACTTGTAACAAATAGGTAAGGGATTTAGGGAATAAACAAGGAATGTTAAAGTTAATAAGTTATTTATTAGGGCAATAAAAGAATAAATTAAAATATAAAGAAATGACATTGGTCTGTGTAAACTAACTTAAAAATGTAAATCCAATTAATGATTATTATATGTAAATAGAAAGAACTGCACTTTCAACAAAATAATAAATTATTTCTATAACTTGATACAAAATTTAAAAACATGTTATTTTCAAGTTATCAGTTATTTATCTTTTATATAAAGTAAGTTTCACTGGTGTCTAACTTTAAAATCAAGTCAGTGTTTCTCAAAGAATCAATGACCCCCCCTCCATAAAAGCCTAAAAGGCTTATAGGTGGCTAATTGGTTTTATTATAAAATCAGGAGTTGATTTTTCTGAGAGATTTATTTCTTAAGATACAGGTTTCGAACCAGAGTTCGAACTCCAGAAATAAATCATTACTTTTCTATGGACAATATATGGTGTAACATCAAAGAGTGGGAGGAAGGAGATGAGCTGCTTGGAGGTGAGCTGAGGTGGTGTTTGAAGGTAGGTGTAGAAAGGTCGGTAGGACAGTGTATAACTTTCAACTGACATCTAATTGACTAATGTGATTTATCATTAGTAGTTAGAAATAAATATGTTAAGCTTCAAAAGTAAAACTAATACAGATAATAATTTTTTTTAAATTCCTTCTATTAGCTCACACTCCCCTTATATATAGGATATCTTGTACAAATTTTCAATTGGTTATAAAATACATTTTTATTTATCCAATCATGTTCAAATACATTTTCGTTAACCTGTAATGGATGACAATTGATGTTAACACAGTTTCTTTAAAGATTTTTTAAATAATTAAATTACAGAAATTTGAGGGGTCTAGATCGGATTCAAACTCAGTATCTTTATGTTCAAAGTCTAACACTTTTGGCGCTTAGCCAACTTTCCCATAGCTAGAAGTCTATTTCTCAAAGAAGTATATGAATTTTTTTTTGCTCCCATCTGGTTGTCATGGAAACCTCTATTGTACAACCTTAAATTGTGCCCATGGTTACCACACAATATAAAAAAAAATGTTCAAAGATTAAAATAAACAAACAAATTGGATCAACAGTATCGAACCTTGCTTCACAAACAGACAATGCGAAAGGAAAGCAAAAAGGAACTACAACACAGCGCAAGCGACAAAATAAGAAAGCTCATAAATAGTAACAAACAAAAATAAAATTCCAACACCATACATAGAAAGGAAAATGGAAAATTGTAAGGAAATTCGCTTTCTATTTTCTACTTAACATTGTTATTCTCACTTACGTATCTACATATTTATATTAGTTGTAATTATAAAATAAAAAGAAACTAAAATAAAATTTTTCTTTGTTGGATTAAGTAGGAATTGATTTTTAAAAAAAATATATTGTTAATAGATAAATAAATTTTTTTAAATTGAAACTATCATTCACTCATTTGTTTGAAAATATCTTGTGGTGTGTTTTATGTGCTGGTGCCATTTTATACCTAACACCTTTTCACATTAGAAATGTGTATTGTATTGTAATTTCAATACAGTAGAAATCTGTATTTTAATTTTCAGTGAATTTGTCCAGTCTGTCAGTCTTAAGTCACATATTACCATTCTGTATGCTTCAAGTTACCCATATATGTAAACAGCTCAATAATCATTATGTATCTTAGTTTTAAAAATAATTTTTTAGTGGGTTATTTTAGGTCCAAAGTAAAGAAGTTGAATTTTTATTTTTCATTATAAAATTTTTAATTGTATTTCATACATTTGTTGATTCCATCTTCACTTGAGCTACTAGTAATCACTAAACACTTTTAAATGTTTTAAGCTTGCCTATAGTAGCACTTATTTGTTTGTTGAGGGCGGCTGTTTAGGGAGATGTGTCCCATTGTCAACTCAGACCGTAACAGTCAGAGTTACGGACTGAGTTGACAATGGGACACATCTCCCGAAACGGCCGTCCTCAACAAACAACGTAAGTGCTACTATAGGCAAGTTTAAAACATTCAAAAGTGTTTAGTGTATTTCATAGTTAAACCAATTATAAAGCCCCAAAACCAAAATGATAATTGAAAATATTTAAAGAATACACCCTATGTAAATTTCATATCAATGATAAAATTTTCAAAGGCAAAGATATCTATAGAGTATGATTTTATGGCTAAAGATGTCAATATTGTTAATAAAATGTACATTTGTTGTATTAAATAAATATTTTAAATATCATTATGCTTTTAAAGTTTTATTATTGGTTTAATAAACTTCGTTGGGTTACCAGAGTATATAGATTTATTTGCTCAGTTGCAATGCCAAACTGTTACAGCATAACAATCTGTTGTCTATTGACAAATAACAACTTTATTGTTTTATTTGCACAAGCACATCCATTCACAAACTTATACATTTGCTTTGCTAACAATGTTTCAGGGCCTTCAGCAGCAGCAGGTCTAATAGTCATGTTGATTCTTATACCATTGAATATGTATATTGCTAACAGAATCAAGCTTCTGCAGATCAAACAGATGAGATATAAAGATGAGAGAGTGAAACTAATGAATGAAATTCTTTGTGGAATTAAGGTTTGATGTCAATTACTCAAGTTATAACCTGCAATTAGTTAATATTATGTGAAATCATGTTTCAATCATAATAACTTAATTACAACCCATGTTTATAAATGTGAAAATTGTATACATGATCTATAGTTTTTTTCAGTATTTATTAAATCATACAACCTGTCATGATTTGTAAAAAAAAACAACAAAAATTATATATATATATATAATATTTATATATATAACTAGCTGACCCGTCGAACTTCGTATCGCCTAAAAGTCAATTAATGTTATGTTAACATTAACTAAACTTAAATCAGTATTTTATTAACATAATAATATCTGAACTTATAGTAGTCCATCGAGAAAAGCGTGGCAATAAAATGTCTTGATTGAATACTACTTATTGAAGTCCATTCGGATGTAAAATGTTTTTTGTATATTGTTTGAAATGTGTTGGAAAATAATTTGTAATTGTTGAGTGTTGCTTGGCAACAAACATTTTGAATGAAATGTCTTAGGATAAGATAAGATAGAAAAGATAGATAGAAAGTCTACACGTCTTTAATTTGAAAATTTCAAACTTTTTTTAATAAGGTAAAACATTCTGGACCATTTTGATGAAAATTATTATTCAAATGTTATGACAATATCTAACGTCATTACATGTAAATTTATTACAATTAGACTAATCGATAGCGTGTGAGTATGTGTAATGAAATCTTAAACTTGTTTTAATTAAAGGTAAAAAAGCTTATACTCAAACTTTTTTATTTAAAAAATATATTTTATTATTTACAAAAACTTAATTTATCGTAATGCCATTGGATGTACAATATTTTTGGTTAAACCCTGAGTTGTATAAATAAATAAATTCGATGGTTTTCCAACTCTGGAACACGCAACATATAATTGGCCGTGAGAAAAACATGGGTTTTCTAAATCCAAGCCACAAATTGTCATTGTTTGGCCTTGTGACTTATTTATAGTCATAGCATATGCCAAGCGGATTGGAAATTGTAAACGTTTGAATGGTATAGGCGAATCTGAAGGAATCATTGGGATCCGTGGTAAAAGTACAGCTTCACCTTGAAATTTTCCACTCAAAATATTGGCTTCAAGAATGTTGCCCATGATTTTTTTTACAACTAATCGCGTGCCATTACACAATTTTGGGGCATTTAAATTTCGAAGCAAAATTATAGGTGAGCCAATTTTCAGTCGCAAATTATGTGGTGGCATTCCAGGTAAATCTAGTGAATTTAGAAACTCTACAGGATAGTTGACAACTTCGTCAGGATTAACAACAGTGTCAATCGATTTAAATGTAATTTCATCACCAGGCAATGACTGTTGTATTTTAAAATTGATGGTGTCAACATCTAAATTTTTTGCGGCTAAAATAGCTCGCTCTCGCAGCCATTCATGATTAGTATAATTATGTCTTAAATCTGGAAAGATACTTGTTATTAACTCATCTTTGGTAGCCACCATGTTGCAAAAATTCTCTGGAAGTCGAATATATTGTGTATCTTCATACAATTGAATTTTACCGTTGCCAGTGTCTAACAATTGTTCAGAGAATCCTGACGCTACCGCTGAAATAATTTTGTCAATTTCTTCTGCGCGTATTTTATCCACCAACCAAATTAAAATATGCGCATGAGGTAAACCTCGTTTTTGCCATTCAACAGAGTAAAGCCAACAACGCGTTTCACCAAATACCGAGTAATGTGTAATCAAATTCATCAAAGATTTTAATTTTTGTTTAAAGACGCGTGCAGTGACATCATGACGGTGCATCGATGTTTGACCTGGCAACAGTAAACTTTTGATTTCATCCCAGTTTGGATTACACGTAAATGTGATAAAAAGATCAGGTCGGCCGTATGCACGTACGTAAGTCATGGCATCTTGAATATATTCCTGCATATGACGCGGGCTACCAGTGTATGATGATGGGAGAATATATGCGGTACCAATATTGTTGATGTCATTCGTTGCATCTACGTTGCCGATTACGGCGTCACGTAAATGAATGTACTCCTCAGCACGAAGTTTTGCTTGATTAAATTTTATGTATCGTAATCTCTCACTTTCGATTTTTACATACATATCGACAATGTACTGATGGAATAGCTGTCTGCATCGGAGAATACCATTACCTTCATTGGCACGAATCATTAGTCGATATGCATAGTAGTTCATAGCACTAACTTTCTTGTCCCGTTCTTCACCTGCAAATAAATATAATTATGAGATTAACAGAAATTATTGATTAAAATAAAATAATTTTAAGATAATTTATAAGTTTACCTGTAGTTGGATTTCTTTGTTTAATATTGATATGATATCCATCTTCTCCTTCCCAAAATATCAACGGATACTGCAAAGCATCGTAAGAACGATGATTGTCTTGAATTATTTGCATCGTATTATCTCTGCGTTGCATGCGAATATCTCGACGTTCACATGGGTCACCAGCCATAACGACTGCAACTTCATTAATAGTTGGAACATTATATGTGCCTGCGTGCTCTCCATAGGGCACTTTGTCTGCTTTAATGACAATGACGTAGTTGTCGTTTTGCAGTCTGTTAGAAAGAGTCTTAAACAATCGTATCAATTGGTTATTGTTTTGCAAAAACGTTTGCAAATTATCCACAATTTCTCGTTCTTCCATCCGCTCTATATGGTTGTAAAGGCAGCGTGTATGTGATTGTTGCTCCTCATCGCCCATAAAATAAATTTGTAGAAATTTTGGATCGGCATCAGGCATTGGAAGCAATGAACCAATTTGGTGGTACACCTGACCTTGAATCTTGAATGTAGATTCAAAATTACGACCATCTTCATTATGAACAATTTTTGTTGCTCCAAATGATGTCATTTGGAAGCATGAATTGAATTTACGAATTTTTCGCAAAAACAATTTTGATTGAGATGTGGTTCCGGCTAAAAGTGTTTTTAAAGGTTCCGGTGGTGGATTTAGCGATGGCAGTGAAATTTTTCCAGATGCGCAACATAAACCAGTTGATTCACCTTTATACTTGAAAGCATGACAATATTGTCACTCTTTGTCCATACTACCTATCGTGATTAGTGCATGTGACGAATAATCTATTTCAGGAACATATTCGAACGCGAGACGATTAAATGATGCTCGTGACAATGCTCGATTATGTTGCACTTGTTGATGGTGATGGTCTCTATGTGCGTCGGTAGCTCGTTGACGTGCCTCTCGTTGTCTCAATGCATTAGCATGAAGACGTTGAACGCGTTGCTCTGAATTCTCATTTGCTCGTGAACATGCAACTTGATCTCTTAAATTTGCATTATCCGTTGAGTGTTCTTCAATTGATCTATTTAACCGACGATCATGGACTAATTGGGCGTTCCGAGTACGCCGACCAATGTTTTTTGCTCTTCCACGAAGACGTGGCATTTTTCTGTATAAGGAAAATACTGTAAAATAATACATAACGAAAATGAGTGATTTATTAAAGATGAAAATTAAATAAATAAATAAATAAACAATTAAATAAAAGTATAATTATGTAGATAACCTATATAGAATTTCCATGTATTGTTTATGAAATTATACTTTAATTTTATGGATTTTTATTTATTCACGTTTTATATTTGCCTCTTTATTAACACTGAGTTTTATTTGGATGGATTTTTTATCGACACAGATTTCAAAATATCGAATATTTCATTATTATTTAAATTTTATTTGCATACTATTTTATTTTCCCTTAATTCTCGAAACAGTCATAATTTAATGACGCCGATAATACTCAAATAAATTTGTAGGTTAGGTTAGTTATTAACTAACGCACGTGTAAATTTGATAAAAAAAATTATAAGAAATATACTCACTTCGATTCTGCACTAAATTCGCAAAATGTATAGTTTTTTAGGCACACTTCAAAACTCTTCTCAAAACACTCAGTACCTTTTAATTTAATATTTGATCCAGCACATGGTCTACAATAACACAATGATAACAAAACATTTTTTTAATTTGATCGCAGCGCTAACTGTCGGGACAGACTAAAATTAAAATTGAATATTTAATATTTGACACTGCGATGGTAGCGCCGTCTGTCGGATCCAATGTAAAACATTCCAAAATCAACAACTACTAATAAATTAAAAATTAATTAAAAAAACATTGTCCAGCGGACAAAATTGTAAATCTAAACCATTCTCAGATCCCCTTGAACACACACAAAAAATTTCATCAAAATCGGTCCAGTCGTTTAAGAGAAGTTCAGTGACATACACACTCACAGAAGAATTATATATATAAAGATATATATATATATATATATATATATATATATATATATATATATATTAATACAATTATATCCTTAACTATTATGTATACTTTAATTATCATAATATTAGGTGACTTATTTCAGAAAACCACTTAGGCCATAAGAGTCCTTTAAGGACAATTAGGATAATGAGGATTCTCTGAAACATGTAACAGAAGCTTGTGATAGTATGAGAAGAAAGGTATATTTGTAATCAACATTAATTTATGCTATATTTTAATCTTTTACTTCTTGTAAAAATAACACACTATCTTGATGTCTCCATTCCTAGCCAATTAACATCATCATTCCTTATTCACCTGAAAAGCCCTCCCTTTCTTCAAAAGTGGAATATTAACAGGAGTCTCCCTGTGACTCAGGGAAGAATTCTCAAGCTCCTTCAACAAATTTGTTTTTCACTCTCCTCATGTTTTGTTTGTTTGTTTTTTTTGCTGGAAAAATTTCAATTCCCACTTGACTATTGAGACCACTTTTTAAACATTGGCTTTAATAAATTACAAAGACTCTTATATTTTGATTGCTTTAAGATTTGTTTTACCTAGTTACTACAAAGCCTGAGTATTCGTCTTCATCATTTTAGTTACTAAATTTTCATAATATAACTTTTAAAAACCTTCTGAGAGAAAATGTTTTCAGTTTTACTAGGTGACCTTTTGCGTTTTGCGATTGAAACTTTTTCTAAAATCTCAGTGAGTTTTTATAAAATTTTCCTTAATTACAACTCAGCAAGTTGTTATTTAGTTTAATAATAGCATTAAGTTGCTAATCCTGTTGAAGATTAAAATTTACAAAATTTCATTATTTCATTTTTCATGTCAAACCTACTGTCCCCTGTTAGAATTGTGAGTGGGGCCTATAAATACATTATTGATCCTAGAACTTATAGACCTCATATAGACTCTATTTTAAATGACCCCTGCTTTTTAACAATGACATTCAGAATTTTACTGGTGTATTAAAATAATAAAAGGGATGAATTGTCTTGACTTTTAATTTTAGGTTTTGAAACTGTATGCCTGGGAACCAAGTTTTGAAGATCAAATTTCAACCATCAGGGAGAAGGAAATAAGGGTACTAAGGAAGGCAGCTCTATTAAATGCATCCACAGCTTTTATTTGGACATGCACACCACTACTTGTAAGTAGTATGTAAGAAAACATCTATTGAGATATTTTAATTTATATACATAATATATTTTATATTATTTACTTACAATTTATTGGTATTTCAGAGAGGACATTAATGTTTAAATTTATGTAATAATAATTAAATATGATTTAGGTTTATAAACAATACATGAAATGAAAAAGCAGTTCAAATAATTTTTCCATTAAATAAATAGTGTTGAGCATTTGTTTTCACGGCTTAGGAGATTTCTTCTCATTTTTTGAACAGCATATTTGTTGTTATAGTTGCTAATTATTATCTCTCAATTCAAATATTTCAGCTAGTTATTAGAGGTATGTACACACATAAGGGTTTCTCAACTTCAAAGAACAGTATAGCCTAATTCCCATCAGATAAATCTAGAATCCAAGGCAATTAAGTTATCACCAAATTTCTTGGGGTCCAATTCAGAGCTTGGAGTGTTTTACAATTTTTTTTTAGTGTTTTACTAGTAAAAAGAGTGCTTTCTTTATTGCATATTCTAGCTCATCTTGTAGTTGAAGAAAGGTAAGTTTTAATAATTACAGTCACAGTTAAAAAAAAAATCAATAAGAAAAATTAAGTTAATACTAAAAATCTTTTACTTTGACGAATCTTGTTCATACTACAATAATATTTAGGGCATTTTCAACCTTCAGATTATGAGTAAACACTTTTACTTTTGATTCAGTACTGAACAAATAATGATCAAGAACATACTCAACAACATTCCTTTTTGCAAAGCTGGGGAACAAACTTTGTCTATAAGTTTTAGAGCTTGTAACAGCTGTAGAATTATACAAAATATACTTGTTGTAACATGCTGATAATTTTTGCTTGCAAATCAGTACGTTGCATAAATATTTGTCGTTTAGTTAATGTAGAATCGGCTTTGTTTAAACAAATTTCTGTTTTTTGAAGATGTTTCATTGACAGAGCTGGTCAAAAGGCACATCATGTTGAATACGTAAACCAACGCAAGGCGTTTTTCTGAATATGCAAGGGTGGGGATATCCGAATCTCGTCTTAGAATACCTTGGGAAAGAAGTGTCTCTCATTCTTGCAGAACACATGCTAGAGGAAAAATCCAAAGCTTGCAGTTGTTAAAATTTGTGTTAAAGTTTTAATAATTTATTTTCAAAATTTAATAACAAGTTTAAGTGATTGCCAAGGTATGTCTATAAATTTAGTCTTTTGATATTTTTGGTTTCAATCAAATCAGTCAATATAGGCTACCAGTGTGCATTATCCTAGCTTTGTCTCAAAACATTTTTTAAAGGATGTAAACTTCTGTATTGTAATTTGTGTAGTATAAACTTGTAGAAAGCAAATTGTGTTCTAAGTGTAATTTTTTGAGTATATTATATTAATTTTTTTTTGTAAAGACAAACGATAATTTCAATGTAACCTGTCTTGTATTAGAACGATTAAAAAGACAGCTGGTTTGCCTGAGTTAATTGTGAGATACAATTATTAAGGATAACAATTGCCCCGGGAAGTTTCTGCAAGTATAAATAATAAAGGTAATTAAAGTTTCTTAAATCTCACTAGTACCATTTGCTAAATACCGGGGTGTTACATTGTAAATGTTACTTTAAAATCCTTTTAAGGTAAATTTGGCGTAATAGACGCCAAATTAATTTAGTATTACGAGAATCTTGTTTAATAAGAAATCCAGTGCCGGTAAAGTGGTGACACTATCTTCTGTTTTCTTTATTATTAATGAAATCATAATCAAACTTAATACTGAACGCTATTGAACTGTAATAACAGATATAATTAAAACAAATTTCAAAACACAGAAACAATTTTGTTCATGGGTTGCCATCTTTCTTTTCAAACAAAAGGTAGAAAAAAATGTTTATGAGGATGTATTCATTTAAAACTGTTGCCTCCATTCTCTGATTTTGTTGTATCTTTACAATACATCTCATTGTGTAAAGCACCCAATTAAATCTAGACATTTTTTTTGAAACTGTACTGGTATAAAAATGAGAGTATGGAAGCCTCCATAAGCATACGCCCTCTCTTTCCTGAAGGCTGTATTCTATGTGAGGTTCTGACAAAATTACCAAACTGTTTCTAAATACTTATTTTGAAAATCTTATGAGGTATAACTGGTGTTAAGCAAATAGACAACAGATGGGGTTAAAAAACTTTACATCTTTTGTTGAAATCCAGTGAGGTTTGGTTGATTTATTGAGGACAAATCTAAAGTCCTAAAGTTTTCATCTAAAGTATTCATCCAAATGTAGATATTATAATTTATTTCAACAATCAGCGGTATGGTTAACCATTAGGTAAAATACAATATTATAGCCTATAACATACCTATATATATCCTCTCTTATTATAATCCAATCTAAGAATGGTTGAATATAAAGATTTTTAGGGATAAACGTTTTCCTGATAGTTTTCTGTAGCTAGAATTAGTTACAGACATTATCACTATTAGATTCCAAACTATCATAATACTTAACTTTCATACTAAACAACTACATTATAATTATTTATCAATATTTTGATTTCAGGTATCTCTGGTTACATTTGGCGTATATGTTTTGTCAGACCCACGCAATGTTATAGATTCACAGACAGCTTTTGTGTCAATATCTTTGATCAACATTATGCGTACTCCAATTGCTCAACTGCCAATGCTGATCTCTGTATTGGTCCAAGTAAGAACTTAATATATAATACATACGTCTGTTAAAAATGAGTCCATAACACACTGATTAATTAAACCAGATAGTATAGATCCAAAAAAAAATTATTTTTAAAATCTGCATTTATTTATCTTGTTTTATTCAACATAGCAAATTTACTAATAGATATTAGTAATTTTTATGGTGGTTAAGGTTGCTTTTGCATAATATAAAAAAGGAATTTATTCGTACATATAGAAAATATCACAAACACTATAGAAAGGACAAATATGTCTTCAAACAAATTGCTTTTCTGGTATTTTGAGTTTGGGAGATTCGAGATCAAGGTCATATGAAAGAGTAAGAACAGAATTTTGCCAACCACAAATTGAAGCTTGTAACAGCTTAAATCATGGATTAGAGTGATGCAATTGAAATTTTAAAATATAAAATTCAAATTTTAAATACAAATAAAGGGTTAAAAACTAATACACATCCAATATGCAAGTAATTGGTAAATTGTGATTGTAAATTATAGTCATTTTAAATTATAGACATTAGAAATAGGGGATTTTTCATTTGTATAAGATTGGAGATACACAAGAAAAAAAAAGTAAAAATCCACATAGAGATACAATCAACATTTCTAATGAATCAGAGAGAAAATCTCAAAAAATAATGAAGAAAGAGAAATTTTTGGTAAATGCTCAATTAAAAACTTATTGGGCATTAGAGAATTTTGGACAAATTTTTCAATAGTAAAAATACCAAACAAAGTCTGAAGGAAATATGACGTGAAGACTATGTCACCGCATGTTTGGCTATCAAGCGATTTCTTACAGAAATTATGATCGGTAAAGCTTTTTGATGAATATGAATAAGGGATGTAGCAAAGAAGTGAAGCGAGACACTTTTGTATTAGCATTGGTTTGATCTTTAAAAGAGAAGAAGGTACCATTGATTCATTCTGTTTGTGTGTCTATAGAAGGAAAATTAACTAAAATGAAATACCAGATTTGTTTGTGGTGATAGCCAAAATCTAACTCAGTGCTTTCTCATAACCCTTTTTCTAAACTCCCTAAAAGGGGGAAATTAACATCTTTTGTGTGGTGGTTTTCAAAATTTCAAGTGTAGTGAAACTAAGGAAGTTTAAAATTGTAAAAGTAAAAATTTATTAAATTATATATGTATTTGTTGATTCCATGTTCACGTGAGCTACTAGTTTTCACTAAAACGCTTGTAAATATTTACAACCTTGCCTATAGTAGCACTTACTCATATTTGTTGAGGATGGCTATTTCGGGAGATGTGTCCCATTGTCAACTCAGCCCGTAACTGATCTCAAGGTACCGAAAACCCACCAGTACCAATACTACCATGCACATCTCCTCAAACCACCTACACCAACATAAACTAGCCGCTTAAAACACCATGATATATTGCCTTCTTAAAACACCATTGAACAAAGAAGAACATTGCCAAGAGTTAAACATCATAAAACATATAGCACAAACTAACGGATAAAAGACAACAATGATTGACAAATTATACAACCGCCTAAAAACAAACTCAACAACCCAAACACAAACACACAACATGACAATCCCATAAAATACTTATCAATACCATACAGATCATCCAAAACCCACAATCTAACCAACACACTACAAAAGTACAAATACAAAATAGCCTACTCCACACACAACACTGTCAATAAACAATTTAAACCCAACAACAAAATCAACGACATTTACAACTCCACTGGAGTTTACAAAGTAACTTGCCGTTCGTGCCCCAGTTTTTACATAGGCCAAACAGGGAGGTCTTTCTACACACGCTACCAAGAACATATAAACGCACTAACAAACAATAATTACCAATCAAACTTCGCTGATCATCTCAATTCCACAAAACATGACTACATAGACATAACATCTATCCTACAAATTCCTCATAAACAACAGATAAATAACCAATGTTAAACAACCGAACAATAGGATACATACAGACACTTCAAACACATACTCATACACATACTTAATACACAATTACATTATAACTCACACAGAATTTTTTACATCATAACTCCTAATACTCAAAAAATACACCCACACCACTATAATATCCAACCCCCTACCCTAATACCCTAACCTACAAAAACCTTGAGATTAGTTACGGGCTGAGTTGACAATGGGACACATCTCCTGAAATGGCCGTCCTCAACAAATATATGTAATTGCTAGTATAGGCAAGTTTGTAAATATTTACAAGTGTTTTAGTGAAATATATAGAAGCAATAACTTCTATTAACTATTCAGAATTAAAAAAATGAAACTCTAAATGAAAATGAAAGTGGAACTTGTACCAAGCAATAATTTTTTAAATCAACAGTTAAAATTGCGACAAATAAACTTCTATGAATATAAATTAAATTTACATAGAACGTAAGAACTCTAAAGTTTTAAATTACGTGAGCAGCTTGAAGAAAAAATTTAGTGAAGAAAGACTGGAAAATACAAAGTATTCCAACAAAAAGGATGGCCGACCTTCGGTAGACTAAAGCTGCCATCCATGGTATCAACCAACAACAACCAAAATGGTGGAAACGATATTGAAAGGCTAGACACTTTTTGATTTCATACAAATAATAATAATAAATTAAATTTGTTGGGAAAATTGTTAGAATAATTGAATTTTTTAAAATATAATTTCACAAATAAATATTTTATGTTTCAAAATGGCTTTACTGCTTTATATGATAATGTAAATCATATGTCAGGTAGAATCTAACGGCATATTTGTTTACCATTTGGAACAAAGATGGTAGTATTTAAAATGTAAACAAATGTTATGTATGCAGATAAGTTAATGAAACAGGCATGTTAATACTTTTAACATCACTTGGCAAAAAAACCTCTACTTACTGATATTTTTCAGTAGATGCTTTTTGCACTAGATTTGTGCATTGTTCAATGACGTGAGTCAAGGTCAAGACTCCAAAAGATTATTTTCCCAATTGATACAAAAAGCACTAACTTAAAAAACCTCAAGATGTGCAACAGAAACTCTGCAAGGCATATTCAAACTAAATTTGAATAGTTTGATAAATTACAAAAATTTAGAAAGGGTTAAAAAATAGTTTTAAACTGTTGCAATATCAAAAAGTTTTAGATAAAAGAAAAACATTACATTATTTTCGAAAAAATTAGGAGTTAAGAAAATTGTTTTCAGAATTCTAATACAAGGTATAAGTATAAGTATAAGGCAAAAATAATTAAAATTATAAACTCAATTTTTTTAAGATAATGTTTGTAGAAACTTTAACTGTAAATTCATAAATGATTTGGTTAGTCATATAAAATGCTGTTTGTAAGGTTTTAGACCTCCAGTAAGATTTTGAATACCAAGATTATTTGTTCATTATGTAGTGTTAGGGCATAAAATAATAAATCATGAATTTATCTCAACATAATTAAGTTAGAAAATAACCAAATTTGAGGTTATATAACTAATATAAAACACAAAAGCAAATTGTTTTAAACTGTTCTTTATATAAAAAATAAATAAATACAAATTAGAAAAATTAAACTTATTGTAAATCAACAATGGTAGATGGATAACTCAACTGGTTGAAATTTAGGTTTAAATTTTATTTATGAATCTTAATATACATTTTTAGACTTTGAGTATAGAATAGAGTTTTAAAATTGCCTTTTTTAAAATTTTACAATAAATTTAAATATGAATTATTAGGAGGATAGCCTATATTAGGAAATATTTTTGTCTATAACATTTCTATGAAAAAATTAGCAAAAATTGCATTTCTGAAATTTTATATGAAAAAAAAGGAATTTGGGTAATTTAACACTTTCAGCGCGGCGGTCGACTGCCTGTCGACAAAATCGCCCTCTAACATTAGGCGTCGGTCGACACATTGTCGACACGATCCTTTTCCATTCAAATGTCTCCCCACTTTTACCAGCCTGCTTTAACGGTACAGTTTTCGTTCTGCCGCCTAGACAAAAGGTCCAAGTTTGTGTTTACGACTCCGCCGCTGTTTTTGTTGTGTTTTTACGTGGTTTTCACCCAATTTGATTCCAATGTAAGTAATACACTTTTTTCTATTATGATAAATATACCTAGGCCTTTTTAAACCTAATAATAAAGTTGTTTGCAGTAGTATTTACGTAAATAAAACAATATATCTACCAATAATAATAAAATTTTTGATTTTTTTCATTTCTTTTGTGCATTTTTATATGCAGCCAAGTAAAATAATTTACCCTAGTTATGAAAATTAATCCTAGGTATTTCAATACTTAGCAAATAATGTTATTTGAACTATTATTTCCATAAATAAATTACACAAATATTTAAACAATTTGTTTCTCAAAGTGTAAGTAATACACTTTTTTTCTATTATGATAATCATACCTAGGCCTTTTTATACCTAATAATAAACGTTGTTTGCAGTAGTATTTACGTAAATAGAAAAATATACTCGTATCTACCAATAATAACAAAAGTTTTGATTTTTTTTCATTTCTTTTGTGCATTTTTATATGCAGCCAAGTAAAATAATTTACCCTAGTTACGAAAATTAATCCTAGGTATTTCAATACTTAGCAAATAAAGTTATTTGAACTATTATTTCCATAAATAAATTACACAAATATTTTAAAAACATTTTTCTCAATTTTGTATATAATATAGCCAGGCATAGATAGATAATTCGGAAAAAAATTCATTATAGATGAGTGGAAGAGTCCCTAAAAGGATGTTGAGTCCTGATAACCAGCCTGCTGGACCATGTTCTGGGGAAACAACACCTCATGCCTCCAGGACAGAAACGTCTAAGAAGAGGGCTGCTCCGGTGAAAAAAAGAATCTTCTCTGAGGATGAATTATGGGAAATGCTCCAAAACTCTGACATTGAGGAGGACATGGATGAAGCAGATTCATCTTCAGAGGAGGAAGAGGAGGACGAAACCTCAAGTGGAGGAATTATTGTTGTACCAGAGGCACCATCTTCACCTAGATCGCCTAGTCCAGGTCCTCCATCTCCAATGGCAAGACAATTGTCCAGCCCCTCTGTCAGCCCCATACCGACTCTGCCCCAGACTCAGCCCACTTGGAATTCCTCTCCTCCCAACGTCCCTACAATTAATTTTTCTGGAGATACCGGTTTGCGACAACTACCTGATTTCCACGAACCAATTGATTATTTTTTTCATATTTTCTGTGACAACATGTTTGATTTGATAATTTCTGAAACAAATCGCCAGGGCCAACTTTTGATGAGCCAGACCACAAAGCCCAAGTCACGAATTCAGGGATGGAAGGACATTTCAAGAAGTGACTTTGAAATATTTTTGGGCCTTACATTTTTGACTGGCCAAATCCAGGCTCCCAGTTTAGCCCATTATTGGCAAATTAATAACTTATATAATTTTCCAATATTTAGAAATGCTATGCCTAGAGATAGGTATATGATAATTTTGAGGGCTTTGCACTTTTCGAAAAATCCCCACGTTGGCGACCCTACTCCGTCCGACCCGATGTACAAAGTTTCTCCTCTTTTCGATGTTTTTCATAAAAGGATGAAGGAAATTTATTATCCTACCAAGGAACTAAGTCTGGATGAGTCCATGTTGTTATGGCGTATGTTGTTTCATACAAAAATTAATATAAAATAGACAAAATAATTTCATTTTAAATTTGGTGTTGTTATTTGTAAAATATCCTCATTTTTATGGAATGTTGTTAGGATTGCGGTAGGTAGGAAAAAATGTAGAGAGTGAGAGGCGAACGAACTTTACAATAAGCTATTCAATACAATAGAACAGTGAAAGTACGAGACCCCTGCCAGGTAGAATTTATCCCCGGGAATGAGTTATCAGCAAATCAAGTCGTTAACACAAAAAAAATAGTATGTCGACAATGTGTCGACATCCGCTCCACATAATGAAATGCTTTTGCCAGGCGGCTGTCGACAACGTGTCGCACACGGGTTTTTTAAAAGAAAAACGGTAAAAAAATCAGTAGAAATGTAAAAATATTTGAAAGACGCTTAAAAAGAATATATTAAGAGAAAAAAAAAATTCAGCACAGGCGAACACCAAGGTCAGCCCTGTAGACGCATTGAAAGTGTTAAAGTACACCTGTTTCTGTATAGGATGAAAATTTTGCAGTTATTTAAATTTGTTTATGCATTTAAATATTATTGAAATTATATAAATGCATATGCTTTGCAGGTTTAAATTATCATTATGTATGTTTTGAAAGGTATAACTACAATCCATGTTACCTTAGTTATGTATTTGAAATATTTAAACATTAAGTTACTTCTAAATAGGACAAAAAGTCTTAAATGTATTTAGAACTTTTAAATTGTTTTTATAAAGTATATTGTAATTTCGGGATAGAAATTTAGGATAAAATTTTAAAATTGCATTTAAATACACTTTAAATAAAAAAAGTAGTAACTATTGTAAATTTTCAATTTTGAAGATGAATAAAAAAGATGTTTTTACTAATTTGCAACTAAAGTACGATCTTTTTCATAAATCATCTTTTTCAAATAATAATAAAACCCAAATCATTAAGCTGTGACCCCTTCAACAAGTTCATTCCTCGGGAAATTACTACCCAAAGGGTTAAATCTTTAGGAGTTAGAGTTTTAGTTAAAAAGCCAAGAGACTGGTATTATGGAGGAATTTGGCAAACATAGCACAGGTACTGACTTGGATCAGAAATGATTGTTTCAAATTTTTACTGGCTTTGGTTGGCTTAGAGGTAAGTTGTGCACTGGACAGAAAATAGCCACTGAGAGGATGTGACTTGGTAGTAAGTGTAGACAGCCACAGCTTATAAACTAATTTAATATTTAAAATTTAGTACTCATATCAATATTAATAATTTTAACTAATATATATAGAACTTTATTTTTGATGTGTTTTGAAAAGAATTAATTTACAGGCAGGAGTGTCACTGAAAAGGATTAATAAATTTATGGCCACTGATGAGCTGGATTCTAACTGTGTGTCCCATGATGAAAGTAAAGGTATTTAATTATTTTTAGAGGACAAAGTATTTTTAGATTATTTCTTTTTATTCAAATATAAATACAATTCATTATATAAAAACAAGTTTTAAAGCCTGAGAGAATATAAAACAAATGTAATGTTTGAACTTAATAAATTAACTAGTTGGCAAACTATAATTTAATTCTGGAACTTTGTAGTCCAATATGTTTGGTGAATCTTAATTAATCACTTTAACAATAGTTTATGACTATCCAAACTTTAAATTTTGTAAATTTGTGAAAACTTACTGACAGAACGTTTTCGATCGCTATGTGATGATCTTCATCAGTGTCTTCTGATGAATTAAGTAAATTTATTACAAAATATTTTTTATCGTATTAGGTAATGCTTATCAATGTCTAGATGAAAAGTATAGTTGGGCTAAGCATCAGGGGTTTTAATTGCAGTTATCTATAATATGGTCAAAAAGTATGTATAATTTGTAATGGGTTTGTTCTTTTAATAAATTATGTTTTTACTTTTGGTTCTGCTGTGTTTGTAATTTCATATTTCTTTAATGTGTTGAGATTTGAATTTTTTTGTGGAGAATTTATTTTGTATTTAATATGAATATCTGCATAAGTTTAGCCTGTTCCTATTATGTTATTAGTAAAAAATGAGTGTGGTATATGTTTTAAAATTCTTTATACTGTGCTTAGGGCACATCAATGTAACTTTTTAATCATAATAACATTTGGTTTTTATAGATGAACCCCTTATAATAGAAAATGGTAACTTTACATGGGATGGAGTACAAAGAGGTACAATCATACTACGTAACATCAACATGAAAGTTAAACAAGGGACTCTGGTGGCTATAGTTGGTACTGTAGGCTGTGGCAAAAGTTCTTTAATAAATGCATTCTTAGGGGAAATGGATAAAGTCAGTGGTTATGTGAATGTAAAAGTAAGTAGAATACTGACCAGAGTCTATTATTATATGCAATAGCTTGTTAAGCAATAATCTTGTCATGTTAACATTCATAATTCAAGTTTCTTCATTTAATTTTTACTAAATTGACTAAAGTAATGGATTTTTTCCAACAAAAATTATTTGTTACTTTATATTTATAATATAACTTGTTTCTATTGAAAAACGCCTTATTAATTTTGTAATTTTTCTGTAAGAAGTTAAAAAAAATTCAAAAGCCCTTTTCAAGAAGCCTATGTGGTGGCAATTAGAGGTTTACAAAACGTACTTGTTAACGGTAGCTTAGCAACTAAATCTGGTTATCTTATAAAGTAAAATAGAAGATTCCATAGTCTGATTATTATCTTGAAATTAAATTGATAGAACTTAAATATTCTGTTTATATATTTTTTTTAATGAAACTTGCAGGGACGAAAATCATACGTACCTCAGCAGGCATGGATTCAAAATGCTACACTTAAAGACAATATTCTATTTGGGTCACCAGTGAATGAAAAAAAATACAGAGAAGTTGTGAAAGCATGCGCCTTACAGTCAGACCTAGACATGCTCATATCAGGTGACTTAACAGAGATTGGAGAAAAGGTAAGGGGAAAGGAGAAGAAATGGTTAATTTTAACAACAGAGAAATTCTATTGGAAAGTACTTGTTTTAGTATATTTTATTAAATAAACCAATATACATTTACAAAAATAAAAATTGTAAATAAAATTTTTGTGACTAACAAAACAAAAGTATAATTCCAAATTAATTTCTGTTTGGTGGATAAATAGATAATTTCTTTAGTTATAGATTTCTATGTCTTTGTAATTTAAATACTGAAAATTTCAAAATCTCTCAATCTTTATATAATTATTAATAAAAGTCGATAGAGATCGAGATAGAGCACTTGACTTCTAATTTAAAGATTTACCTAGTGTTAAATGATACTTAACTCTTGCTGACGCATTTCGAAACAATCGTTCTTTTTATACAAAATTGATTAATAATTAATTGAAATGTGATTAACAATATTATTTTCCATTATTTAAAGAAAAAGTAAATAATCCAATAAATTGTGTTGAAGAATGGTAGTAATTAATTCTTGTTTATAATTTAATAACTGTAGCGTGTTAACAAAATTCTGATTGTAATTTATTATGTAATAAATATTTAACGTAATAACAAATTAAATTTCAAAGGTCTTATTTTTTATTTATGTAATATAATATAACTTTAAGTTATAATTTCAATGTTACTCGATTAGTGGATACTGAAAGCAGTGAGTTGAAACAATGGGATTTTAAACTGTTTATTTGCTGCTATGGTAACTAAAGTGATTGTAAGTGAGAATGGGACTGTAATGAAGGCTGGGACAATTTAGTGCTTCTAATTTATATATGAAAAAATAGAAGTATTAAATTATTATAAAGGCTGAAAAAAGTATTTAAAAGTGAAACCATATTTATACTTACTACTTACTAGCCAAAGCCCATCCTTGGCAGGTTAGCCATTTGGAAGCACGACCAGTAGAGGAGGGCGAACTCCCTGTAGTTGTCTTCTTCTTCGTCCACAGAGTAGGGTGCTAGGGTTGGAAACTGGAGTAGGTGGGCTGCGTCCATTCTGGGGAGTTGGCACAGAGTACAGGCTGCATCTGCGCTTTACCCGATGCGGTGCAGATGGGCTGCCAGATAGTTGTCACCAGTGGTAGTTCTGATCGCAGCTACTGCTACATCTCTGAGCAAGTTTTGGGTATGGGAGAGTCTATCAGCTTAGCCCAATTCTTCCCTATGTTGGCTTGCCTGTTGCGTGTTCTGGTCCGGTTGTTTACCGCTTGGTTGATTACAGTCTTTACAGAGGAGTAGGACTGAACGCAAGGTGGTTGATGAAGAACAGTGGCGTTTTTAGCGAGAACATCGGCCATTTTGTTCCCTTCCATGCCAACATGGCTGGGATCAATATGACCAGGTGTAAGGTCCAGGAACCTTCTATTAAGTTGGAGAGCCTCAATCAGCATGCAGTTGTTTTCTTGCAATCAGTGAGGTGACCCCACTTCTATGGAGTCTTGGAAAGACTTGGACATATATCCAGCTCCGGTATTCCCTGTACTAGGCATGGATGAACCGTCACTGTATATGCAGAGCCACTCTGGTTCTGGATATTTGACGTTGATTGTCTCTAGCACAGCTATCCTCAGTTCGATGTCTGATGACAAATGTTTTGGCTATAAGTAATTATTGCATAGCTAAGTGAATACTTAGAACTACAAACAAGTAAGTTCTAAAGTATTCACTTACTTATGCAATAATTACTTATAGTAAAATTTATCATGGTTTCTAACACAAAAATAAATAAAGATAATAAATATTAATTACTATTTATTCCTCAACTTATTTATAACTTAATTATAGTGATATTCATTGATAAATTTTATTTGTATAAGAGAAATGTTGAAAAATTTTGAAAGATGGAAATTTTTGTATTTTCATTATCTTTTAATGGAATAAATTATATTAAAAATATTTAACAAAAATAAACGATTACCCTTTAATTGAAATAATAAATACAAAACTAATATTTGAAAAAACACAAACAAATTTTAATTAAGAATTTAAAGCCGATAGAAACAAACAATTCAAGAATAATTGAAAATGAAAGGTTGCGTCAAATTGAAAATGAAGACATTCTTATCATGACTCCATTCCCATTCAGTCTGAAAATTATCTGCTCAATGGCAGAAAAGACTTTTATCCGCCAGTGAGGAAGCATGGTTATTATCAATTTCTGTTATCTGCACTGAAAGTAAGTTGCATTAAAAATAAAGCAAAAAATAGTTGTATGTTGATGTTAACAAATATGCAGGAAATGAATAAAATTAAAAATCTGCATTCAGATATTTTAAAATTTCATTTCATGAAATTTATATTTCATTTCATGAAATTTATATTTCATAGTTTTATAACTAATGATATTTTTGGAAAAATGTTAAAAATAATTTAATAGTAATATTCTTTATGGGTTAAATTATTCTAAAAACTAGCTTCCAATTCACTATTTATTAGGAATATACTGTGGTTGAATTTAATAATAAATACACAAAAACCTCTTAACCACAAACTTTCTTTATTTTACCCTTATGTACATTTCAGTTACCAAGTAACCATCCTCAGATGGATAACTGTCTTTGTATGTCCTCAGTCTTTGTTTCAGTTACTTGGTAACTGAAACGTACATAAGGGTGAAATAAAGAAAGTTTGTGGTTAAGAGGTTTTTGTGTATTTATTAATAGCTTCCAATTGATGGTAGCTTTCTTATTACATTTTGCCCTAAAATGGTATCATAGAGCAGAAG
This sequence comes from Prosapia bicincta, assembly GCA_036971475.1. Taxonomy (NCBI): domain Eukaryota; kingdom Metazoa; phylum Arthropoda; class Insecta; order Hemiptera; family Cercopidae; genus Prosapia; species Prosapia bicincta. The sequence continues at coordinate 45,443,728 of JBAIZL010000005.1, read as the reverse complement.
ATTGTAGAGAATTGAGTATTCTTTGGCAAGTCGCCCAACTTTCTAAACTCCACCTCACTAAAATTCCTATTTAACATTTAGAGAACTTCATACAGATTTTTCACCCTGCTTTTATATTTTTATAGAATTTTAAACAATACATACTTCAAAGCTCTACAGGTCACTTAGTAAAAATATAAATTTACCTAAATGCCTGATTTCCAATGAGATCTCGTGTACTCAAATCCGTCTTTTATGTATACAGTAAATAGATAAATAATTGTATTGTTTCAGGGCATCAACTTAAGTGGAGGTCAAAGGCAACGTGTCAGTTTGGCCAGGGCAGTTTACAATGATGGTGATGTATACTTATTTGATGACCCATTGAGTGCAGTGGACTCCCATGTTGGCAAACACATTTTTGAAAATGTAATTGGGCCTAAAGGAATCTTAAGAAAAAAGGTTTGTGTTTAATTATGAAGCATTTGAACAAGAAAAAGGAAAGGTTTGATTTTATAAAGTATAAATTTTCTAATTTTAATTAAACTCGAAATTTTGAGTTTGTAATTTCAATTGAAATATAAATTAGTTTATAAATTTAATACTTAAATTTGAAATACTATTAATTTAATGGAAGAAATAATCCACTCTAATATGAGAAATTAACTTAACATTATAGGATATATTCAAATAATTACCTACAATTTTAAACCTATACAAACTTGTGACTTTTTTACACTTTATTTTCTGATTTCTTAATGTATGACCCATATTACAAAATTATTGATCAAACTGGGGTATGAACATTGAGATCAATATTAACGTGTATCAAAAATACACACAAAATATAAAACACCAATGAAGAACTCCCACAATGAAAATGCAAGTGCACACTGCTCTCTGAATATTTATTGGACTGTACATAGCAATATTCTCTTTTAACAAATATATTAACCACAGTGTCATAAAACAGGTTGGACCAGAAATAGTTGAGCTTAATTATCCCATTACTTGAGTTTAATTTATTTATGTTATACATTTCAAATTGTTCTATGTAATCATTTATCAATTCTATATCTATCAAAAAATCAATGGTTGTTATCAGTAATAATTAGATCATAAGATTAATTCAATCCAATTTATATAGAAGTCTTATTTATTTAAAATTACAAATTATAAGTTAAATTAAAATAACTATTAAACCTTAACAGTACAAAGTTACTACTAATATCAATGTGGCACAATGAATGGATGTAGAACAGGGTAAAACTAAAAGTGGAAAACTAACAGACCATAAAAAATATAAGCATACAGTTTTTCAAATCATTATGTTATTATATATTTTTTTAAAATAATTATTTATATCCTTATATAATGATATAAGCGATCATTATTTCGAATAATCATAAATTTAACCTCTATCAATCCAGAAACTCTATACTCTGAAAAAACTAGAGATGGAAGGAAAATAGCTAGGTAAATTATAGGAATCAAAGAAAGTAAAACATTATGACAATCACCAAAATAAACATATCAAACATAACAGATAAGACTCAGAATAAAATATTCACAGAGCACAGATGACTAATGATAGGTTTTGCGTCCTAAACTTAGCCAATTTTGTAAATGAAAAGAAACATAGCAACCAAAAGAAGGGCTTTTTCATAGTTAAATATTGACCTAAAAATACTTTGTCTCTAGTGTATCCAAGTTTCTTGCCATCACCAATTCTGAAAGATACTGATAAATTAGAGTTTTCAAGAAAGAGAAAACAAGTTCAAAAGAATACAAGAAAAGTAAAAATACATTAAAATTGAATGTTAATTTTTAAAATAAAAGGCTTAAAATAAATACTGATGAATTTAGTCTAATAATAATTATTATTTCAGAAAATGTTTCATAAGCTTATGAGATTCAATTACCCATTAGAAGGATCATTTATAAAAGGTTTCAAATCATATATAACCAGGTTTTTTACTATAATTAAATAATACTTCACTAAGTGAATAAGTAAGGGCTTACTTGCTGATGCGTTTCGAAACAATCGTTCATTTTACAAAGCAAAGGCTTCGTAAAAGGAATGATTGTTTCAAAACGTGTCAGCAAGTAAGCTCTTACCTATTCACTTAGTTAAGTATTATTTAATTATAGTTTAATCAGTGAATTCAAAATGATTACAACAAGCAACATGTTTTTTAATTTGAGTACTTAGCAGATCTCATTATGAACCTAGAAAATCAAGGAAGGGCTGTTGTGATCATTTGGTTATAATTTACTCCATCCCCAGTATTATGGGGGTTTGTATGGGAGTATGGGGAAGTAAGCATCTCGATACTTCACCAAGCTTATAACTCTGTTTAAATATTAAATAAATGTTGCATTATTGAGTATAGCATGGTTTTACAATGTTGCTTTCTCTATTAACAGACTCGAGTACTGGTTACTCATTCAGTTACATTCTTACCTAAAGTTGACTACATATATGTAATGAGAGGTGGGGAAATCATTGAATGTGGGTCATTCAAAGATCTGTTGGCAGAAAAAGGAGAGTTTTCAGACTTTCTAGTACAACATCTGACTGGAATTGAATCTATTGAGCAGGAAGCAGGTTAGGTTAAATGATTACTACATACAAATTTTGTATTATATGGGTAGGTTTAATGTTGTGGAATTATATTCATTCACATAGTTAAATTTAATCTAATAAAGTTACATTAATTCACTCTATTTTTTTTTTTTTTTAACAGGCTAGTTTCCTTTAGAAATATGAAAGTTCAAACTAAAACTTAAGCCTTTTTACAAAAATGATCAATTAAACCATTGCAATAGATAAACTAAACACTTCAATTTTAGTTACATTAATATAATAGATTTTTAGTTTTACAGTGATGAATATAAATCTAATTACTATAAGGTTGATAATTTTTTTTTTGTTCTGTTAGTTTACACTATAAGCATATCATTATAGTAATAAAAAAACATAATGTTCTGAGATCATATGTAACTTAATCTCCTTTGATTTCAAATTAAAGAATTGCTTTGGTTTAGTTTAACCTATCAGAAACTGTAAATGAAAGATAATAAAAGAAGAGTAACAGTAGTATTAATAAAATCTTGAAAACTTGATTACATACAAAACGTATAAATTTTAAACACAATCATAAAATGCATGCATTTTATACACAATACAAAATACAATTATACATAATATTTAAATTAATACTTATAAATTAACTGACTAATATGAAAGTGCTTTCAGTTGTAATCCAAACTAAATATGTTTTAAAATATATCTATAACTATTTCTTGTTGCAGAGGTTGATGAGATCTTAGCTGCAGATCCAGACCTAAGAGCAAGGTATCAAAGGACATTATCTCACTTAAGTAGCCGAATGTCACTCTACTCATCCCATGGCAGGCAAGTCAACTATAATACAACTTTAAATTACTTTCAACTAATTTTATACAACGAATTTTCCTTCAAATAATTGTAATTTTTAGGATGTAGTCAGAGAACTATAAGTAAGATTATTCTAGGAGCTTAATACTTCAAAGGTCTGGCAGATACAGACAAATCATGCAAGGGTTGCATCATTTTTAAATATGTACACACTGTCACGATGGTTGCCCACCAGCATCGTCTTTGTATATGTATAATCGTAAGAAATAACAGGCGAAGTAAACACAGAATTACAGAATAGAAATGAAACAACACTAATACTGTGAATGGGAGAATACTCTGCAGGTTATATATATATATATATATATATATATATATATATATATATATATATATATATATATATATATATATACAAGTATATATATATAAACACACACACCTATGCTGCCTTAAGGTATAAATTATAGCTACCTTCATACTCTATATCTTCATGTATATATGTATGTAGATGGGAAAATGTAACATAAGGTAGGATTACACACAACAAATGAAACTATAACGAGAGTGAGAGAAAACTACAAGTCATAAGGGCTGTAGATTCACTGATGTACACCTACACTTTCTCAGGATCATGGAAAGGTAGCTTCCACCAACATTACTCTGTACAAATGTAGCAGGAGAGTTGGGGTATTGTTAGATTTAAACAAGAAACCTAATGTTTCACTGTAATTTGTAATGAAAGAGAAGGAGAGTTCATTGAGACAAAATTGCTTTCTTGAAGTAAATCTACTATCTACCAGGGCTATTGAGTTTCAAGCCAAGAAAATTTATAACTCTAATGATACATTTCTGTATTTTACAAAATACTCCAGACATCATCTTCATGTATTTTACATAGGAAGAACATCATTACCTATATTTTTAGGCAATGAATGTCGTTTTAACTTTAGCTAAACTTATGTAACCTACTAATGGTTACTGAAAAACAACTACAGCCACTACCTAATATGTATGAAGTAATTTGTCATCATAGTTACTAAATAAATTTAAATCAGTATTTCTAGGACTTCAGCGTAAAATTAATAACATTGAGAAGACCATGATGAAGATCGTTAAGTTTTTACAAATTTACAAAATTTAAAGGTCAGATAGTCATAAACTAATGTTGAAGTGATTATTTAAAATAATACATTAACACACAAAAAATAGAATCCATATCTATTACATTAAAATAATGTAGGAAGATTTATTTTATAAATTAATATTAACTTATAAGTTAAAGACGTTTTCAGTTCAATAGCATTTTAACAATATTGTACAGTAAATGAAGTAATATAACCTATGCATTAAAGCTGCTGCTATGCTAACTAACCTAAACTCACATAAAAAATTTTCTATAAAATCTTGTTTACACTCAATTTAAGTATCAGCTTTACTCCATAGCTTGATTATTACTCCATCTATTGATTATTAGTTGCATCTATCCTAATAATTTCTAATTTCAATATTAGTGACTGAATGCTTGTTCAGAAAAGTAGGTGGTCACATTTTGAAGTGAAAAAAAAGGTTTGTTGTCAGAAAAGATAGAACTGGTAATGGCCTAAATGTATTTGAACATAAATTTAATTATAAAATAGATATTTAATTTATATAAAAACATAAAAGAATCAGAAAAGTAAAGTCATGCCTAGATTATTAGTTAAGTATATAAAGAAACTGAATAAGATTTTAAAATATTGAAATACCTTGATATATGAGTATGCCCACCTGAACAAAGAAAAGCATTGAAAGCAGACATATTTGGTGATATCAAATACGATTATTTAATCAATGTATATTTACTGAAATAAACTTTGGTGTTAGTGAAACAATAACAATAACTTTGAATACAATATGAACAAATATAATATATACATACGAATATGAATTTTATAACTAATTTATCTTACAGGGACATGTTAAATATTAGATATTATGCAGTGACTTTGAATGGACCTTAGTTTCTAAGTAGCATAGATTTGTACTACCAATGTTTATTGATGTTCTACTTCTTATTCCATAAGTTCCAGATTTAAGAATCTCATATTTTTTCCATTCATAAATCCTTTTTATATTTTTGGATACTTTTACTCAAATATCTTTCTCTATTAAAAACTCTTCTTGATATTTGAATATTTATATTGGTTTTAAACAAAAGCTTTTAATGAACCTTCTTATTACTTTTTATCAGAGGTGAATCAGATTCTGAAAGGAGCAATATCAGACATCTGAAGAAACAAAAAACAGTTGATCAGCTAATACAAGCAGAAAAGTCAGAAACAGGCAGTGTAAGTATGTGACTATCACTTAAAATTAATCAATTGTTTATTATTGAATTTTTAAATTAAGATAATTTAATTACAATAAAAATATTGAAAAGAACCCCAATATCACAAAAATAATCAAAAATAACAAATAAAACAAGTTACTTAAGATTAAACCCTTATGCACATTTCGATGACCATGTCATCATCATCAGAGGGGTTTGTTACAAAATACAATCTAGCACACAAGAAGTTACAAACTAGGATGATGATCTAGTCATTTGCTAATTGACACCAGTTGGCTGGACTGATTTTCTCTATATAAAGAATAGAACTGTTTAAATCGTTCACTTGCACTTCAACTGTTGTTGCATATACATGTGCGTGCGTGTGTGTGTGTGTGTGTGTACGTGCGTGTGTGTGTGTGTGTGTGCGTGTGTGTGTGTGTGGGAAAAGTTGATATAATGACTACATCCATTATTTTAGTTGTGCATAAAATGCAGTTCCAACGTTTTACCAGAATCTCACCTACCATCGACAAAGTATAAACAATTTTTTGTACTTCTAATTGCTACCATGTTGAGGTGCAAAGCATAACATATGTAGTATAAACTAATCGTAATTGTTGTAATTCAAAGTTACCACATAATTTCTGTAACAAATATAACATAAAAGGATGGTGAAATTCTGTATGTTTATTTAAAACGTTTAATATTGATTAATTAAAACAGGTGGTGTTATTGTGGGTGTGAGGAACCATGGTTAAGATCATATTAATTTTGACATAAATACCAAACTTAATATATTTTGCTCAACTAATTATGCTTAGTGAAGTATACTGAATTAATACTATGACATCTTTCCAGGTGTACTCCTTAGTTTTCAGAATTCTTCTTCCTTAATCCAAGTGAATTTATAATCCTTATCAATTTAGTACGTTCCTCCGGCACTTTACTGTTCAATTATACCCAAAATAACACTTTATAATGAAATTCAAAGTAACTCATGTGACTTCATCTACTTTCTTCCTAAAATTTAATACTTAATATCTAAGACAGTTATAATTTTTTTGCAACTCCTCAAACTATGAATGTAAAAAAAAATATTTGTTTTTTGACTTGAAATTTTATACTAACTTTCAGAGATCCCACCCCAAGCTTCTCTTTGGTCTTATTTTAAATTCATAACAAGTGAACAACAGTTTTTCAATTCCCTGACTGAGATATTTTCTTACAGGACTCAAATTACTCTTAATACATTGCCTTTCAGTTCTGTTACAATAAAAATATTGAAAAGAACCCCAATACCACAAAAATAATAAAAAATAACAAATAAAACAAGTTACTTAAGATTAAAACCTTATGTACATTTCGATGACCATGTCATCATCATCAGAGGGTCTTGTTACAAAACACAATCTAGCACACAAGAAGTTACAAACTAGAATGATCATCTAGTTTGTAACTTCTTGTATGCTAGATTGTGTTTTGTAACAAGACCCTCTGATGATGATGACATGGTCATCGAAATGTACATAAGGGTTTAATCTTAAGTAACTTGTTTTATTTGTTATTTTTTATTATTTTTGTGGTATTGGGGTTCTTTTCAATATTTTTATTGTAATATATTGTACCACTGTGCTCTTGATATTGTGTATTTCAGTTCTGTCTTTAAACTTTCACTGAGTGATTTAAGGCAAAATTAAATTAACTAATCAATAATGAATTAAATACAAACAAAAGTTTTAGAGATATAAATAATATTTACAACAGCTAGATATAAAATATCCTTGTGAATATTATTTGTTGCCATCTTCAACTGGAGGCACCACTTTATACTTACATACTTGGTTTTTGTAGTAACATTTGACTCTTGCAAATAGTAGCAATAGCTTTTTTTAAAAAAAAGATGGCTGTTTTTGGAGATGTGTCCCATTGTAAACTCACTTCATAACAAATATGATCTCAGTTGACAAAGTGACACATCTTCCAAAATGTGAGGACTTTTATTTATTTTCCTCACTAAATAAAAGTAGATGATACCAGTAATGGATCTAGAAAAATATTTTGGGGAGGACTGGGAAAAGAGGGTAGGAAAAGGGTTCCCCTGCCTTGAAAATATTTAGGAAATAGGCTAACGGTCTTCTATCTGAGGGAAATAGTTTTAGGCCTACTCTGTGATATTAAACACTCATTAATTAGTCTCATTTACTATCAATTTAACTACCTATTTATTACATTATGAGCGGTCGTGTTTATTAATGATTATAATATGGTGTTATTGTGATTAATAAGGGTTTGTAAACATATCTTTCTAATTATTAAGTATATTTAAATCGGGGACGAATGAAAACATCGGAAATGGCATTTTAGCTTACATGTATAGTTTAGAAATTTTCACTCTTTCATATTTTGGGAGGGGCTTGAGCCCTAAAGCCCACCCCCCCCTTAAATCCGCCACTGGGTAATACTTTAGGCAAGTATTACATATTAATATATATCCAAGTGTAAAGGTTATTTTTTAGTTTGTATTATACAATAAATAAATTAATATTTCAGTAAAATATACATTATTTTGAATTAATTTCTTCATAAAATATTTTAAAAATCATTAGTAACATTTTTTATTAAAATACTACATTAACTGTGACATAAGCATATAATGAAAATGGATTTATAAAAAAAAATATCTTCTGCTCCATTTCAGATATTAAAAAATTAAGGTTAAAAATACAATTAAACTTTCAGTATACCACTTTCTAAAATCTAAAATATTGTTCAACCTTTTAAGTAAAAAAAAAATTTATTTTTAATAAAGAAGAAGAATATTTTAATAGAAAAAAAGTGAACTAACACACTACTGATCATGAAAATTTTAAATGGTGGTCTTTTAAAAACAGCTTAAAATTTACTCAAGTTACTTTATTCTATAAACTTCTATTAATAAAGTTTATTTTTTGCAGGTGAAATTGAGCGTCTATTGCCACTACTTGAAGGCCATTGGAATATTACTTGTTACTGGAACAGTTCTTTTCAATGTACTTGCACAGACTTTCCAAATAGGTTCCAACATATGGCTGTCTGTCTGGTCTTCTGATAAGACAACGGTTGTGAATGGCATACAAGATACAGGCAGACGGAACATGTACATTGGTTTCTATGCGTTGTTTGGCTGTGGCCAGTGTGAGTAAAATTTTGCTGGTGTTTATTAAACATTTAAAAGACATTCTAATATGTTCTCATTTTTTTAAATAAATTTTTGAAACCTAAAGTAGACTTCTTATTAATTTATTCAACAGTTTTTCTGAAAGCACTGAAATGGTCATTCCAACTGCACACTGTGTACTTAATTCTCGTAAATCAGTAACTAACTCTGTAAGCCGAATTATTTTATATTTTTTGTTTATAAAATAGTTGAAGATGCCAGGAATGTCAATTTTTGTTAATCTCCACCAAGTGACTTTGTCTGAATAGTATATTTTTTTAAAACATATTTTTTTAAATCTCATGATTATAACTTATGACAGTTTTCTTAATCTTCTTTGGTTGAAACTACAACCTTCATCAGAATTTTTCTTATTTTAAAGTTAATTTTTAAATTAGTAACACTTTTAGATGTTTTGAACTATAGTAGCACTCACTATGCTTATTGAGGACGGCCGTTTCGAGACCGTAACTCTGAGTGAGTTACGGTCTGAGTTGACAAAGGGACACATCTCCCGAAACAGCCGTCCTCAACAAGCAAAGTAAGTGCTACTATAGGCAAGTTTAAAACATTTAAAAATTTTAGTGATTACTAGTAGCTCACGGGAAGATGGAATCAACAAATGTTTTAAATTAGATTTCATTTTTAACAGATGGAAAAATCATACTGCTCTTATCATTATAAAATCATATGTTACACATCATAAACTTATATAAACTTATATATATATATATATATATATATATATATACATATATAGTGAAACCCCTCAAATACGAACTAATTGGGGCTATAGCTTGTTCGGATTTGGAAAAGTTTGGATTTCCTGAAAAAGTTCGGATTTCGGATTAGCGGTGTATTTTGCATTTGACAGAAGAGGTTTTTTTTATCAATGAACAGCATTAGAGAATATGTAGACCTTTTTTCAAGATTTTGTTTTCAAATTTGAAGTGTTAATGCGACTAGACAAAGAGGAAAGTTTGACAAAGTTGAATTTAGTGTTGGTAAGGCTACAATAAGTGACTGGAAAAACGACCGTGGAAAAATTGAACAGTTTTGCAGTGCTACAAGTAAAAATGTTTTGGAACAACGTCATCACACAAAAGTTTCTGTGAATAAAAAAATTGACGAAACTGTATTTTTATGGTTTACACAAGAGAGGCAGAAAGGAGTTTCTATTAGTGGCCCATTATTACAAGATAAGGCATTACACTTAAACAAATTAATGAATGGTGATTTGGAATTTATTGCTATGAATGGATGGTTGGATAGATGGAAGAGAAGGCACGGAATTAGACAACTAACAGTAATCAGGGAGAAGTTATCAGCTGATAATCTTGCTGCAAAAGAATATTTAGACGAATTCACAAATTTGATTTCGTCTGAAAATTACTCACCCCAGCAAGTGTATAATGCGGACGAGATTGGATTGAATTTTAAAGCCCTTCCCACTAAAAGCCTTGCTTCTAAAGAGGAATTTTCTGCGCCAGGCTTTAAAACGAGCAAACAGCGTCTCACAGCTTTAGCCTGCAGTAACACAGTGGGAACAAATAAGCTATCATTTGTGGTGATTGGAAAATCCGCCAAGCTACGTGACCTTAAAAATATGAACTTGAATGCTCTCCCTGTTCATTACAGAAATCATTGTAAGGTGTGGATGATGGGTAATATTTATAAGGAGTGGTTCAAAATTGAATTTGTTGCTTCAGTAACATAATTTAATGAAAGAGATGGACTGCACCAAAAGCTCTACTTTTGATAGACACTGCTCTTTCACATCCTTCAGAACTGCAGTTGGTATGTAAAGACATAAAAGCAATTTTTCCACCTAACGTGACATCGTTGCTTTAGTGTATGGATCAAGATGTGCTGCATAACATAAAACTGAGCCATAGAAACAAACTTCTGCAAACATTAATTGAAGAAGATTGTTCTCTTTCTATTCCAGAAAAACTTAAGACGATGACAATAAAGGATGTAATTTACAGGCTAAATCCTGGAATAATATCAGTAACACTTTACTGCAGAAATCTTGGAAGACGCTCTGGCTTAGCCTCGAATTTGTGGAAACACCACTTAGAAGAGCAGACATCACTAGATAACAATGGAGAATATACCGAGCATGACATGGTGTCTATGGTCCAGAATCAACATGATGACAGTGTAGCAGATAGCAATAGCGAGAAAAAAAAGCCTCTACGAATGCTGTTACTCATGCTGAAACTTGACATTCTATTGCGTTATGTAGAACAACATACAGATGCAACACCCAATGATTTTAGGCTAATGTGACGGGCAAAACATCACATCCTCAGGAAGATTTAAGTCTCTTCGCCAGATGAAGATTACTGATTTTAAGTGAAAAATATAGTTAAGTGTTTGTGTCTTTTCTTATTAAGTAACACATATAGTTTAGTGTTCGTCTTTCTTATTTTCATGTTACTTTTATTAAATTCTATGTTAATAAAGTGATACAGTAGTACAGTATAGGCCTTCGTATTATATCATGTTATTACAGTGTCAATTCCAATATATTACACATCTGTCTTGTATTAGGTTAATAGCAAACTTTCAGTACATCTTCAATAAATTTTAGATACTTTTTAAAATTTGGTTTTCATCACATCATGTTTGAATTTTGCGGGGTTTCGGATTTTTGGGGTTCGAATTTGAGGGGTTCTAGTGTATGTAAATATATATATATATATATATATATATATATATATATATATACTTAAATTTTATAGTTCTTTACGTTCGATGAATCCTATTAATCACTTGAACAATAGTTTATTACTATCCGAACTTTGAATTTAGAGTTGTTTAGAACCCAACATCTCCAAGCAGAAGACATTGATGAAGATCGGCACATAGCGATCGAAAACGTTCTGTCTCAGTAAGTTTTAACAAATTTACTAAATTCAAAGTTCGGATAGTTATAAACTATTGTTTATGTGGTTAATATATATATATATATATATATATATATATATATATATATATATATATATATATATACATAAAATTTTTATAGGAGAAAATTACTATTTACTAGGTCACAGAGAATGTCTGTATCTTTTGATAATTATATTTATTTTCATTGTATGTTTTTTGAAAAATATTTTTCTAATAATATTATAATAAATTTAGATTTTCAGGAATTTTATAATGCATTTATTTAAGATAATAGTAATTTTAAATGTCAATAATTATTATTAAAACTTCAAATGTAATACTTAAGACATTTTTTAACCAAGATATATTTATCACTTGTGATATACAGTCGGCGCTGCTTATTGTGATCATATTTGTCAGAAGCATATTTGATAACAATAACCGAACAATAACAATAACCGAACGCTTAATCACGATGTAGTCTACAGCCGTACTCCATTGAACTCACTGTATTATTGCCACAACTGTTTGTTCTGAACGATCCTACCTTTAAGCCTATCATTACATCAAGTAATTCTAATTCTGTAACACTATAATTAAACTGTACTTACCAAATTTTGATGCTATTCCGGACAGTTTTATGTACAGTAGTAGAATTTCTGTAATTTAGTTTTCTGCTTGTTAAAATTAGTGGGCATATTTCATGTCAGTTTATTTTATTCGACTGTAGATTTTTTTAAAACACTGAATCTAGCATAATTAAAAAAAATACAGTATATAGAACTACGTAAAACACTTGATCAAAACATTTTAACACATAAAACTTCATTATAAAACACTTCAATCTTATTTACACTTCAAATTTACATTTACTTTTTGTTGAAGAATTCCTCTATATGTGACTGTCTGTAGTCTTCTCGTAAAATATTGTTTATAAATTGTTCATATTCATAATGTTTGTTGAAATTTTCTGCTTTTTGTTGAACAAACTGCCTTAGAATCTCAAGAGCTTGGTGAACTTCCTGCTGAGATCTTTGCGGTACACATTTATCATTTTCGTCATCATCGGTGCCTTCTTCTTCTTCAGTAACTTTTGATGTTGAAGCAACTACCTCACAAATATCGTCTTCAGTCATTTCTGCTGCTGTTTCAATACTATCGTCAACTTCCATCCACTCAGTATATTCTTTTAAGGACAAATCGAAAGGCTTCAAGTTCTCTTCAGAGTCTTCCTCAGATGTATCTTGCTCTCGATTTTCTTCAACAAAAAAACCACCTTTTCTAAAGCAATTTTTCACGGTTTTTTCAGAAACTTCATTCCAAGATTTTGCTATCAGATGAATAGCATCGAGTAAAGAAGTTTTTTTAGCCAATTCATTTGAGGTAAGGGTTTGAAATTCATCCATATTTTCTATAATTCTAGCACGCATCTCTCGTCGATAAAAACTTTTGAGATTTTTAATTATGCGTTGGTCACATGACTGAATAATTGATGTAGTATTGGCCGGAAGGTAAATCACTTTGATGTGTTTTAGCGTAGTGCTTATGTCATTATGTGCAGTGCAGTTGTCTAGTAGAAGGACAATGTTGCGTTTGAGGCTTGTATCCCAATTAGTCAGCCATTCATTAAAAATTTTTGATGTCATCCAAGCATTGGAGTTTGAATGATATTCAACCGGTAGCTTTTTGATACCTTGAAAACAACGTGGATTTTTAGATTTACCGATAATTAAGAGTGTTTCTTTATGACCAACCATGTTAACACAACACAAAACAGTTATTCTTTGTTTACATATTTTACAGCCGTTAGCAATTTCATTTTTAAATAAGTAAGTATGTTCGGGTAAAGCACGATAATAAAGTCCTGTTTCATCTGCATTGTATATGCAGCTAGGAGAATACTCGGCCAAAATCTTTGGCCATTCGTATTGTAACCAGTCCTCAGCTCCAACAAAATCAGCATTTCTTTTTTCACCACACGTTTTCTTGTAAACAATGTTTTCCCTTTTCTTCCATCGATTGAACCATCCATCTGTGGCTTTAAAATCCTGTTTTCCTATTTGTTTGGCAAGATCCTCAGCTTTTAGACGCATTAGTGGGCCGTCAACTCGAGCATCTTTTTCGCGAACATTTTTAAACCACAATTTCAAAGCTGATTCCACTTGCGGATCCTTCCCAGAACGATGTCTTTTATTGTCAACATTTGCATTACACTTTGATAATGATAAGATTTTTTCTTTGTTGTTCAATATTTTACATAAGAGAGGTTAAGAAACGCCAAGTTGAGAAGCAGCGTTTCTTTGACTCATTTTTGGTAATTTACTGTATCTAGAATATCAAGTTTTTGTTTAAGACTTAAATCGCGTCGTTTCTTTTGAGATTCGGACATCTTGCTATACTGTCCTTTGAAACTTCAAGTGACACTAAACTCTACAAAACAAACGAAAAAGATCTTTAAAAATTAAGTTATGTAAAATCACACTGAAATACTGTAATAAACGTTCATAAAAATTCACTGAAAAAAAAAAGTAGGACTGTACTGTAAATGGTTCAGTAGTAACATCAACTAATGTTAACAAACAACTAAAGTCGACTCAAGCGAGGCTAGGGTGTTTGCGTAAACAAAGAGTAAGGGAGACATTCTGAGAACTGTGCTAAGTGCTGAAACCATTATAAAGTATTTCTGTCATTCTAAAAATAAACATTCTATGAATTGGGCGTCATTGTGTGTTGCACGTACTGTTTACGCTACTTTGTAGACATTTTTACTTGGTCCATGCTAGTATACGTTGACGCATATGATTTTGAATGGCAAATTAAATGATAATAATAAGCGAACAGATGATTACAATAAGCGGCCTAATTACAATGTATTAATATACGTCCGTGTTTGTTTTTCAATGAAACGATAACAATAACCGAATGATAACATTAACCGTGATCACAATAAGCGGCGCCTGTATTATAAGCGACTGTATTACCACAAAAGTCATTAATAAGATTCACCGAACGTAATGGACTACAAAATTCAAGAATTCAAGATATATTTGTTGTTGGCCTCTGTTAATAGTCAAGTTATAGAAAAAAACAAAATGTAAAAACAAAAGATGTAGAAGAGGATAATAAAATTATTAAAAATAAGTTGGTAAAGGTAAAAATGGATTTATAGAAAAAGAAAAACATGATTTCTGCACTTTATTTTCATCACTAAACATATTTTTTGCAGACTAGTCATATTTGACTAATAGGCTCATTGGTCCTCATCTGGTTCAGTTAAATTCTAGGAATAATATCGACAAACTTGTCATTGTTTAGTCTCAGCTGTAACTCTTATAGGCACCTATATACAATTTTTAACATTTTTATACACAAAGTTGAAAAATATTTTGAAAGGTATTTTAGGAAAGAAGTCAAAGAGCTGATTAGTGAACTAGATTTCATTTGAGTATAAATTAACATTATTTTAATTTACTTCAACTCATAGTATATTCTATGATATACATTAATAAATACATTTATTAAATTAAAAATATTTGAATGACTAATTAATAATTACCAACAATGATGATTTTGGAACATATTTATTTTAAAATGAATTAAATTTATTCTGAGTTTGTTTTATTAAATAATTACTTTGTCTTACAAGCCAAGCTCATATCTTTATTCTCACATATTATTACAGTAATCTGCAGCATCCTCTGCTCCTTTGCCCTAGCTATCGGAACACTTCTTGCTGCAAAATGGTTGCACTTAACAATGCTTGGTAATATTTTTCATGCACCAATGAGCTTCTTTGATACTACACCTACAGGCAGAATAGTGAATAGATTTAGCAAAGACATAGATGTTGTAGATAATACATTGCCTAACAACATCAGCGCTTTCCTCAACTGTTTCTTTCAAGTAAGTCTAGTGTCTATCATTTACTGAAGTAAATTTGAAGCCATAGCCTCTAATCATGAGTAGTACTACAAGAAAATACATCTAAAGAAGTTTGAAAAAAAATGATGAAAATTTAAAAATATTCTTTGAATAATTTTCAGAATGATTACCACTATAAGTCATAGATTTAAAACTGAAACATAGTTTATACTAGGTAGGTGGGATAGAACTTTGTTTTCCTAATCTTTCAAAATGGAAAGACAGGAATTGCATTTTAATAGGCAGATTTGACAGATAAGAAGCATGTTTAGATAATTTAGCATAATTTAATCTTAAAATGACCATAAGTAACCCCTCAGGAAAACTAAAATTAGCTTTATATCATGTTATACTAATGTAATAGTGCATTCATGTACATTTATTTAATAGGCTTAATTAAAGATGCCATTATTACAATCAAAAGATATCCATAATGCATGTATATACATTGTTTTTTAGGTAAATACACACTAATCTATACATAATTGAGTTGCAACTCTCATTTGGTAACTATAGACTTCACTTTATCTAATAATGTATGTGTTACCATACATAATCTTGTAAAAGTACAATCAATAATAAGAGAGGGAAATCATAGCAGCTATATTACGTTATGATATCTCCAATAAACCCAGTAATTAAATTAGAGAAATTAGTTGCTTCAATAAAACTAAATAATTGATTTTTATTTATTGAAAAAAATTAATCAGAACAACCTCGCTGAATCAAACAATATACTTAATTGCATTGATCTCACCATCACGTCAAACAAATACTGAACAAGAAATCAACATATAACAAAATCCATTAATACTAGATATACCATATACTATTGTACCAAGCATCACAAACTTACTGCCTAATGCACCATAGTTTATCACCTTTTAAAAATATCTTTAGAAACACTTCAACAATATATGATGGCTTAACACATTGAGGTCAGCTAGACACGACAATTTATTCATAGCAGGTATATAGCTAGACAGCTTTTACGAGTAGCTCAGCTAGTCATGAACGTCGTCTTTTTTTTATTGACTTCTTTGCTTCAAGAGAATTTATTTTCTGATATGTCATGCACAAGACTAAACGTCTGTGCTTTCTAAGGGATATTCGTCGATTCTCAAACCATAGATAAAGAACATTCCGTCAGGTGTATAAACATATCTATTATATATGAAGCATTCTGTATGAACAAATATTCTTTGAACTTAGCTTGTGAGGTTATGTTAAAAAGAAATAAAAACATACACAAAACTCACAAATTAATCATTTATTTCTGTAGGGTAATTTAGTTCTGTATTCATTCTGTATGGTTCAACAGTTATTATGTCAACTGGAGTGAGAAGCTCAGTATAGGTTTTACTCTGTGTCGGTCAGTAGTTGATGTTTGTTGTTTTTATAATTAGTGTGCTCTTGTCACATACTAAAATAATAATAATAGTGGGAGCCTAGAATCTAGAGCAAACTTCAAACCAAAAGTAACTTTTACTAATTTGTTTTTACTAATTACGATTACACATAA
The DNA here is from genome assembly GCA_036971475.1 of Prosapia bicincta. NCBI lineage: Eukaryota > Metazoa > Arthropoda > Insecta > Hemiptera > Cercopidae > Prosapia > Prosapia bicincta. The sequence continues at coordinate 45,426,501 of JBAIZL010000005.1, read as the reverse complement.
TAATCAATTAACAAATACTAAACTAGGGTATAAAATAACGAATAAAAAAATTGTAGCCGTATAAAACATATAGTATTTAATGCTTTTTAAGTAAGAATATTTTTGTAGTGAAATACAACTCAATTGATGAGAGGAATTATTTTGTACCTGCATGTTCATGGCACGCATGTAATTGGGCCAGCAATGGATTAATCATATAACATTAAGGTTACACTTTAACTATCGATAAATTACATCACAGTTAAAACTTTAAAATCATTCACTAAAACTACAAAATATATTACACTACAGTATATATATTATAATAAATATGGTGATTTGTTTTCTTGTAATATAGTTAATGAATAAAAATATTTTGAAAACTTGTTACTGTTCATGACGAGCTGGTTGTTAGTTACTTATTACACTTTGATATTACTTGCGACCAGACTTTTTTTTAACTAAAGTACACCCACACCACCAAAATATCCCACCCCCACCCTAACCTACGTAAACCTTGAGATCAGTTACGGTCTGAGTTGACAATGAGACACATCTCCCGAAACGGCCGTCCTCAACAAATATAAGTAAGTGCTACTATAGGCAAGTTTGTAAATATTTACAAGTGTTTAGTGAAAACTAGTAGCTCACGTGAAGATGGAATCAACAAATATTAATATTGCAACCTGAGCATCAACCATCCATCGATACCGCAACGTATATCTCAATGTAACAAAAGAGTTTTGGTCTGAGTTCCCAATGGGACACATATCCCAAAACGGCCATCCACAAATATAAGTAAGTGCTACTATAGGCAAGTTTGTAAGTATTTACAAGTGTTTAGAGATACATTCTCTATTCCAACCTATTCGATATCATTTTAGTGTCAGATAACGTAAGTTATGGTATGAGTTAACACAGTACACATCTCTCAAATTGGATGTTATCATTCAAAATTGAAGATTTACTCTAGGTAATTGTACATGTATTTTAAAGTGAATAAGTAAATGTTTAAAATAGTCGCACAAATATTGTAAGAAAATATTAATAAAAAATGCTCATTCAAAAATAGCTTTAATGTTCACTTCAATTATATGATAAAAGAGCTTAACATTAGGTCCACCCCAAAGTTAGCAGTAATTGTAATAATCAATTTAAATAGTCCTCTATTGTACCTTGTACAGAAATGTTTAGATAGACTGAAGGTTTCAATCATTAAATCAGAATTAGTAATAAAAATGATAATTAATTACTTACAATAGTTTATGACTATCCTAACTTTAAATTTTGTAAATTTGTTAAAATTGTAAGAGATTAATAAGATTCACCGAACGGAATGGACTACGAAATTCAAGAAAAATGATAATGTTACTACCTGATGTCTATACTATTGCCAACAATGTAACTGATAGCAAATATGGTTTCACAAAGACTATTTCAGTAGTTAATTCTATTATCCACAATAAAGAAACTCCATATGATTTTGGAGCATGATGTCTATTTCCTACATTAGAATTTGTCATAAAAATAAGAGCATTACTTCCTTATTTCTATATAATTTCAACAATCTGTTTGACAGCTAACATGTTTCAACAAATACTATTCCACTAACTCATCTTTAATATCCACTGTATAAGAGTTTCATTGAGGTTTGAATAAATCTGAAATTTAGGGTGTTAATAATTAGCTGCGAGATCTCCAAGCCTTTAATTGCATAGTTCACATCATGTTGCAGATGCTGAAAAATATGGCTTACTAGGATCATATTTGGAATGGTCTGAGATACACACAATAATAAACTTCAAGCAGAACTAAATGGTGTTCCAATTGTGAGAAGATTTAATCAGGAATACATCAAGGTTCTCCTGGGGTCCAACTCTTTATTTTGTAGGTCAAAATAAATTTCAGTCTAAACTTTACTATAATCAAGCGACAAATGTGCTTCTATATAAAAAAAATACAACATATTAAACAGTCATGACACAGAAGTCGTAAAAGAGTTATATAGGAGGTTTGAGTCGTATAGTACAATTTTGGTAGTGCATATTAATTAAAACCATTATTTTTTGCTATTCTATTTAATCGAAAACCCAATACAGTAATTCATACAATTATTATTCCTTTACAAAAAAAAAAAAAAAAAAAAAAAAAATAGAGGTAAAAGCATGACATAATAACTTTAAATATCTAAAGGCATCTGATCAAGGCTATTACTAGATTATTAACCCAAGATACGATATCTAACAGTTTGGAGGAAATGCAATTATTTGTAAATGAAACCGCTTCAGAAAAGTATGTTCTATATAAAATTAAAGATTTTTATAGACGATTTTATCAACTGGAAGACACTGGAACTAAAGAGTTTTCAAAATTGTTAAAGACCTCCCATAGTAAGAAAGCATTACTATTCAGCTGCTGAATTTTTAAATTATATTCTACCCTCTGATTTCCTTGTAAATATCAAATGTAAAATGACTCAATAAAATACATAAATACTTACACTTACTGTTATAAAGTATGGATGTGAAACAGCAAATCAACACCATGAGTGTTACGCATTAAATTCCAACTAAGGAAAACGAGAATGTATAGTTTTAGAGTTTGAAGGTAATCAATTAGTTTGACTATTATTGAATATAAAGAATATGAGATGATTAAAACAGAGATAGGATTATGGTAAGGACATAAAACTCCTTGATTTTAGAATATGTGGAACAGTAAAATTCAAGTGTACTGGCTTGTATATTTGATGTGGACGTACTTCGTATTACAGACACAGAGAAGTATTTAACACAAGCACCAAGTTGTAGGAAAAATAAGAAAGATTAGGTAAAGCTATTTAAGATGTTAAGGACGTGGGCAAGATATAACAAACATCTGCTCTCCACCTGAGACAAAGTTGCTTACCTGTTATACTTCCTACAAATATATGTCAGATAATTAGTTCATTTTATGAGTCAAATCATTATTTATTGTGGGTATATGTGACTTTTAACTGGGCTAGTTCTTTCTTACTCTTCTCAGGAACACAGTAATCTTCTCGGCAAATAATTATTAAAATTAATTTATTACCCAAGAACCATTATTTGAGATAGGTTAATATGGATAGGTCATGAAATCAGGGCAACAGGTAGTCAGAACACTTTATCAATTGTTTTTCAGTGACGATAAAATAAAAAAATACTAACAAAGACTAGTATACCCTGGTAGGAGCAAATTGAGACTCAACAGGACAAGAAGTTGAATATATAGATCCAAGTAACAGAATATATTTGAGAGCTATTGAGATCTTGGGATTAAACTTTGGTTTTCAAAAGCCTTAGGTTTAGTTGCCAAGTACTTCAGATTATCTCAGAGATATATTATTAATATGTTTCATTAATGACTGATATTTTCTTTATTTTAGGTTATAGGCACTCTGGTTGTTGTTGCTTATTCCACCCCTATCTTCCTTGCTATCATCATCCCTGTTGGAATTCTCTACTATTTTATTCAGGTAAATAAAAAGCTATAAATATTTATAATTTTGAGTATACAGTGATTTAAATACAATATACACTACATAAAATTTGAAGGATTTTTTATTTATAAGGATTTTATTATGACCGGTAGTTAATGATAATTATTTTGGTAAATACAGTATTAATTACTGTATTTATTCAGAAACATTATATAATATACAGAGGAGTAAAATCTCCTCTTCATTTGGCACAATAAGCTTCTCTGATATATACCTGTTCTTTAATGAAACCCCAGAAAGATGTTTGCTGAATAATTCATACAATTTTAACAGGAACAATAAAAAAGAAAAATAATACCAGATTTAAAAATCATTCACCTTGCTTTTTCTAAAAAAAATTGAATGTGTCTTTTAATTATATTTTTATTAAAATGTTGTAAACGCGTTTTAAAATGGTTTTTGTCAGTTTCTACAAGGGACATAAAACCTCTTAAGGATTGCAAAGAAAATATATAAGACAAAACTCCTATCTTAGTAAACATTTTATAATCTATTTGAATAACAATGTTTATTTTCAATCATAACATATCATTCTTCATAAATCTGCCTTGGTTAACATTTTCACTGCTAAAATCCTAATTAAAGGCATGGCAAAGTCAAAGTTAATGCATTGTTTGGAAAGAGATGTTGCAAACTCAAATAGGATGCTAGCATTTACAATTAGAAGCAGGCAGCAGTTTTCTCAATACGGCCAGTGTGCAGTTATAAATCTACATGACACTTTCGTTCTTTTATAGCATTTAGTGGGTAGCCTGATTATTTAGCTCAGGAGATAAATAGCTACATTTTTAGTGTGTTTGTAACACCATGCTTGAGTTTATACATCTAGCGCAAAGTAATATAACTTGAAGAAGTTTCAGAATGACAGCAGTTTCCAGTCACAAACTTGGACAAGCTATAAAACGGGCAGTCTTATATTTCAATAAAATCCCCACATGAAAGGTTTTGATCTTACAATGAAAGGCAAAATGATAGTGGTAGTATGCAATGGAACATAAGTCTCTCAGGTGAAATAAATGTTTTTTATCCATCTGGTGCAACCCATGATAGTTAACTTATAGAGGCTGAGTCAGTTTTCTGATCCAGGCAGAGTCAGAAAAATCCTTTTGAATGATTTTTGTGTTAATGCTACTACTGACTCCCGAGCTTTTCTTCTCACAACAGTTACAAAAAACTAGGCACGTAATGTCTAGCCCTGAATTCAGAAGCACCAAGGGTGATTGTTTCAAATCCAAAAGAAGTGGGCATGTGTGAAATAAATAAATAAGGTATTAACTGTTTCATGTGTGCTCAATGCTTAAGTAAACTAAAAATTTGTACACTAACTTGCATTAACAAGTGGCACACTTGTTAGAAAAATATGAAGGGGTGATGGCCGGTACGTAAATAGTATACATAGATTTTTATTATACAGGCCTATAAATAAATATAAATTACCTTTGGTATAAAGTGTATTTTTAGAAAAATAAGGATATTTTGTGAATATTTATGTACGAATCACCAATTGGGGAGCAGTGGTTTTAAAGTAATATATGCTAATCTCTTGAATTGAAAACACAAAAAAGCACCACTTCCAGTAAAATACGTTGTTATAATTATTTTCCTAAATGTCCCAGGAATTAATCAGCCATTTTTCCCTGTAGTATGTGTTGAATCAATACATGTGATGGCATATATCCAATATGAGAATTTAGTTAAAAGTGTTCTAAATAATGGTCTAAAAGTTAAGTATAAAAGTTTTTTTTTTTATAGTGATTAGGGAAAGACAAAGAATAATAATAAATATGATTTGTTTCTGAATCAAATTAATAATAAGACTAACACCAAATGACAATAAATACATTTATTACTACAACATACATTTCATTGGCTGAGTTATTATCAGTGATTTGAACTGTACATACTTCTTTATACATAAGATATAATAAGATGTAATAAACATGTTGTAAATTGTAGTTCAAATCATTGATGATAACTTGATCACTGAATATGTTTGATGAGATAAACATATTTATTACCATCAGTGTGTTTGTTTTTTTAATCAATAACAAACACAAATGTTAGAAGGAAAGCAAAAAAAATGACAACATGTCCAAAGTTGAATAACTGAAATAACCTGCTATCAAACCCATATAAAGGTTCCTAACAATTTACTGATACTATTCATTAAAACTTCATTAAGTGAGTACTAACTATTTTTAATACAATACTAATATACAAATTAAATACAATATTCTTAAGATCTATATTTCATTAATTTTTGTACGTTATAGAGATTTTATGTGTCAACTTCTCGTCAGCTGAAGAGGTTAGAATCAGTATCTCGTTCTCCAATCTACACACATTTCAGTGAAAGTGTTACTGGTAAGTAAAATTGGTTTTGGGGCCCAGAACTTAAATTTGTTAACAAAACTTTTATGGTAATGCCATATTACCTGCCTTGCTGTGCTTTACAAAATATCTTTGTAGGATTATCATTGAGCGATAAGGTATGCATGTGTCTTTATATAAATTAGTGAATTAATGAAACTGCATTTCCAACTCCTTGGCGTGAGAACACTCTATGCTAACTCTTTATTTACGGTACTCATTATTTGACTCTACATTTACATAAAAATTTTAATCCATCAATAAAACCATAAATTGTTTTGAATCCTTGTTTGACACAGTTAACTCCAATAGCTTTAATATATATTATTTTAGGCAAGTGTGACATACTAATGTACAAGTGTTTCTACTTTAATATATGTTAATATATACATATATATATAACAAAATTCATTAGGTTAAGAAAACTGTTAGTAAAATATTTGAACTTGTGGGATATACCTAGCTAGCGCTAGTCTATTGTCACATCTATCGGCCGAAATAAGTTACTGCACACACCTGCAAGTCATAAATATTAAAATAATTCGAAAGGGGTTCATTGTAAGTAAACTAAGACGACGTGCCTCGTTCATGGGAGAGAAGCTTTACCTAGACATCCACGGACCAGAGAGATTTATGACTAGGAATCCCTGAGAATACAGAAAAACACCTGTGCCTGTGGGAAAGTTCGACAAATTCCCACCAAGCCAAAAGAAAGTGAAAGAAGCGTCAATTTTCATAGGCTAGCCACAGTTTGAGCGCCATAAGGGAGCCAATCAAATTTGAAGAGGGGATGAAACCCATACAGATACGATCCAAGACACACAGGAACAAGACAGTCAATTTTCAGGACTCAAGGAGTCAATTTTCAGTACTCGAAAGGGTCAAGTTGTAGGATTCAAAGAGTCAAAATTCAGGACTCGAGGGAGGAATATGTTCAGTTTTAGTAAGAAACGTTAAATTCAAACAAAGTAACGTCTCCATGTAAAGTATCAAGTGAGATTAATAAGGGAGATTATTAATTAGAAAGTGAAGTAATAGAGGGAGATTAAAGGGTAATAAGTGAGATTAAAGCAAGGGAGATTACTAAGTAATGAGTTATATTAAGTGAGGGAGATAGAAAAGTAGTACCAGAAATTAAATAAGGGAGATAACTAAATAGTAAGAAATTAAATAAGGGAATGAAAGTCTGTTACGGCATTGAAGCATTTCGAGTGATTAAGAAAAGTGAAATTGAAAGGGAAATATTAATAAGTGAATTTGTGTCAAGTGAAGTGAAACAAGGAACCACAAGTACTATTAAGTAACTATACTAACAAGCAAGTACTAATTAATAATTTATTTTCACATTTGTTGATTCCGTCTTCGAGTGAGCTACTAGTAATCAATAAACACTTTTAAATGTTTTAAACTTGCCTATAGTAGCACTTACTTTGCTTGTTGAGGACGGCCATTTCGGGAGATGTGTCCCTTTGTCAACTCAGACCGTAACTGATCTCAAGGTTTACGTAGGTTAGGGTAGGGGTGGGATATTTTGGTGGTGTGGGTGTATTTTGTGTGTATTAGGAGTTATGATGTCAAAAGTGCGTGTGAGTTGTAATGTAATTATGTATTGAGTATGTGTGTAGGGTGTAGTTTGAAGTGCCTATATATTTCGTATTGTTCGGTTGTGTAGCGTTGGTTATTTCTGTGTTGTTAATGAAGAATTTGTAGGTTAGATGTTATGTCTATGTAGTCATGATTTGTGGAGTTGAGATGATCGGCAAAGTTTGATTGGTAGTTATTGTTTTTTAGTGCTTTTATATGTTCTTGGTAACGTGTGTAGAATGACCTCCCTGTCTGGCCTATGTAAAAACTGGGGCATGAACTGCAAGTTAGTTTGTAAACTCCAGTGGTGTTGTAAATGTCGTTGATTTTGTTGTTGGGTTTAAATTGTTTGTTGAGAGTGTTGTGTGTGGAGTAAGCTGTTTTGTAGTTGTATTTTCGTAATGTGTTGGTTAGATTGTGGGTTTTGGATAATCTGTATGGTATTGATAAGTATCTTATGGGATTGTCATCTTGTGTGTTTGTATTTGGGTTATGTTTATTTTTTAGGTGGTTGTATAATTTGTCAATCATTGTTGGGTTGTATCTGTTCGTTTGTGCTATATATTTTATGGTGATTAACTCCTGGTAGTGTTCGTCTTTGTCTAGCGGTGTTTTAAGCAGGCGATGACATCATAACTCCTAATACACACAAAATACACCCACACCACCAAAATATCCCACCCTCACCCTAACCTACCTAAACCTTGAGAGCAGTTACGGTCTGAATTGACAAAGGGACACATCTCCCGAAGCGGCCGTCCTCAACAAGCAAAGTAAGTGCTACTATAGGCAAGTTTAAAACGTTTAAAAGTGTTTAGGAATTTATTTTCATTATAAAGTCAACTCTTTAAAATCAAAACATTTAAGAACATTTAAACTTTATAAATTCCTTAAAAATTCATAATTAATTGAAATATAAAAATTTATCAAACCACAGGTGCAGTAACTTATACACGCCCTTAGATAGCTAAAGGAAAGTAAAATTAGAATTGTTTAAAAATTAATAGTCAAATAAGAGTCTTGATGCCTATAGGCAAATATTAGAGTTAGTAAAACGAATTATATGAACTACCTATAAATGCAATATTGATCTCAGGATAAAATAAATCTGTTATTGTAAAAGCAAGTAGCTGGGTTATTAATTTAATTTCCTAAGAGTCAAAATAACCTGTAGACAATCATAAGTGAAGGTAAGTTATAATATATATATATATATATATATATACACATTAATTATATATAAATTAATTATATAATTTAAGAATGTATTTTATTTTTGTTTTAGCAAGAAGAATTAATTTGAAAATTAAAATCTGGAACAAATTTGCTTTTTAATTTGTATATTGGTTGGTAACTGATTAGGACTTGCCCATTTCAATAAAGTTCATTATATTCATTTAATTCTTGGTTATACTATCTAGGTGCTGCTTCAATCAGGGCTTATGGAGTAAAAGAGAGATTCATCAAAGGATCTGCAAGCAGAGTTGACAATAATCAAATCTTCCTTTATCCAAGTATGGTTTCAAATAGGTGAGTTATAGGTTCTTCAGTATTGTTTCATAAAAGAACATTTTATTATGTCACAAGCCTAATCATAATGGCTGTAGTTAGTAAGAAATTTTATTAAATGTAAGTTTTAAAAAACAATAATTACGAAGGTTTTTCAACAAAATATTAATTTCTGTTCAAATTACCTTAATTTATTTAAAGGAATAAAATTGTATATACTTGTCATAATTAATTATAAATTTCAAGAATATTGTAATTATTGAATCTGAATTTAAAATTCAACTAATGAATTTCTTTAAAAAGATAATAAGATCTTGATCTTCTCTTTGTGATCTACATTTGTTCAGCAAACTATATTAGTTGCAAAGTTATAATAGACAATTTGTTCAATAGCGATTAATATTATTCCTTCCAAACATTCCGGGATTGTCAGTTTTAAAGTTTTTTTGTTCAAATTAATGTTTGCTCTTATGTTAAAGAACACCTCAATGATCTTAAGAGTGTTTAAAAAGATTGATAGGATTATGAATCTCTGCTTGACACAGTTATTAAAGAATCATAGTTGTTGGCCTAGGCAGAGTTGTTTTTTTTAATTAGATGAGAATTTTGGAGAGGGTCATAGAGAAGTATCTAACCACAGTACAAATTATACCGCCATAAGTTTTTAAGGTTGGAAAATTTGGAAATACTGTATTTTGAAGTACTAAGCCCCAAAATTTTTTTAGCAACTAAAATGTCCGTGTTAAAAGTTATAGAAGGCTAAACATCGACAATTCTCTGACAAGAAACACACTCATACACATACATATAACTTGAACATATACATACATTATCATATAACTTGTGGGTTAAGACTTTTGGGTTTATCATATAAAATGTATTCATCAAAAAGGTTTCTAGCTATTACAACATTTTTTTAACTTACAATAGCTAGACATTGAAAACCATAATCATTTTAAATTGGATAATCTATAGTCTTCAAATAAATTTGTATCTAAAGTTTGGCTCATACACAGATGGCTGGGAACTCGTCTGGAGACAGTGGGTAATCTGGTGATATTCTTTGCTGCGTTATTTGCTGTCCTTGACAGAGACAACATAGATCCTGGTGTTGTAGGCCTGTCTGTCAGCTATGCCTTGCAGGTAACTTGATTGTATCATTTCAAATTTGAATTATTTTTTTTCTTACTATTAATGTTGATTTTACATGTACAAAATAAGAGTAAATATGTGTTTATTTATGTGTAAAGAAATTAAGTACATAGAAAATTATAAAACGTGCAAACAAAAACAAGGTCTTCTGCAGTAATATTTTTGTTGTATACAGGTAACAAGTATACTAAACTACTGTGTCCGAATGACTTCAGAAGTAGAAACAAATATTGTCGCTGTGGAAAGAATAGAAGAGTATGCCAATGTTCCCCAGGTAAAATATTATCATTCTTTTACTACCATAAGGATTTGCTTTCCAATATTGTATTAGGAAGAATATCTCACAAAACAAATGTTTTTAACGAGCTTAAACTTAGACTAAATAGAGTGCAACCAAGTTTTTAATCTAACTTGACAATTCAAATAGTGAATAAACTGTTGAAATATATACAAATTTGTTTATTCAAGTAATAGTTACATTTTCTATAGTGAACAATCAAAATACAAAAAGTTGTCTACACCAAGAATTATTTATATGAAAAAATTAAGATTATCAAAAATAATTTGAACTATGATGTAGATTATAACCAAAACATACTATAATCTAAAATTAAATGGTTGGAACTAAAACTTGAATTAAACTAACGCGATTTATTTAAATATGAATAAGATCTAAACACTAAAAAAAATATCTGTAGTACAATATATATAATTATATTAACACTTGCCTATAGTAGCACATATCTGATGACTCTCAATATCAATTCAGACCATAAGCAACCTTTGATTATTTTAAGATAGGGCCACATCTATTACATACTATAATAAACAATATTACATACAATGGTGGGGTATTTGGTAAATGTTTGTATTAGATGGGAAAATGTATAATTCTAAACTTTTAGCTCAAGTTAAAAATTAAAACAAATAATAATAAAATAACAAAAAAAATAAAATAAGAGAGTAATTGTTAAAACTACAAGCTATAATTAAGCTAACTCTAAAAATTAAAACAACTGTATAAAACTAGTAATTATCAAAGAAAAAACAAAAATTATTAAATATATGCAGGTAATGTAAAAAAAAACATTGACACATTCAATGGGTGTGGAATCATCCCTTAACACCACTTTTAAACTTCCTCAAAGAACATAACTTCTGTAAGGAATGTATGTGAACAAACAGATCACAAGTAATCAATTATATATATATCCATTGATTTCAAAATATGGATCTTCTTGTAATGTTTCTAAAGCTAATTTTAATTTTCTCCTACAGAATAACAAAAATAAATTTGAGGGCAGGATATCTAAACATAAGGTAACTGTTAATCGTTAGTCGTAATTGTTACCACCTGTGGAATATTCCTGAGGTTTTGAAAGAGTCTACACTCTATGATAACATTTGGCTAAGTTTTGAAGTAATTGCTGATTAGGTGGTTTAGTATCTTTATTCCATTAAATATACAAGCTGTGGTGTCAGCCTTGAGTTTGACAGAAAAGACAAGAACAGTTAATAATCATATGGCCAGAGGACCATACAGATAAATTTAAAGGCAAATTTGTGAGTTACCTTTGAATGGAATGTTCTTCATTCAGTTGTAGATAAAGGCGTTGGATGTACCCACCACTTTTCCACATGAAATTTTCACTAAAACACTTTAAAATTACTCAAGTTTAAATGTTTACTAAATGAATAAATAACACAAATTGTTTCACGAATTACTTGACCAAGAGCTAACACTCTTATATGAGAAAATAATGAGACTAGTGAAGTTAATCATTAGTTAAATTTGATAAAATGAACAACTCTTTGATTTGAGATTGATCTCAACACTTACTTGAGAAAGGATTTGTAAGATCCAAATAAATAAAACAACATGCAAGAATGAGCCAAAATAGTGGTGAAAAAACCAAGATGAGAAGAGAGGCGACTGACTGCCTTGTCTGAATAGTTGTTTAACACTGCCGGAAAATAGTGAGTGTTTTCATGTAGACCAAGTCACATGCCTGTTGAATTTAGTCAACACTGACGAGTAGCATAGTACATAGAAGAGAAGAAATATGAGATTAGGCACACGGAGTGCAATGAAACATGCGTAATAGTTTGATAGGTGAGAACTATTAAACAAGTTTAGCATCTGCACAAAACTTACCGCCCACACATCAAAAACTCTTAGCTTTTAACCATAGGTTAGAAGAGAGAAGCAGAAGAAGGCTGATAACCAGAAAGAATAGGTGATGAGGGAAAACTAAGAATAGAAAGTGAGATTGTCGAAACTGTCCTTAACAGGAAGAGTTCCTAGGAGAGCAGAAGAGGCGAGTAGACCTCATGGAGAGTAGAGATGAGTTGCAGGTGTTGCAAAAGAGGAAGGGTTATTGAAGAAGAGCATGAAGGGAGATGATGCAGTACTTCTTGAGCACGAGTAGAATAAGAATATCTGATGAGTCACTCTTTAACAAACTCGAAAGTATTGAAATTTATGGTGTCATTCAAATCAATATTCTTATGTATCAAAGAATTGTACAATTCATTGAAATTTGCCCAGTCTTTGACTGAACCACAGAAGGTTAATAAAGGCAAACCAGTTGGCAACCTTAGTTGTTTGGTGTCAGTTTCTTTTTTCTTCGTCGATTTTTCACATTTAAAAATTAGTGGCTAAAAGATCTTGTAAAATTTTATTTAAAATTCAATGACCTTATCGAGTTTCCCTGCTGCAAGACAATATTTTGCATCTGCTTTTGGATGCTGTGGACCCCTTTGTGGACAGAGTTATTGCCAATAAAAGCAGAAATTTGTTCGAGGTCAAGAATAAACCCTTGCCTCATATTGTTCAGAAGTAGGGGTCATAGTTTATTAAAAATTGTAAAAAAAATAGAAATTGGTTGAGAGATGTAGAAATAGGGGGTTTTTAAGAAGGGTTACAAGGTTAAAATAAACATATATTGAACTAAGGTAAAGATATGAATCTTCCTTGATTCTAATGGAAAAATAGAAACAAATGTGTTTAAAGACTTTATGCTTTTTACCACCACTTATACAGGAAGGCTTGTAAGATGTCGACAATATAACAATGAAAAACATAATTACCTCCAAAGGTGCGTTAGTTATTACTTATCCCTCATAGTTTGCCAGATCTATAAGGTACGGTAAAAATTCAGACTACAAAGAGTGTCTAATTTATTGTGTTTGAAGTAACAAAGTCAAACTCTTTTCAAAATGATACCAATTTACATAACTAATTAAAAATTGAAAAATATATTGTTTTATAAAGATATTGTTTTTTTTATTACTAAATTGAATAAATTCAGTAATAATTTATTAATTACTTATTCTACTTTTACACTACTTAACTAAGTGAATACGTAATTGCTTACTTGCTGAAGCGTTTCAAAACGATCGTTCCTTTTTCCCTCTACGAGTAGAGGGTTAGCTTCATAAAAGGAACGATCGTTTTGAAATTCGTCAGCAAGTAAGCAATTACGTATTCACCTAGTTAAGTAATGTAAAATTAGTTTAATCAGTGAATTCAAGATGATTACATCAAGAAACTTTATTACTTATTATTGAATAAGAAAAAATCTAAGGCTATTACTGTATAAAGAAAATACATTATAATCTTAAAGTAATTTTGTCTATTTGTTCATGATTTTATCTGTATTTCTGTTACTTAGGAAGCTGCTTGGTGGTTGAAGCCGGCTCCAGATCCAACATGGCCAGACCATGGTAAAGTAGAGTTCAAGAATTATCAAGTGCGTTACAGACAAGGTTTAGATCTTGTACTCAAAGGGGTATCCTTTGTTGTAAATGGTGGGGAGAAGGTAATATTTTATATACCAATGTATAGTTTAGTTACATAGAGAATAAAATCAATAACAATTAGTAAGAGTAAAAAAAAACAATATATTTTTTTCAGTGGTTTTACATATTTACAAATAATAAGAACAATGAGTCTTATTGTAAGTGAAAAACTAGACTATCCTACATGCTTTTTTTTATTAGATGTCCCTTTTGCCACACTGCTGTAGTTTTGCAATCTGCTGTTATAAAGACATCAAAAACCTTGGTAAAATTTTACTTTTGGTAACAAGAATGTAATATTGTGCTTGACCTCTTGGTCAACTTCTCTTGACTACTGGACAAATTAATTCTGGACCTGAAATCCTTTTACTAGGCTCTTATTAGGAAATTTCGTCACACTGGTAATTCTTTTTATGTAGAAAGCAATCTCTTCATAGTGAAAGCTATTTTGCTAGGCCATCTCTTCACACTGAAAGAAGATATGGAGCACACTCTACTGTGCAATGCTCTCGCCATTTTCCCTCCATTAGTGTGAAGATATCTCTCAGAAGGAGTACTTATCTTTCTTCTCTTCTTGTTCTTTCTATATTATTTTTGTCTCTTCTTTCACATTGTTTCATCTGTTTTTATCTTTAAAATCAATCTCCTAATAAGAGTTGTGATCTATCTAAAAACAAAGTTATCATTTTATAACCTTTAACTAGTTTTTAACATCACATTGTTATTATTTTACTATTGAATGTTAATCAGCAAGTGCTTAGCACATGGTAAACTAGCTACTGAAACTTTTTTGTTATTCTTTTAGTGAACATTTTCAGATTACTCAATTAAAAGTGTTAAGTGAACAGTTCTAGTGGTGTGCACACCCTAAGCCATCATCAACAGCTTTGAAGAATATTTTATTGTGAGTTAGGTTTTAGCAATTTTTCTTTGTTATGCCCTATTTATTAAATTATAAGCTCACGGCAACTCACAGATTTGCCCCTTTTAAATTTATCAGTGTGATCCTCTGGAAATATTTTTTTTACTTTCTTCTTTGTCAAATTTAAGAGTTGAGTGCCACAAAAAATATTTGAAATACTATTATACATTTTGAAAGTGGTTAATGTAATAAGATTATCAAATCATATTATTTACCTTGTTAAGAAAATAAATGTTTTTAAATTGTAGACTTTAAAAAAATAAATAAGTAAGTAAAAAAATGTTTAATAAGTGTGATTAACAAATACACAAACATTATATAATAGTATATATTAACAAATATTATACATACTCATATTTATATATATATATATATATATATATATATATATATATATATATATATATATATATATATACACATACATACATACATATAAATGACAAACAGTTAAATATCCAGAGTACATCTATTTTTTTTGTAGCGCATAAAACGTAGTTCTGTCGTTTTACCAGAATCTCATCTAGCATTAACAGGGTAGAACCCAACAACAGATGAAGTGTGAATCATCAGATATTCAATTATACCAAATTAAACATAGTTTTAAAAATCAATGTAAATAATACTGTATAATAATAAAACATTTAACTTTTTATAAAAGTGAAAATAAAAAGATATAAAAATGATTGTTAGACAAGGTTCTGCTACAGAAGTTTAAAACAATTTAAACTAGGGTTAAATACTTTTCTCACTCTGAGATGTTATATTCCATAAAAGGGAATGAGAATCGTGGTTTAGTATTGTAGAATTTGGTGTTTTCTTGTTTTAATTCCCTGAAATTACAGTGAATTCAATTAACTTCAATATTTAACACAAATTGGTTTTTAAAAATAAGAATTTTGCAGGGTTTTTTTAAAGGAATTTACTGCTTATATTAGGTACACATTTACCAAATTATTAACCTTAGCAAAAACCTTTTTGTAAGAAAATGACAATTTTTTTATCAGTTGATTAGTTCCACCTTCACGTGAGCTATTAGTTTTTAACTAAAAACACTTGTACATATATTACACATGCCTATACTTTCCACATATATTTTCTTCAATATTGTTGATATTCATGTGTAATAAATGATTGATGATTTATTTATTTTGTAGTAAATGTTATCTTTGTTCATTTTCAGATTGGAATAGTTGGTCGCACTGGAGCTGGTAAATCATCATTAACCTTATGTTTATTTCGCATTATTGAATCTGCTGGAGGCAGTATCAACATTGATGGCATTGATATTTCAACTCTAGGACTTAATGATCTTAGAAGCAAGCTTACCATTATACCTCAGGTTAGTGTATATAAAATTCAAACACATTCATATTAACTGAAGAAGGAGTAACAAAACATGTATCAAGTAAGATTATATTTAAAACATGTTTACTTTAGAGAAAAGATTCTTATTTGAGCTAATACTCTCTCAATTTACTGGAAGATTTATCCCCCTTCCTTAACTCCCACTCAACAAGATATATTCAATTCAGACAATAAGCCTGAAACAAATCATTGCGAGAAAATAACTTCATTTTAAAATTTCTAATTTCATATTCAATAATTGTATTATCGATTTTAGATAAAAAAGTATTCCTACTAATTACAATTTGTTTGCATAGAGTGTGGTGCTCTATAGAGAATAGTTTTATTTCTTTCCAACTCTACAGAAAATTACTTTCAGTTTACTTAGTAAAATTTATTTTAAAAACACAAGGAAGCTAAATATACATTTTGTCTACAAAGAATATGTATTTTCTCAGACAGCTAAAAATTCAATGGCAAGATTTATTCCCGATAGAAGACAGGTGTTTTGAATCCAGATTGGCTGAATTATACTGCTCTTAAATTTCTCTACCCATAAGAAGGTAAAGTGAAATATTACAAACAAAAATTTTGGACATGTTATAAGAGACATTTTGTTAACTTTCACTAGTAACGGGTTGAAATACTATGCAGATTTCCGTTTTACAAAATGTAAACAAAACATTGTAAAATTATAGGCAAAGAAAATAATGTAGACCGAATTCTGGCTGCTGCACTCAACTTCATAGGACCATATTTGTTCAACTGTAGCTTTGTCACAGTAAATCTTTCCACCCTTAAAACTACAGAACCTCTATTTGTGGAAGAACTTTGTAAAAACATATGCGCAAAAGCCACCAAAAAAAATATTTGATTTAAAACAGTAGGAGTTGTCATAGATCTTTATGTACACTTCTGTTTTGATTATTTTATCTTGCAATTGTATATTTTATTCTTAGACCTTTCATTGTGAACTATCCTTGTTTTAAACCTTTTTGAAATTTAACATGTCTTTTTATTCAACTAAAATTAATATTAAAAATAAATGATTATAAAGATAATTTTAAAACAGGTAACCATAGATAAAAATTACACTTCTTGAATGTTAAATTTATTCAACATCAGTGGCTGTACTAATTTTCCTTGTTTAATAGTTTTGTAGTTAGTTATAAGTGTGTATCTAACTTTGATAGTGTGTGTAATGTGCGACAGACTATAAACTAATTTGTTTATAGTCTTCACAAGCTATACAGACATGTAATTTTGAAGTGATACAGTATAATACAATTGTACTGAATAAGGTTACTAAGAAAGGTTTTTCCTAATTCGATTTTTAAAAAATAGTTTTTCCCTTTTGATATTTTATAAAACAATAAAATAGGGGCTTGATGTATGTATCTACAAAATCAATTTCTGAGTGTTTCTAGATTTAAAGTGTTAATAGGAAACAAAAATTTAAAATATCAGCAGATTTTCTTCTTATATTACTATTTATAGTCTACAGAACAATAATAAAAGAAAGAAAATAAAAGAATCACATCCTTCATCATATTTTATCCTTCATCACATCCTTCATATGAATAACTTCATTTACTACATAATACAAGTACACTACAACTTTCATTGCTACTATATATCACTCACTTACAATCATATTTTAATAATTTTTACTAAAAACAGAAGGTTCACTTTCAATTTATGTCTTTACTGATTTATTTTCATTTAATGATGTACTTAAAAGAGAGCATGAGGGGAAATGCCAGTAAGTTTATAATATTTTCAATTGCCCTTGTAATTCAATTTTTTAGATCCACTAACAGACTAATTTTATTTAAGTAATGTCCAACAAATTATGTAAATGCTAAAGTTTTAAAATTAAGTTTAATATTATTACTAAGCCCTTCTATGATTATATTCTGAATTGTTTATGTAGATATAATAGTAGATAGTGTATCAAAACATCAATATTTCTTATAATACAAAATATTTTCCAACCATCTCAATCTTGAATTAGGGACCATCTGGTCTTTAGCCTTTATCCTTCAGCCCTTGCTCCTCAGAGCAGACAATTATAAATTTCTCTTTTCTTGCACGGCATAGAAATTTTTCCAAGACAAGATATTTAATACAAAAATCTGATCAGCTAATGTTTTTGAATTTAGGTAGCCCATGTGATGTTACAAATTTGGCTTCCAATAAAAAGAAACCATATGTATATAGTTCATCAAGCGACCAAACCTACATATTATATTTGCAATATTACATCTCATACAACTAGATCCTCATGAATAAATATAGAATGAGTTTCAGTACCTTTATCTTAAGTTTGTTTTTGTTTTAATTTATTTCCAGGATCCAATATTGTTTTCTGGAACATTAAGGATAAACCTGGACCCATTTAGAAAATGTAAAGATGAAGAAATTTGGCGGGCTTTGGACTTGGCACATCTTAGTTATTTTGCCAGAAACCTACCAAATGGTCTGGATTACGAAGTTAGTGAAGGCGGTGAAAATCTTAGGTAAGTGGCAAAATATTATTCTACTAATGGTTGATTTAATGTAACTATTGCTAAAGCATACTGTTTACCATAAAATCAACTTGAATATACTTTTTGAGAAATAATATTGGATGACAAAAAATATTCACTGTTGCAACATATTCTACCTGTTTAAACATACATGCATACTCACATAAGCCAATTTTGTATGTTTTGAGGTAAAATACAATTACTAGTTACAATTGCCAAGAGAATGTAGAGAGGTAGGATGATTTTTTCCAAACATATCACACTCTAAGTAGTAGAAAGTGATGAAGAAATATAACTCCATGGGCAGGGCATTAGAATACTCACTACCAGGGTTAAATTACATTTAATAATTTAGACAACAAAAATGACAGCCCAACATTTTTTTTTATAACCAGACTATAAATTAATTTAACCATTTTCATACAATTTCTAGTCTACTTAAATTTTTTAAGAAAGTATTTTATTACTTTTTTCTTGTTAATTTTTTAATAGTATTTTAATTTTGATTAAAATACACTGAAATATTAAGGGGAAATAAAGTCCATTTACCTCAGGTAATCAAATGCCTTAGCCAGTGAAAATATATTGTAAATGGTAGTAAGAGAGTATAATCTCTCTCTATTATGGTGGTTGTTAATAGAGTATAATCTCATTAAAACAAACTTATTGGAGCTGAGGGTTATCCATTTTAATAAAAGGCTGTTGTGAAGCAAAAATGTATCTTGAAGTTATTAAAATGCAAATAAAATGGAGAAAAACTGTGAAGTTTTTTATCTTTCCAATCAATAAGCTATGTGAATTGCATTCTAATGTCTTATCCCTGATACTCTCAGGCTTGTTACATGAATTCCAGAATTTGTGACCTTTAATAGCAAAATATTTTACGAATATATTTATTTATTGAAACTTATGTTATCGTCAGATTTTTATGTCACTATATATTTAACAACATGAAGCAAATGTGGTGTAATTTATTATTTTAAATAAATAAATCCTCTTAACCACAAGAGTTTTTCTTATGTAAATTTCAATTCCAAAGCAATCAATCTTCAGAAGAAATTATTACAAGAATAACTACATTTGATCTAAGTTACATTTAATATATACACAGTGAAACCTCCCTGAACAGACACACTTCTCTTGAACGGATATTTTTCTGGGAACCAAAAAAATTAATAATACTTACATAGCATTTTTCCCTCCTTTGAACGGACACTCCATTAGACGGACAACGGATAGCAAATGGTACCTTTTTGATTTTTGCACCTTTGATATAGGGACCAAATTGCACCTTTGAATGTACTGAAAAACGTAGCTGAAATAACTACGTATACAATCAGAACAAAGATATGATTTTAAAGCAATTTAGTGAAAATGGAAACCAAAGTGTACGAAGGAACTTTATTGGACATGGATCGGCTACGACAGTATATAAGGTAGTTTTTTATTGGTTTCAAAAGGTTAGAGCTAAAAAAATTCCAACTTTCAGGCCTATGAAACAAAAGCCTTAGAAGTTGCAAGTGAACTCGGGATAGACGATTTTAAGGCATTTAATGGATGGCTCAAAAAATTCCGTACACGACATATGATTTCTTTTAAAACAATTTCGGGTGAAAGTACTTCAGTAGATAGAAATACAGTGAGTGAATGGGAAAACAAATTTCCAGGAATTACCAAATCATATTCACGTGAAGATTTCTTCAATGTCGATGAAACGGGACTGTTTTCCCATGCTTTACCTGGAAAAACGATGTGTTTTAAAAACGAAACCTGTGTTTGGGGAAAAATTTCAAAAGAGCGAGTAGCTGTTCTTTTATCTTCATGATGGGAGAGAAAATAAAACCATTAGTTATAGGGAAAGCAGCTAGGCCACGCTACTTTAAAGGTTCGGATATCAGCCAGCTTCTTATCAAATGTGCCTATAATAAGAAATCATGGATAACATGAGACATCATGTCAGATTGGCATGAAGAAAATGCTGTTGATACAGCAGTATTTTAGAAAAACTGTTGGACTTGAAAAAATCATTTCAAGCTATAGCTGACACTGCTAGTTTAAATATGTTTTCTGAGCTGATTATACATACGGAAAATCAAGTAGTACTGTCCCACCACTCATCAAAACAAACAATTAATCTTTATTTCAAAATTTCATAGGCTAAGCTCTACAGTAATTCACAAATTAAATTAATGTACAGTACTGTATTACCGTATTGTTTAAGTGTTTTTTAAAATTTGCTATAGAATTTGCTAAATAATAGTACAGTACAGTATACACTATTTTATATGCAATTTATTGTAATGTATACTGTATTTATAAAAAACGCAGCCTACATTATTAATCAAATAATGTACTATACAATATTATTAGCATTAAATACAATAATACATTAGTATTAGTTAAATACTGTAGTCTATTATGTATTGGATTATATATATATAAACACATACACATTGTTGAAGCCATTTCTATGTCTCTGACATTATCGACCAATAACATTGCAAATAGGTCTTTTTCTCTCCTATCTGATATTGCTAGCAAAATCTGGTACCGATAGGAGAGGGGGGGACTTTGCTGCAACGTAATTAGTCGAATAATTTAAGAGGCATGAAGAGGGCATTGAAGATGTATATATAATGTACCTTAGATCAAATGTATTCTTGTAATAATTTCCTCTGAAGATGATTGTTTGTAATTGAACTGTACATAAAAATTTTAATAAAAAGTTTTTATTTATAGGTGGTTTTACTTATTTAAAATACTAAATAAATATTTACTTGAACAAAACTTAGAAAAACCACTACTTAGTGATATTTTCAGTGTTCGAGTTTCAAATTTGTTCCTTAAATAAATATTGATTTATTATTCTTGCACAGTGTGGGACAGAGACAGCTTATGTGCTTAGCAAGAGCATTGTTGCGCAAGACCAAAGTCCTTGTGCTAGATGAAGCTACGGCTGCGGTTGACTTAGAAACAGATGATCTCATTCAAAGAACAATACGGTCAGAGTTTAAGGCCTGTACTGTACTTACTATAGCACATAGACTCAACACTATTTTAGACTCAGACAGGTAATGCATAACACATATTATACTTGTAATATAAACAAAGAATATTTTTCAGAATCTTTTAGAATCTTTCCTATATATCATTCTGTTTTCTTTACTTAATTGATTTTTTTTCAAAACCATTTATTTTCAAAGTATAATAAAAAGTATCTAGTTTGAGTACTAAATAAACTATATTGTTTACTCCATTTGATTTATTCTGAAATATTTGTTTTCTTTTGTCCTAGGCCTACATCAAAATTTGACTGTTTTCATTCAAATATATTTACTTTCTTTCAATATGACTTAAATCTTGGATTCATATTTTAAAGACATTTATTATTAGACTTTCTAATCGTTTTTTTTTTTTAATTTTTTACATAATGATAGTTATTTTAAAAATAAATTAGTAACAAACCACTAGAATCTCTTAGTTTAAATGGTTTGTATGACCTCCAGTACAGATTAATTAGCTTGCTAAATTTACATCAGGCCCTTTGTTTGATGTGAGTTTATATTATGGTGATTTGTCCCTAGCTCTAAAGTTGGTTTTTACAAGAGTGTAAAGCCAAAATAAAATATAGACCTCAGTAAAGAGAGAATTTGAGAAATAAAAACAAAAAGAGTGATTCAAAGGTTCAGAATCTAGACGCAGATGAGGAAAGTCAGACGGTTGAAAACACAGGCAATACAAGAGGGGAGTCCCAGAGTCCTCAGCACACCTGGAAAGAATGCCAGTGTGTTGAGCTCCAATTGCCTTGCTGTAAATGAGTTCAATGCTTGATAAACCAGATACAGATGATCCCCAGATGATCAGAAGTAAACGAGTTCAACTCATTTAGATACTTGGATGAAAGAGGTTGGATACTTCATGGTTGTACTATCAAATATTCATAAAAACTTAAAATTTCAAACTTCAAAGTAAATAAAAAATTTTTATATTTCGCTATCCTTTCGAAATTTGTTGACTACAATAATTTGTTATTATAAAAAATTGGTTTTATTGACCCAAATATAAACAAATATTATTTCCTAAAATGTATAAAATATAACCTCTTAACCACAAATATCCCTCTTGTTTAAATCCTTGTGTATATTTCAATTGCATAGAAATCCTCTTCAGAGGAATTTTTTTAATGGATTTTTTTAAAATAATCTCTTCTGAAGATGATTACTATGCATTTGTAATATTCACAAGGATTTAAATAAAATGTGTATTTGAAGTTGAGGTTTTATTTATTTAAATTAAATACACAATACTTATTTTAAATTTTTCAGAGTGATCGTACTGGACAAAGGCTATTTGAAGGAATTTGATCCTCCATCGGTTTTACTAAAGAAAAAAAAATCTATATTCTATGGAATGGCGAAGGATGCAGGTCTCATTTAATACTTTTTATTTTACAGTAAGACTCAAGGTATATCAAACGGCATATAGCCAATGAATAATGAACTTACTGTCTAATGTATAATTTATTTCTTGAGCCTTAACTCAAAACAACCTATCTAAAACTTGCAGATTTTGTGTTGCACATCTTGAGGTTTTTTGTATAAATTATACTTTTTTGTATTAACTTGGTAAAAAACCCCTACACACTGATTTATTCAGCAGACGCGTTTCGCACTAGGTCAGAGCATTATTAGTGCTGTGAGTCACTGACAAAACTGTTGCTCAGGTGTGTTGTGTTGGTGTGAGTCTGTGGTGTATTTCTATTCTGTGGTGTGTTGTTGTTCATAGAGTAGTTGTTAATTATGTGGTCAAATATAGTATTTGATTGTGAGTGTATTTTGTCATTTGGGATGTGTTGTGGATATTATTTATGGTGTTTGTTTACATCATAGTTTTCTACTGTGTTAAGTTTGTTGCTTTTTTAGATGTAGTGTAGGATTTTTAGATTGGTGTCTATGCCAGTCTGTGAGTATAGTGTGTTTTGTATGTGTGTGAGGAAATTTGATTTGGGTTGTGTCTTTTTATCTGTTTTACGTGTTCGTTGTACCTTGTGGTAAATGTTCTCCCTGTTTGTCCAATGTAAAATCTGGGACAGTTGTTGCATGTAATCTTGTATACGCCTGCCCTGTTGTGTTTATCCTGGAGTGTTTTTGAACTGTGTAGGTGTTTATTAATTGTGTTGGATGTTGTGAATGCTACTTTGTATATAAGTTTGCGAAACAACGTTAACATAGGACAGATGAACACCTTCCACAATAAACAAATTACACAATAATATAGACTTCACACTAGAAACAGAACCACAGAACAAAATCAAATTCTTAGGCATAACGATCACAAAACAAAACAACAAACGCACATTCAAAATATACAGGAAACCCAACACCACTGACATACACATCACGTTCAATCACTACACAGAACTCAAACATACTGCTTCAACACAATAGAAAACTACGAGATATACAAACACCATAAATACTATCCAAAACTCATTCCAAATGACAAAACACACTCACAATCAAATACTATATTTGAGCACATAATTAATAACTACTCTATGAACAATAACACACTACAGAACAGAAATACGCCACAGACTCAAAGCAACACAACACACCTGAGCAACAGTCTTGTCATTGACTCACAGCATTAAATAATGCTCTGACCTGGTGTGAAACGTGTCTGCTTAATAAATCAGTAAGTAATGGTTTTTTTGCCAAGTTAATATAAAAAAAGTATAACCTATGTAAGATATTTATAACTTATAATTGGCTATGAAAAATGTATTTATTATCGTTTTTTCTCTAATACTCTTACTATTTTTTTTGCTTCAAGTTGTGATCTCTATTTCCTTTTCTGGTTACACAAAATTATATATATAATGATTTTAAAATTTAAAAAGTAAATAATACTGTCACATCAAGTAATGTCAATAATAAGATAGGCTACAAGGTTTCAATTTATTTATCATAGATTAGACTGATATTTTATTCAATTTAACTGGTTTATATTATGTATTTTGCTTTTTAAATGAAGAAATTGACAAAAATAATTTAAGTAAAATACAGCATGTTAATATTTGTGGTTTTACTGGTTGCAGACATCGAAAGGTTGGGTTTGATCACCCATCAACAAACACTTATTCAGTCACAGCCAGTAACAATAAGCCCTAATCTAGCTCTACCTCTAAAGGTAGATTCCCTCTCATACAATAAAAACTTATTATGTAAACATATATTGGTTATAATATTTTAAATAATAAACCCAATAACCACAAATTAACTTTATTTATAATAAAGTTAATTTGTGGTTATTGGGTTTATTATTTAAAATATTATAACATAGGCCACAGTTGCTCAAGAAAATCATTATATATAGGTTACCTAAAAATTTTTTTGAGTAATAAAGTATCATACAACTTGGCCATATTTTATTAAAGAATAAGGTTCCTATTACAAAAAATGTCATGTATTAATATAATTAAAACATACAGAATTACAAAAAAACATGTTTTGTTTAAAATAAACTATTAAAACTTTTAAAACCACTATAGATTTATATATTTAAACTTTTTTTCGTCCTGGTGAAAAACCAAATAAGGTTATCATCACTTTATGTATTTAAAGAGAAGAGGCAGATATTCTATTTAACTGCAACACATATTGCTGTATAGAATACATTGTAAACAATGATTACATAAGTAAAATTGTTTTTGTAGATGTTATATTTTTTTCTTTTATATAGATAATTATTCTCTCAATTCCTTTCAGTAATAGCTATTTTAGTCAATGTATACCTAATGCCATTTGTCAGGCTAAACTGTCACTTCATATTAGTTTTAAAAAACATTTATATGTGCAAAATTAAAATAATATACAAAAAACATAACAAAAGCTAAGACATTTTTTACCTTACTATTTTAGATGTATAAATTTTACAAACATTTTGACAGTTAAAATTAAGCCTAGACCGGGCTGTTGATTTGAAAAAACGGGGCTCAATCTCATGGGAGTAATATGGTGCCACACTCTTGACAATGTTGAATTAACATCGAATATATTTTATTTATTCTGTCACTCTGATGACCATGAAGGTCCTAGTTAGGTTACAACACTATTATTAATTGGATTGTAAATTTGCCCTGCATCAGAGAATTTTTATTTTTTTATAAAAACGTTAAGCAGCAGGATAATGCAAATGTAAATACAGGATAATAAATGTAAATAATGTAGGATAATACAGAAAATTTTAAAATCCAATCAAAAAGTATGTAATGCATTTTCAAGTAGCTGCAACAATCAAATATGGCAGAGAAGTTAATAGATGAGCATCAACAAAAATAATGAAAACTGCAATAAAATCATTACTCAAATCAACATATACTGCTCAATATGGCAGGCAAAAATTTTATAAAAACTGTTTATGCTTATCAGAGGCAAGCTTGAGTGACCATTTTCTCCAAGATGTTGAAAAACTTTTAACCTGACTGAAATTTTTTTAAATGTAACATATAACAACTCATGATTTATCACCAGAGACAATAGAATTAAACTTTCAATCCATGCATTTTAAGAGCTAAAACTCATTGAGACAAAAGAAACAGAAACTGTCAAATCCAATCACAGAGCAATGATAAGCACATTTTTATTGATGAGGTATACACTCACAAAATTTTGTTAAATAAAAACTTGGTTGATGCGTGAGTGAAAGAAACCTGATTTATTAAAAATTTGACGACAAAATTGTTGTCCTCATTCAGACCTACAAGTATATAGACAGAACTAACTTCTACGTCATACAAATTCACAACAAAATTAATATAAAATCAAAAACATTACAATAAATTATTAATACTAATAACTAAACAAAACAACAACACAAATAAATTGAATAATTTAAAAAGCACACTATAAAACGTGATAGTATATGGTAATAAAAACCTTTAACAATTAATTAAAATGTGTCAAAAAATTCCCAAACATATAACCTGTAAAAATAGACACTAGACATCTGGTGCATCAACATCTAGAACCTTCAAGTGTTAAGCTTTATGACTAGAGGATTATAAATACTGGCCAATTTATTAATGTCCTCCTTAACATTAACAGAATTAGGGAAACTAAACGTGAATTGTTCGTCTTTTAAAACATGAAAAAAAAAGTAAAAAAGAAGATTTTCATCTTCGCTCGATGTTTTACCATCACATCAATGAACATAATCATTTGTTTAATTTCCAAAATCTCATGATTTTGGACCCGGAAAGTAATTGGAGGAGACGAATTTTGTCTGAAATGCTTCATATAAGGATGCAAAATATTCTATTAATATTAAGGAAGACACTAAAAAATTGGCCAGTATATATAACCCTTCAGTCATAAAGCTTAAAAACCTCTTGAGGGTTTTAGTTGTTGATGCAATAGATATCTAATAATGACTTATTTTTACAGGTTATACTGTATTACTGTTATATGTTTTTAGGAATTTTTTGACACATTTCAATTAATTGTTAATAGTTTTTATTGTCATGGACTATCATGTTTTATAGTGTGCTTGTTAAATTATTTAATTTATTTGTGTTGTTGTTTTGTTAAGTTATTAGTATTAATAATTTATGGTAATGTTTTTTATTTTATATTAGTTTTGTTGTGAATTTGTATGACATAGATGTTAATTCTGGCTTTATACTTGTAGGCCTGAATTAGGACAATTTAGTCGTCGAAACGGTGCAAAATTTTTAATAAATCAGGTTTCTTTGACTCACTCATCAACCAGGTTTTTATGTAACATTTTTTTATTTAAATACTTTAACATTAGTTTATGACTATCTGAACTTTAAATTTTGTAAATTTATAAAAACGTTTGTAATTTTTTATTTTTTATTGATTAAGCATTATTGCAATGATATTTATGCTGACTGGTGGCCGATGACAAACTTTACACAAAGAAATAATAGTAAACGTAATTATTACTTTTTGTATCACTTGAAAAGAAAACCACTACTTACTGATGTTTTCAGCAGACGCGTTTCACACTAGACTGGTGCATTGTTAAGAAATCAATCCAAATTTGTTCTAATATCTCACATTTAATAACTTTATAAAAGTATTATATACTAAACAGTGCTGGTAAAATCTAAATTAGGTCTACTTGTAAGTTAGGCTTTAACATTGTGAAAAATGTATATTTACATTAAACATAGTTACAGTATAAATGATATGAAATATGTAATTTATTTTGCCCAGGTTTTGTAAATAAATTCTTAAATAATGTTTTAATTTAGTTTCTATTTATTTACTTCTGTTTTGGGAAAAATAAATTGTAAGCTGATAATATTGCAAGTTGTATAATATAGCTTTTTTTAAAATGAATCTTAAGATAAAGGAAAGTGCTCTTGATTTGTCGCAAAGAAACTGTTGTCAGAAAGAAATGTAAAGGTCAAAGTAACCAAACAGTTGTTCTTCTCTTTACTTCAATGAAGACTAATTTACTGGCTCATTTATTTGCAGGTGTAAAATTTCAATTGTCAAGGCAATTGTGACTGACTCTACACAACATGCTATTGAAAATTACACCTTAGGAACGACATCAGCCACTAGCAATAACTCTTCCACATTTTCTTGTACCGAAAGGAGATCCAGGTGCTGGCAGCATGTATTTTAATCCTATCAATAGGTTACTCACTTCTCCATGTATATCTTCACCCGAATAACCTGTATGTTTGTTTTCTCCTTCGAACATACAAGGAGAAACAAAAAAAACCTTTGAATTCCTCAAGTGTATAGTTGTCAAAATAACATAAAAAGTTAGCAATTAGCTACATCCATTAAATTGGGGCTGCTAAATTGAAGATTATATAAATTGCTGCTACAACTTATAGCATCATTACAGTAGATTTTCAATAGTTTAACACTTTGTGGACTGAAAAGCTGTTGAGTTATCTAAATGTCGAACTATAGGGAGACTATTTATGTAAACATTAATAATACAATTTCTTAAAGAAAACTGCATATATTTAATGAAAATAGTAACACTATTCAAAAGTAAAAGTAACAACTTACAATATTAATAATGTTACATAATTTATATGTTACTGCATAAAATATTTTGTAAATATTCAATTTGATTCGTTCGCTGTGCCCCTATATTATGGAGTCATTGAAGTAAATGAATATCCAAGGCAGACACCCCTTATTCTTCTAAGTTTTTAGAAGAGCTTACTTTTTCGTACTCCAAACCTTTCATACTCTTTCTTTTTTCTATCTGTTCTATACACAGTCCCTTTGGACACAACAACTCAGTATCAGTTGTCTTTTTCCATCCAAACACTGATGACTGACCAACATTCAGATCACTTGCCACTTGTTTACATTTTTATCTTTGTTATTCTTTTCAATGCATCTAATTTCATC
This sequence comes from Prosapia bicincta, assembly GCA_036971475.1. Classification (NCBI taxonomy): domain Eukaryota; kingdom Metazoa; phylum Arthropoda; class Insecta; order Hemiptera; family Cercopidae; genus Prosapia; species Prosapia bicincta. The sequence continues at coordinate 45,397,380 of JBAIZL010000005.1, read as the reverse complement.
TTTGTCATGATTTAACAACTTTTCCGTTTTTTTAAACATTTTTTAAATAAACTTTAAAATAAATGTGAAAAATAAACAAAAAATAAATTAAAAAAGCTTTCTTAGAAAAATAAATAGCAATAGGATATGAGGAACAACTCTTAAACAAAATATCGTAAAACAAAAGCATGAACAAATATCGTAGAGTATGGTAGAACAAAAGCATGTCTAACTAACCCCAGCGTCACATCAAACTGACAAGCCTTAAAGTGTGGAAATTGGGATTGGTAGGATCCACTTAAAATAGAAAGTGAACACATTCCAGTCCACGGATCTTTACATATCAAGTGAAGAGCACTGATTAGTATCCAGGATTATAACCTCCTTCAGTGGAAGAGATCAGAGGTTAGACAGTAATAGGTGTAATAGGTACATCCTACGTCATTTTATAGCACTGTATATTCTTACAGTACATTACCATCCATATGCGAAATCTTACTATTATATAAAAAGAAAGCATTTGTTTTGAAATTTTAAATGAACATTCTTTATTAGCCATGGAATGTCAGGTTGTATAAAATAGAATATTTTTAATGGACTGCGAAAAAAACATAAGACTACATTGCTGTTATAGAGAATACTTCACGTAAGAATGGCAAAATACGGCTAGTGCTATGATTAATGCATAGTTTTGCCCAGTGGCTGATAGATGGTAATTGGTTTTACCAAACCAAGTTTTGCTATAACAAAACCTTACTGTTGCCATAACAAAACCTTACTATTTTGTATAAAAAAATCCAAGTAGTTAAGACTTGGTGAATGGTTTTTAATTTTTTTTTGTGCATTTGTATTTGTACTGATCAATACACGTTTTTGCATTTGTATATCATTAAACGTACCAAAAATATTGATTGCTTAGAAATATATGGACAAAATATTTCATTTGGAAAATGCCAAAGTCTCATTTGTATCGAAAATCTTCGGATGCTACACTTAATGTAATTGTTCAACAAATTAAAAGCTTTTGATGAAGCTTCCCGCAAGTAGGAACAAATATTGTACATAGTTGAACACGTGAAATAAGTCCAGTAAGAAAATTGCTGTTGTTACAACAACAAATACAGATTTCTTCTCAAAGACAATGTGAAATGTCAGTTGAATGTTTAAAAAGGTCTGAGAACCAGCGTATTCGTTCTATACGTAATATTACATTAAGAGTTGTATTCGAATATCAAGCTCATTAAGACTATATCAATTCAATACATGTACAAATTGGTTCAATGAACTAAATTTACAATCATTGTAATGCCAAAAATTGGAAAGATGAATCACTTATTATGTGCTGTGCAGGAGGTAAAATTTCTTTGCCACAGCTCGATGAACCACCTGAACCTTCAAATTGACTTTAGGATTGCATCCCTTATCAAAACATTTTTTTAACAATGCTAGAAAATACAATAGGTTATTTCAAATGACCTCTTTTGGTGCTAAAAAAATTGCAGAAGATAATGTTATGCTAACTTTTAAAATGCAAGGCCAAATTTACCAGAAGTTTACTTGCTACGCACGATAATAATCATCAATTTTTACAAATATACTTTATTTCAGATACTGATCAGTTATCACTTCACTCAAATATTGTTCCTAATTTAAATAGTGATTTGACTGAAATTTTACAAAATGTTTTGCAAAATAATAATAATCCTATTAAAAGTTTTATATATGATTTAGGAAATATCCGTAGTACTAATGACGATATTAACCATAGAACAGTCGCTGCAGGTCATGGTGACCCACACAACTTTATCCCCCTCTGCTACTCCTACATTACACTTATCACTGGATGCCTATCCTTGTAACTTCCTACCTCACCCTTTATTATACTATTTGCTTGTTTTTGCTTAGTCTGAGTGCAGCTGTTAGCCGTGATAGTGATGATGTGTGGTCAAGGGGACCGACAGTGACTGTCTGTGATTGTATAAAATTAATTGGTGAGACTTGCTGGATCATGAGTCCTAGGAGTTATCCAAATGAGTTATTTGGATTAATATAAAGAGTTATAGCAGCCTTTGGGACGGTCCTTCTTCATAATATGAGATTTTATTTTGTGAATATATCCCCAAATATATCAGTGAAGCTGATCCAAAAGAAGAAAGAGCTGATGATCTGTTTAGAAATATTGACACAGACCAGAGTGAAAAGAGGAGGAAGATATAATGGATAATGATACTAGAAACTCTACTTTGGATAATGATATTCCTCTCACTTACAGAGGAAACTTTGTAGAAAAAGATAAAACCAGATGGAAAATAGCTGAACCTATCCAAGCAATTCATACAAGACAGAATATTGTATTGCTCCTACCTGAGACTAAAGGTGAAGCAAAAAAAACCCAACTCTCCACTGAAATCTTGGCAGCTTTATTTTACAAATGAAATTTTACAGAAAATAGTCGAGTTTACAAACTGACCTGCTTGAAATCTCTAGATGAAAATTAACTATTTTAGATTAGCTATAAGATATTTTATCTTCATCTCTTTGTTATTTTAACTTAATCCTCTTTAAATTGTAGTGAAAAAGTAATATGTTTTCAACAAAAAGTCTCCATTTAGTGATTTAAAAATTTAGAATTGTTAGTTGTATTAAGAGTTAAATAAGGATTTAATTAGGATAATTATGCGGTACTTACATATTAAAGTCTAATTTATACTTTTATAAAACCATTATAAGAGTATTATCTTTTGGATTTGTATTGACATTTCTTCCAGTTTGTAAAAATTTCGATGATATAGATCCTCATCGCAAGTCAATGGATAAGTAAGAAAGAACAATTTGAGATAACAGATGTTACGTTTATTGAAATGGTACAAAAACTACTGAAGGCAGTGGAGGCGTTAATAAAAATGAAGGTTCAACCAAGACAGTACAAGAAGGGAAAATTAGTAACACGCAAGGAACGACTGCCTTGGAAACTGCGCTATGCTATATTAAACAAGAGACACCACGCCAACAGATGTGCTTCGGCTAAGACGTCTATCCAACACCGTAGCACGAAAACAATCTGATAAGCAAATGCAGAAGACACATAACAACATTTTCCAAAAAAATATAACAAACATAATGAACAATTTAACATTAAATTTATGTAAGTACTATAATCAATAAAATTCTATAAACGTATTTTAGGCAATCTTAATTATAATAGGTTCATTAGAACACCTATTTTTTCTAATGTTCAGAAACATATTTCCGTGAAATCTGAGTTTTTGATAATCCGAGGGGGTCTTGGTCCCATCTACCTTGAATTATCGAGACTCTACTGTATATATATTTTGTGGTCATATTATTCATGTTTGTAAAAAACTACATATTTATGTTGTCATTATTAATTTATTTTACAATACAATAAAGATTTAGTCATTATAATCCATGTTTTTTTAATTACTTTTACATCATATAGTGTTAAAATAAATAAAACATAAAAAAATTGCATTTACTAATTAAAATAACAGTTTTAAAATGCGGGTCACTATGACCCATAGTAAATGGAATCAGCTGGACAGAAGATGCGACTGTTCTAGGGTTAAACTAATCATTCTTACAAATCAACATAGAGGTCACTATAATGATCCCCTTGGTAATGAAATTGCTGTAGCTGAAGATAAAGATCCTAGAGATATTATTTTACATTGCCGAGATAACAAAACAAAGTGAGTTTCAGATCTTCAGATGGGTATTATGGTAGAGTACAACAGTCACATACTTACAAAAATGTTTCTTGCATACAGTTTTACGCTTATAGATTTATGATTAGAAATTATAATATAAAATATTTACATTTAAAAAAATTATTTAATCAGTGTGCTGTTGATATGAAAGCTAAAGTTATTACTGTATGGATAAATTACAAAAGATATAATCAAACAAAGCAACAAGCTGATGAATACAAACATCGAAAAGATGTAATCAATCAAGATGGCAACATTCAAGCTGCAAATATTGGTCAACGCATTGTACTTTAATCGTCTTTCATTGGTTTCCCTCGATATATGCATGAAAAAATGCAATTTGCCATGACATACCTATAACACTAAGAAACGTATCTGTACCTGAAATTAACAATATTATTTTAGATCACGTAAGAGAAGAAACTAAAGAGTAGTGATCAATTGATGCTGTTGCGAATACAGAAGACTCTGTTCACTATCCACAAGAATTTTTTAATTCACTTAATCCTGTTGCCTTTCCACAACATAACTTAAAAGTTGGAGTTCCTATAATATTATAACGTAATTTAAACTCACCAAAATTATGTGTGGTAGAAGACTGCAAATAAAGTTATGGGTACTAATGTTATCAAGGGTAGTATTCTTTTTCTAGATCAGCAGCGGGAGAAATTGTCTTTGTACCCCGTAAACCTATGATTTCTACTGATTTAAAATTCCAGATTAAGAGACTTCCATTCCCCATTAAAGTTTTATTTCCTATTACAATTAATAGGGATCAAGGCCAAACATTTAAATATGTTGGAATTGATTTTGACTGTTTTTTATAGACAATTATATGTGGGACTATCAAAAACATATAAACTGGAAAATCAGTTTATTCTATTACCAGATGGTTTAAAAACAAAAAATGTTATTATCTCTTGTTATAAAAAATGTTTTATAAAAATGTTATACACTTTTAAATGTTTTAAACTTGCCTATATTAGCACTTAATTTGTTTGTTGTGGACGGCCGTTTTGGGAGATGTGTCACATTGTCAACTCAGACTGTAACTGATCTCAAGGTTTACGTAGGTTAGGGTGCTAGGGTGGGGGTGGGATAATTTGGTAGTGTGGGTGTATTTTGTGTGTATTAGGAGTTATGATGTCAAAAAGTGCATGTGAGTTGTAATGTAATTGTGTATTGAGTATGTGTGTAGGGTGTAGTTTGAAGTGCCTGTATATTTCGTATTGTTCGGTTGTGTAGCGTTGGTTATTTCTGTGTTGTTTATGAAGAATTTGTAGGTTAGATGTTATGTCTATGTAGTCATGTTTTGTGGAGTTGAGATGATCGTCGAAGTTTGATTGGTAATTATTGTTTTTTAATGATTTTATATGTTCTTGGTAACATGTGTAGAAGGACCTCACTGTCTGGCTTATGTAAAAACTGGGGCACGAACTGCAAGTTAGTTTGTAAACTCCAGTGGTGTTGTAAATGTCATCGATTTTGTTGTTGGGTTTAAATTGTTTGTTGAGAGTGTTGTGTGTGGAGTAAGCTATTTTGTAGTTGTATTTTCGTAGTGTGTTGGTTAGATTGTGGGTTTTGGATGATCAGTATGGTATTGATATGTATTTTATGGGATTGTCATCTTGTGCGATTGTATTTGGGTTATTAGGTTTATTTTTTAGGCGGTTGTATAATTTGTCAATCATTGTTGGGTTGTATCCGTTAGTTTGTGCTTTATATTTTATGGTGTTTAACTCCTGGTAGTGTTTTTCTTTGTCAAACGGTGTTTTAAGCAGGCGATATATCATGATGTTGTAAGCAGCTAGTTTATGTTGGTGTGGGTGGTTTGAGGAGCTGTGAATAGTCGTATTGGTACTAGTGGGTTTTCGGTATATGTTGAATTTATATATTAATTTATAAAATAAATCTTACCAAATGAATTTAGTAAAATGGATTCTATTTTTTTGTGTGTAACGTCTTATTTGAATGGAATAGATATAGAGTTAGCCTAAATTTTGTTTTGTTCATTAGTTTTATGTCAACATTTTAGAAATATTTATTGGAATTCAGAAACCTATGAGGTCAAAAGATTTTATATAGAATAGCCAGTGGCTATAGTTGTTTTTCAGTAAATCTAAGTACAAGATAGAATTCATGAATACAGTTCTTCATCAAATTTAAAAGTGGATATGAATCGTATTGGGAGATGCAATGATCCAAAAACACTTGAATACATAAATAGAATAAAAACGACATTTTGATACATTTCCCCAATGTAAATAAATAATCTATTTTCATAAAAATGACCTAATTTAAATTTAATTTTTCCCTAACGATTTTTCTTGACATTCCTCTATTCTGATGATGCAGTAAAGAGCGATAGGTAAGCTAGTATTGATACAAAATAGATCAAAGCTGATGATATATTGTCCTGAAAAAAAATAAATGTTTGAAAATAAATCAATCTTTTACTGCTTTTCAATAGACTGAAAGCAATGTTTCATTAGAAATTTTAGATGAAGTGGCATACTAAACAAATCTGACTAAAGAAATTTCTATAGATTTACAAAATAAAAATTAATGAAATCCATAGTAAATTTCAAATAATACATTTTTAAACACATTATTTAACAATCCAAAGGTTCAGAATCAACAACACTAACATGAACAATTCAATTAAAATGAGGTTTCATTTTAAATTCTTTTATACAGAGCATCTTTAATCACTTAATCTGATAACTTGCAGTTAGCTTATAAATTTCAAAAATTGTCCTAACACTTATTGAGACAAAATAATTTTTTATTCTAGATTAATCATTGTGTCAAATGTTAAAAACATTTTCTATCTTTTTTTAAAATTCATGAAATTGTTTAATTTATGTGGTTTTTAAATTAAAGTTTTACTTAAAAAGATTTACTGACACATCATGGATAGAAAAATCACTAAGTGGTAATAAATTAATAGGAATTTATAGATATTGGGGATATTCTGGATTTTTTCATTTTTTTAAATACTTCCTGAGAATTTTACATTACTTTCCTGTAAGTACATTCTTTTTTATAACTTCTACCAATCCTTAAAAAATGTATTTTCATTAAGGTTTAAATTCTCAATTAATAATTAAAAACTATGAATAAAAAAAATGTTTATAAATAATTACAATATTATTAATTTTTTTAAAAATTATTATAAACTAATTATTTTTATTATAAAACGCTGGTTATAAAACATTTACTACAGAGTTTTAACACAAATTACTTTTTAATTATTAATACATTTATTATTCTAGTAGCTAATATTTACACAGATTCCACACTCACAAATTTTAAAAGGTTTATTAACGCTATCAAAAATAAATGTTATTTTTTTTTTATCGACATTTTTATCATGTTCTTTAAGAGACGTAATAAGTTTTTTAACTTTAGTCAATTTCTCAGAAATTACGTTATTTTTATTTACATGCTTCGCATTTGCCAGTCTTAGATACATTACATTTTCATTAGAAGAATTTTGTTTTACCTTTATCAATGACATAGCCGTTGTATTTTTAATTGAATTCTTCGTTTTAGCGTCTGTCAAGTTCTCAGTTAATGCTGAATTTTCATCTAAATAATTTCTTTTAGATTTTGTCTCTTTCTTAGACATATTTAAGTTTATTTGGTTTGTCAGTTTCTCATGTGCTGGATTTCCATTAGGTAGCTTTGCTCTTTTCTTTGTCAATTTCTCAGCAGACATCAGATTTTTATTTGGATGTTTCATTTTACCCCCTGTACATTTCTCAGTAGATGTCATATTTCCAATTGGACTCTTAGTTTTAACATCTGTTAATTTCTCAGTACATGTTGGGTTTCCTCTTAGACGCTTTGCTTTACTTTCTGTCAATTTCTCAATACGTGACAGATTTTTATTTTGATGTCTTATTTTAACCCCTTTAGATTTCTTAGCAGATGTCATATTTCCATTTGATTGATTTATATCAACCATTGTCAATTTCCCACTAGGTCTTGGATTTTTATTTAGAGATTTTGTTTTAACTTGTTTAGATTTCTCAGTAGATGTTAAATTTTTATTTGAACATTTTTTTTTAACTGTTGTCAATTTCTCAGTAGGTGGTCTAATAGACTGCTTTCTTTTATTATCCTTTCTCAAGTTATCATCCGACGTAATACTTTTATTTGAAGGATTTCTTTTAGACTTATTATATCCTTTCTTACAGGTACTGTCAATCTCTAAAAACATTTAAAAGATATTAGAAATGTAATTTAATAATTTTAAAAAAGATTTGTAACTTGTAACAGGCATTTTTATTCAACTAACCTGTTGGCTTATAAACTTTATTATGTATTGATTTATGACACATGCCTTTAGTAGCACTTTCATTTTTTTAATGAGGATAGCTGGTTCGGAGATCTAACCTGAAACTCAGACCATAACTGACCTATTACTTTTTTTAGGTTGAGGTGAGAAGGGGAATGAGTAGGATAGGCATATAAGGTAATCATAAAGTAATTTTTAGGGTTATAGTGTCAAAGTGTGTGTGAATTATAAATACAATTGGATGTTAAGTTTGTATTTAATGTGTGACGTGTAGTTTGTAAATATATATAAATATTTCAATTTCAAAAGTCTATGATATTCTGTACTGTTCAGTTGGATGGGTGTTAGCTATTTTTATTTAGCTTGTGTTAGTTTGTATAGATTTTGTAGGTGTTATGATACGTTTGTGTAGTTGTGGTTTCTGGATATGTGGTGCTGAGTAGTTTAAAAGGTTTATGATGGATTTATGTGTTCTTAGTAATATGTGTAAAATGACTTTTCTATCTGGCCTATGTAAAAACTGAGGCATGAACTGCTTGTTAGTTTGTATAGACCAGCAGAGTTGTCGAAGTCTTTGATTCTGATGTTGAATTGTTTTTTGAGGTTGTATGAGGAAAATGTAATATTATAATTGTATTTATAAAAAGTATTACTTAGTTCATGACTTTTGTTTGATGATCCATATAGTGGTGTTATGTATTTTTCAAGTTTGCCTTTTGGGGGGGGGGGTATTGAGTTTATTTTTCAGATGATAATATAAATTATTGCTTATTAATGAGTAGTATCCGTTGGCATGTGCTATATGTTTTATGATGCTTAATTCTTGGCTGTTCTTGATCCTTCTTAAGGCATTTTTATTAGTCAATGGATCGATTATTGTTAAAGTGTTATATAGTAGCGATATATTAGTGTTGTATGTGGTGAGTCTGAGTTGGTGTGGGTGGTTAGGAGGTATTAAGTCATACAATACCACCACATTAATGTTATATAGTGACAATATCTTAGTGTTGTATGTGGTGAGTCTGAGTTGGTGGGAATGGTTAAGAGGTATTAAGTAATACAATACCACCATATTAGTGTTATATAGTGACGATATGTTGGTGTTGTATGTGGTGATTCTGAGTTAATGGGGGTGGTTAGGAGGCATTAAGTCATACAATACCACCATATTAGTGTTATATAGTGGCGATATGTTAGTGTTGTGTCTTAGTTGGTGGGGGTGGTTAGGAGGTAATAAGTCATACAATATCACCATATTAGTGTTATATAGTGACGATATGTTGGTGTTGTATGTGGTGAGTCTGAGTTGGTGGGGTTGGTTAAGAGTATTACGTCATACAATACCACCATTTTAGTGTTATATAGTGGCGATATGTTGGTGTTGTATGTGGTGAGTCTGAGTTGGCGGGGATGGTTAAGAGGTATTAAGTAATACAATACCACCATATTAGTGTTATTTAGTGATGATATGTTAGTGTTGTATGTGGTGAGTCTAGCTGGTGGGTGCGGTTAGGAAATATTAAGTCAAACAATACCACCATATTAGTGTTGGTGGTTTATATGTTGAATTTGTTTTTGTTTGACAGTTAGTGTAATTGTTAGGTCAAGGAAATTAAAAACATTGTTTATTTCGGTTTCTCGCCTGTTTTACAACCCCAACCTAACCTAAAACAACAAAGAGGTCATTTATGGTCTGAGTTGATGTGGGACACAAACACGGCTATCCTCGTAACACATAAAATTGGTACTGCTACAGTAAGTCAGTACTCCTACATTATGTATCAATGTATGTTAAAGTGTATACTACCACAGACTAACTTATAAGCATGTAAACCTCTTGACTGATTTCTTTCAATCCAAACTTACCTGTAAAAGTGCCACTACAGGTAAAATTTGACACAAGCATATCTGACTCAAGTCAGTACCTGTGCTACTGTTTGCCAAATTTTGCCAAAGAACCAGTCACTGGACTTGCTTAACAAAGTCACAAATTTGCTGAGATTTAACTCTTTGGATCATATTGTCCCAGGGTGTATATCTGTTTTAGGCATCACTGGTTAATGATCATAGGAATATTAAGAAAATTATGCAAAGAAATTAAATCTTATGTTAAAAGTTAGTAAAATTATGTTTTTTTAAATTTTGTTTTGAATTTTAATTTTAGCACAGAAATTTACATCTTTTTCATTATATTAAAAACTTTATATTTTAAATAAATTAAGGTATGAAGAAATAATTTTAATTTTTCTATGAAATATTTAAGTTAACCTGCTGACTGCTTAAATATTTAGATTAAACTCATCCAAATATTAATATATAGTAACATATTTTATAATCAAAACCTGTGAAACATATATATTAACATAACTTATAAACACACATAAATGCATAAAGTATTATTTATAATATTCAGAACCTGAGCAACTCGGATGTGATATAGGTCAATTTATCTAACTAATTTAGTTAATGGAAACAATCACTGTTGTAATGAAAATTTATAGTTATAATTCATTACGAATTTATATTTATTTTGACCTTGTGTTATTTTTATACTTGGTCATAGCTGCTTTTATTTAAAATATAACAAAACTTCAGTCCTCAATAAATTTTAAAATAAACATTAATTTATTTGGTGTTACGAAATTTTACTATTACATTTAAACAAGTGAATTAATTAATATGCAATACAAAAATTATATTAACTTTAATTTTTACTTCTGTTTATATCCAATTTATTTTGCTTACTTGTTATTTATTCAATACCAAGTACTTTTTTATATAACCTGAAATTTTAAATATCGCTTCCTTGAAACTATATTTATTTACAAAATGAATTATCTCAGAATAATTTTAAAACTCTTATGACAAGTATCAATACATCACACAATAAATAATCTTAATTACATTAATATAAAAAAAGGTTTATTTAAAACTTATGACATAACTAAGTGAGTACGTAACGGCTTACTTACTGACGTGTTTCGAAACCATCGTTCCTTTTATGAAGCAAAGCCTCTATTGGCGGCGTACCATAAGGTACAAAGGTTGTTGGTGTGAGATTAATGAGTGTAGAGGGGATGGGTTAAGTTGGTTGTGTGATATGTAATGAAACAATGTGTTGGCTAAAAATGTGTGTGGTCATTTAATATGTATTCTTTATCTGTTTATATATATATATATATATATATATATATATATATATATATATTCTTATATTAATATACATTATTATTATTATATAATATATATATTCGTAGTGTTTATATATTTCGTATTTTACTAAAGCTGTTAGTTTTTTACTTAGTTTCAATATGTGTAGAATATTTAAATTAGTATGTATGTCCGTGTGTGTATGTGTGTTGCGTAGCTGGATTTTGGGTTTGTGTTGTTGGTTTGTTGGTGTGGGTAAGCGTATGTAGAATAACCTACCAGTTTGGCCGATATAATGTGTCTTTGGGATGAACCCTTGCACCTTGCGGGACGCCGCCAGTAGAGCCTTTGCTTCGTAAAAGGAATGATTGTTTCGTAACACGTCAGCAAGTAAGCCCTTATGTATTCACTTAGTTAAGTATTATTTAATTATAGTTTAATCAGTGAATTCAAAATGATTACAACAAACAACTTTAATAGCGATCAACGGTCATCAGTAATCAACCTCTACCAAAAGACAAAACTCAAGGTATACAAAACTTCCCTCCACATTTCTTTTACTACACAATGCCTCAAACATAATTTAACACCCAAATACACCAAAATTACAATAAATAACAAAACACCTGATGCACGAAAAACAACAACACAAACACAGAAAATATTTGTTAAAAACAGCATCAAACAATTATACGCTAAAAAAGACAAACTGAACCACACTTTATACAAAATACACCAAACCCTCACAACCATACTACACCACACTGAACTCGAAGAAATAATTCAATACACTAACGACTATAGACACAAACAACTACACTTCAATAGAAACATTCATTAAAAACTAAAATGTTTACATGTTTCATTAAAAACTAAAATGAAACATTAATTCATTAAAAACTAAAACTACACAACCTCGCAACACAAAACAATATCACTATCTACACCAACCACTAATTTCATCTGCACACTATCAACACCACAAATATTGAATTTAATACAAACGAATTAAAACTATTAAACAAAGGACTAAAATACAACCTACACCCCAAAAAATACAACCACAAACAAATGCCTAACACCGTTTTTAACACTGAAACAGCAATTCAAAACACAGAGCCTACACACCATGAATACATTAGACAAGACAAATTCTACAAACACAAAAATGCCTGCCTAAGGGTTCCTCCATCTTACAGAAATATTCCTACATTACATTAAACAACAATACATTCTACAGAACAACAAACATATACAAAAAAATAATTTATTGCCATAAATATGTAGACTTATTTTATATTATACAACAGCAAATCAAACAACTACATAATTACATTAATACCATGCACCAAAACCTCACATTTATCCTCGAATTAGAAGAATACATTAAAATAAACTTTCTAGACCTTACCATCATCAAACACAATTTCAAAATATAAAAAAAATCAACAACCACCGAAACTGTCATACATAACACATCTAATCACCCACACAACACAAATATGCTGCAATTAATCAATCATACGTTACACTGCCTAATCAATATACCTATGCTACAAGAAGACTATGACGAAGAACTCAATACAATAAAATACATCGCTCAACAAAACGGCTCCCAACATACACATGAAAATTAAACATAAACAACATCACCAAACGGCCATGCTGACAAACCACACAAAAAACAAATACATGTCCCTCACTTACAACAACAAAAACACACACAAAATAGCTTCCACATTCAAAAAAACTTCATTGCCATATATCTTACAAAATAACAAACACTTTAAGACAGCACATACAACCCTTTCAACAACAAACAAACTAATACAACTATCCGATATTAACAAATTAACATGTAACGAGTGTCCCAGCTATTATATCGGCCAAACCGGTAGGCCATTCTACACACACTTCGATGAACACATTACTAAAAGAAACAACACAATTTCAAAATCCAGCTACGCAACACACCTAAAACAACACCCAACACATACACATGGACATACTACTCCAATTTAAACATTCTCCACATAATAAAGCAAAGTAAAAAACTAACAACTTCAACAACATTTGGTGAAACTTAATTAATCACTTTTACATTTATATCAATCTGTGTATATTTATATAGTCTATTTGTTTAAAATCTTTTAATTTTTGTATTCTAAAATAACAAATACAGGTACTGTTGAACTCCTATTACACAAAATGTTCTATTTAACACGTTCATTGCCAATTACGCGATATCGAGTGATGCCAGTTCTTACCGGATGGCCGATCACGTGTTATCGCGTGGCTGTTGCTATCCTAATTCCAAGTGAATTATTATAGTGGCCACAGCGAAATTGTGTGTAATACTTACATTTACTACTAGGGAAGGGATTGACCCTTTTGTCGTAGGAATGGCCACCAGCCATTTTGGTTTGTTCTTATCACGCAGTGCACACAGTGGTAGCGTTCGAATAGGGTAACATCCTCATAATTTTATTTAGTTATTCGTTGATTTAGCATTTTGAAGTTCGGTTTTTATTAATTTGAGTGTTGATTTTAATTTTTTTAATTATGAGTGACCAACCAGGATTCTCGAAAAGGCTCAGTGAAATGCCGGATCATCCAAAAAAACATTTACAAATTACAGAGGTGGAAGAGTTATTACTAGATTCTGACGACGAATTTTCTCCAGAGAGTGATATCTATGATATAAACTATGAATTTGTTGGTAGTGAAAGTGATTTGGAAACAGGACTTTGCTGCCAGAATACTGAACTAGCAGTATTATTGGTCTATTTTATGAAATAAAATTTTATTTAATGAGCTAAACAGTAAAAGAAGAAAAAATAATCATAAAAAGCATAAGAAATTCTTGTAGAAATCTTTCAACTAACAAAGACTTTGTTATTACTAAATTACTGACATTAGTCCACAGTACTTGAAATTATCAAAAATTTCAAGATATACACAAAACTGGGAACAAGAAATGCTTTTTAACATCAGCCTGATTTAAGATACAGACTTGTGAATTTCAGCTTTTATGAATTCATATCAGAAAACAAGTGATTCAGTAATTGCTTATGTATGCTAGGAAAGGTGATTTTAAATGAAATCAATAGAGGAACTAGTAAAAAAAAGATGTCTCTGTTAAAATACGGTTTTTTGCCAAGCAGTTTATCAAAGACTTTGAAATACAAAGAATGTATCCTAGCATGTTCTAGTGACTGAAAACCAAGACAATGCATCCTTGTATTTGAAGTGTTCAAAATAAATTATGTAACGCTATACTACAATGGGTACAATTAGCTCATTTAAAACATTTCCCTTTGCTTGGTACAATGATATGGCAAAAGGCCCAAGTGTATGCCAAAATTTTATTTTACTCTGACTTTCAATAGTCCTGAGTTTTGGCCCATAAAAATCTAGTGGGCAAATTTTTTATTGCAATGTATATTTTAACAGAATGCAAAGTAGCAGAGACACAGACAAATCTCTAAACATGCTCAATAGGTACTGACATCAAGATAATCTCACTACACCTACATCACAAAAATGTCACTTTCTGGACATGCCTAGAAATTGATTGTTTCATTATACCCATAAAATTAACAAAAACTCAGATTAAAAAATTGGAAATTTTCTCAGGTATTAAAAGTTTTTATAACTTTAAAAGCACTGTTTTCAATAGTAAATAATATTTTGTTATAAACGTTTATGGTGAATCTTTGGAAGAAAACGTAGAAAAGTAGTGTGGAGGATCAAGCTGAAATATTAGTTATATTTAAATGGATAAATAGGTCATATCTACTACCTGATAGCGGTGGAAATTGCTATTGCAGCTAGCGAGCTCACAGTTACATGATTCAGATTATTTTTGAATCCCCCATTATTTTTACGTGTATCAGAGCCTAAACTGTTATTCAATGTTGGGCATATAAGTATTCGAGCAGCTTGGGGTGGAAGCCAGTAGAAATTTGATAATGGCAATGAAAGTTTTGGACCGAAAGCAGGATACTTCAGTGAAAAGGTAGAAAAAATACTTTTAAAAACATTTGAGAGAAAAGACTAGAAGACCACTATGGAGCTGAAAAAGGACTCTTCATATTGTCCAAGAGGGCATTGATAGCAAAATGGTCACAGTTCTTTATGTTTTCTTAAATACCTAAAAACCCACTTTTTAAACATCAATTTCATATACATATGAAACCAAATAATAAAAAACCTAATAGTTGACCCAGAATCTAACATCCATAAAATTACCCACCAAAACACTGAACACATAAGAAACAACATTAATAATAAAATTAACCTAATAAAAACCCAAAAAACCAATATATAGACAAAAAAGAAATTATGAAATTCAAAGAAAAAACTAGAAAAAGACTACGTAATTTTAAAATCAGATAAAACAAACACACCAGTAATAATAGAAAATACCAATTACATCAATTCAATGACTAACCACATAAATGAAAATAAATACAAACAAATCCCAGACCCAACTAACAAATACCTTAATACAATAAAAAGTCTAATAGTCACACACAGAAATACCCTAAACTATAACAATAAATTAAAATACCACACAAGACTTTACCCATTCAAACCATGTGCACCAATAATGACAGGCATACCTAAAATTCACAAACCCAACACACCATTTAGACCACTAATAAATTTCAAAACAGCACCATCTTATATAATTTCAAAAATACTAGACAAAATAATAAGATCTAAAATACATATCAACAACAAATACAATATAAAAAATTGATACAAATTAATTAATAAAATAAAAAACATAGAAACAAACAGCAACACAAAAATAATAAGTTATGGCATAACCAACATGTACCCTAGCATCCCAGTAGCAGAAACCATAGAAATAATAAAAAAAACAAACTAATATACAATAACAAAAAAGAAAACACAATAAATAGTATCATTACACTAACCAAACACATATGTAACCAAAATTACTTCCAATTTAACAATAAATACTATAAACAAACAACTGGACTCCCCGTGGGATTACCCATATCATCAGTCATGTCAGAAATATATCTTCAACACTTTAAACAAATAATAATCAAACCTATACTAAATACACATAATATTTTACTATTGACAAGGTACGTAGACGATATACTTGTAATATACCAACCTACCATTCACAACGGACACGTCATAATACTAAACAAATTAAATACATACATTGAAAACATACAATTCACCGTTGAAACAGAAACAAATAGAACAATTAACTATCTTGACATTACATTAAATATAAATAATAATAAAATAGAAACTACAGTATACGGAAAACAAACTTCCAACAACACCACAATACACTACAAATCTAACCACCCCTGGACACACAAAATTAACACTTACAATAACATGATAAATAAAGCAATAAAATACACACAAGATAACAAACAAAAATTATTTGAAGAATTAGATAACATTACAAAAATATCAATAGAAAATAGATACAACAAACACCTTATAAAAAACATTTACAATAAATTTACAAAAAAACCTAACCTCAACACAACACTACAACCTGAACAAAAAAATAATAAAAATAAAAAAATTCTACATTAATATAAATACACCAATAGCAAATAGAAAAATTAACAAATATATACAACAAAGGATACTACACTCAAACATACAAACAAAACAATAAAATGTCTTAAATAACACAAACCACAAAACAAATACAGAAAAACAGAACCTATCAGGAATTTACAAAATTACATGTAACGACTGCAACACACTTTATATATGGGAAACAACCAGATCATTTAAAATAAGATTCGAAGAACATTACAGAGCATTCAAAAATAAAAATACGAAAACATCAAATGTTGTAGCACACCTAATATCACATAAACATAAAATAACAAATTACAAAAATAACCTAACCATACTCGAAATAAATAATAACCCAATAGAACTAAACTCACTAAAAAAATACCACATTTATAAAAGCATACACAACAATTTAATGAGCCTACAGACATTATATGCAAACGACGTACTATTTAAAAACATTATATACACATCTCAAGAAGAAATATGTATGACGTCAACAAATACCAACATCACAGACCGAACATTCACATCAGAAAAATAGAGAAAAATAATCAATGATTCGACAATGGTCAACGACCGAAAGGTACTTCATCACATAAGGTAAAATTATTGCACTTAGTGGTGGATATATATACAGTTGAACCTCTGAATAACGAAGTCGATTATCCAGAGAAAAAATTCGTTGTAGAGAGGTATTCGTTATTGAGAGGTTGTGTTGTCAAGAATGCTCCCACCCCATCTTACTGATCTTACCATTACGTGTGGTAATAAAAGGGATACAGTATAATATCGCGAGCGTAGTTAGTTTAATAGGCCAATGTTAATATAGGATAATGTTTTATAATGTCTTAATTTATTTGAAATTCAAGTTGTTAAAAATGTTTTATTGATGTTTTCAGAATGTTTCTTCATTGTATTAGATATCCATATTCAATATTTTTCATAGGATTTAGTCTGTATAGGCTATTATGATAAGTTATCTAATGTTTATGAAAACTTACTGATAAATAAGTAGACTCACCAATTCATTTTCAGGAAGCATGACTTGAACGTAGTGGAATTTAATCGAGGCAAACTCAGTAGGCCGTAATTTAGTAACTGTATTATTACTGCCTATACTGATTTTATTCAAATCACACAATCTATCAGTATTTTATTTTTATATACACAATTCAATTTCAAACAACACAAACTGTTTTATACACTACACAGACCGTATACGGAGAAACAAATACTGTATTAAATTAAACATAAAATACGATGTACAGTAATACAGTACTGTAAATACAGTAACTTCGTATAGGTACTTTTTAAATCGTTTCTAGTTTTCAAAATTTTACTTGAAAAAGTTAGTAATTTTTTGTTGCACTTTTCGTTTGAATAAAACATCATGTTCAATGAATGTTTCATGTGTTACAGCCTGTGTCCTGATGATACTGCAAGATTTCCTGACAATGGAAGATTTTTCTCGAGCATTACCGTAACCCATTTTATTGATATTGTCGAATGTACAAAGTTTCATTTTCTTTCTTTGCAAATCATAAGAAACACTTTGTTTTAGAATTTGATCCCGGTTTTTTAGAATAGTGGATAGCGAACTCTGAGGTATACCGAATTTTTTGGCAACATCCAACTTTTTACACCTTCATCAACCTCTCGTAAAACACTCACTTTTTCTGCTACACTTAAACACTTTCTTTTTGACATTTTTTCACAGCACGACAAACTCACGGCATGAATAAAAATAAGTAACTGAGCTAGCAACATTTTTGCCATGTGTTCCACAAAGCCATAGAGATCGATAATGTAAACGGAGACATAGATAATACATATGTCACGTCCGAGATTAGCTGACATTTGTTTACTACAATCTTATGTTGACACATTAGGTTTTCGGGCGTCCAAGCATTTTGTCAATGACTCATATTTACAATAGTCTGTTCCCACCTCCAGTTGGTTTATTAACTCTAATAGGACAGTTATCGTTTATTCTTGCGTTAGTTCAGAAAGCTTGGTTAATTTTTATAATCGTTTTTAACGGATATTCTGCCGCGTTAAATGATTCAGACTTTAAAAAAACCATTAAAATATACAGTTAAACCAAATTAAATCTGTTCATAAAACTTCCTGAATCATTGTTTCAGTGGAATCATCAAAAGTTAACTTGGTATGGTCGGATTTAAAAACAACACAGGCATAATGTTCTCCAAACTCTTTTAAAGCACTGACGTAAAAATCAAACCTTTATACAGATATCGACACTAGGGAAGTTTCAATTAGCCAGGGAGTGAACGTGCCGGTGAGCTCGCCGTATCTAAGGAAATAAGCTGGGAGCGCATCTGTAAGGGAACCCAGAGCGTGCCGGAACGCTAGCCGTGATGAACGTGTTAACTGAACCGAACTATAACATGCAGTCAATTGCCGACATGTGTTTCGCCTACCATTCTTGGTTTTGTTGACCTTCCTGCTGAAAATAAACAATTTCCTGGAAATGCCATTGTGAGCTGCCTATACAACACTACATTTCTTCGGTTGAAATGGAAAAAAAACTTCGTTATTGAGAGGTCTGAAATTCGTTACATAGAGGTAAATGAGCAGTGTAGCTTCTAAAATGTCATGGGAAAAGATAAAAATTCGTTATATAGAGTATTTCGTTATATGGAGGTTCGATATATAGAGCTGCAGTTCCCAAACTGTGGTACCCCTTGGTGGAACACGAGACGTTGCCAGGCGGTATGTGAGCAGGACCACGCCAGTTTGCTATATGTGCCAGCTGATGCGAGGGAAGTTTGTTTCGGTTGCGGGAAAAGCGGGGGAAGTTTTGTTTTGCGCGCAGAGTGGCTACATCACTGACGCTCTCCACTTTCTCTGTCAGTTTGTCTATCGTCTGCCAATCTGCACAGTGTGTGTGTTTTAAGCGTGTGTCATACAGTCACATTATTCTTATTATTTTATTAATTATTTCATAGGGCAGTGTTTGTTATATCAATATGGATAAGTGGTTAAGCCAGTCTTCAAACGTTAAGAAGAAGCAAAAAGTTTCATCGTTACTTGAAGAAGGTAATTTTACTCCTGTACCTAGTACGTCTTCATCAAAAGAGCAAAGTCTTCTGTATGTTCTGCGACGCCATTAGTTCAACAAACGTGCGTACAATCAAAAAGGCGTAAATATAATATCAGCTACTTGTCTTATGGATTTACTTGTAATGAGGTCCATGACAATGAAGTTAGGCTACAATGCGTCACTTGTTCGGAAACACTTTCTCACCATTCAATGAAATCGTCTCTTTTAAAGCGTCATTTCCTAACAAAACATGAAAGTTACAAAGATAAACCATTGGATTTTTTTAAAAATAAGGAAGCTTCATTAAAAGGCAGCAAGATAAATAATAATTCTTTTACCAGTTTGAATTTAAAAGCGGTTGAAGCTTCCTATAAAGTTAGTCTTAGAATTGCTTAAGAGGACAAACCACATACCATTAGGGAAACATTAATATTGCCAGCAACTAAAGACATTGTGTCAACCATGTTAGGAGAAAAAGAGGCTAAACAGATTGATTCACTTTCGCTTTCTAACAATACAGTTCCCGGATAGCTGGCCTGAGCAACCGGGTGGGTCCACAGGTGGTGGATAGTGGAACGGCCTACAGATATGTAGGTTACTTGTGAATAAGGATTCCGGAAGGTTTCTGAATAAGCAGGCCCGGACCAAGGCAATGGTTCAAAGGTGAGGAATTATCCCTCCTCGTCAGTCAACCGGGTGTGGTAGAAATAACTGCTCTGACTGGGGACTGGGGTAGTTGGGAATTAAGTCCTCACAATGCTACTTTCACCTCCCAGGTGAACCAAGGGCAATGCGGCTGTGAAGTATGGGCGGGAAACTACCCTAACAACACAGTTGTAACAAAAGAGAGTAAAGCAGGCTGTTCGCTCCATGAGCAACAGTTAATAATGTCCTGAACTTGGGGTGTGCTTCAAGGTCAGTGACTGAATACCCAATCCAAGGTGGAAGGCATCGTGCCGATGGATGAATGGCTGCAGGGTATAAAATGCAGTAGCACACGATCCCCTTGAGGAGCCAGACAAAACCTCATTGTATGTTGTCTTGCCAGGGCAGTGGGGTTCTGCTCTGGTTGACCGTTCTTTCCCCCATACTTGGGAAGCTAATGGACCAAGTAAATACACAAATTGATGTTGAGTCTGCACAGACAGCGGGAGCCAATGAGACGGCAAACAGTGAGTCTGTAGCAGATGTGTCAACGGCAACCACCACTGGGGGTGTGGGGACGGCTACCAAGCTGCCGACTGCAGAAACCAGTGAAATGGTTGTAGAGTTGAGCATGCTTTCTCTACGGAGAAAGCGTAAGAGTGAAGCGGCCAGAAGGCAGCTCCGAAGAGATCAGGCGAGAGCAGCGGGAGGGCCAATAATCCTGAGCAGACAACGCAGGGGAGGCCAAAACCGAGCCGAGCATGTTAACATCCAGGGCTTGGATGTTGTGAGGGGTGAGGTGCAAGGGGTGTATTGTAAAATCCCAAGGGTAAAACTAGTTTTTTCCTTGGGGAGGCATACCTCTGTCTTTCAGGCTGAAATATATGCTATAAATGCCTGTCTGGGAGAGATAGCGAGAAGGGGAATACACGGGACCCGGATTGCTATTTTCTGTAAGGCACTAAACGGACATGTGGTCACCTCGGCCATAGTCAGGGAGTGCCTAGAAGCCCTGGCAAGGTACAATCAAATCAAGATAGGTTGGGTGCCAGGGCATAGGTGAATATTTGGAAATGAAGCCGCAGATGCGCTGGCCAGAGAGGGGTCTTCAACTCCTCTAATTGGACCAGAGCCGGCGGTAGGTATTTCCAAATCCATGGTCAAGATTGCAGTGCGAAGGTGGATGGCAGAAAGACACTGTGAGCACTGGGTCAGGGCTGAAGGAATGAGACACAGTAAGCTAACCCTTAGGAAACCTTCCTTGAGGCTGCAGGAGAGTCTCATCTATTTGTCTAGGCAGGAATTGAGGATAGCCACAGGTCTAATCACGGGACACTGTGGACTAAGGAAACATCTGCATAATACGGGTATCTTCAAAGATGAAACGGTGTGCAGATTATGCGGGCAAGAACTGGAGACCGCCACACACATCATTTATAGATGTGAAGCACTTGCCGAGAGGCGCTTCAACCTCTTTGGAGATAGTACAGCTCTGGTGGATGCTGAAGGTAAAACACTAGTCAGGAAACTCCTAAACCTGGTAAGAGGCAAGGGGCACTTTGACTAGATCAGGGAGGTAAGTACAATATACCTTAAGGTAGCGGTGCTTCGGGCAGTTTAAACCCGCTCCCAAGTTGAAAAAAAAAAATAAATAAAAAAAAACAATATAGTTTCAAGAAGAATAAATGACATGGCTGCTAATGTAAAGGAAACATTACTCATGAAAATAAAAAAGCAAATATTTTGCTATTCAAATTGACGAAACAACTGACGTAACTAACATGGCTCAGCTAATATGTTATGTTAGGTACGAAGATGGTAATACGGTCGGCGAAGACACATTATTTTGCCAAAACTTGCCTTCACACACAAATGCAGACGAAATATTTGAAAAATTAGACAGATTTATCCGAGAAAACTAGCTGAACTGGGAAAAATGTGTAGGAATTTGCACAGATGGGGCAAATGCAATAACTGGAGTTCATAAGGGAGTTGTTACTCAAGTGCAGCAAGTAAGCCCATAGGTTAAGTTTATTCATTGTAGTCTTCACCGAGAAGCCTTGGTTACAAAGAGATGTCCAGCGGAGCTGAAAACTGTATTGAATGAAGCAGTAAAGACTGTAAATTTCATCAAAGCCAGAGCACTGAACTCACGCCTTTTCCATAACTTATGTGATGAAATGGATTGTATTCACAAAGAATTACTTTTGCACACGGAAGTAAGGTGGTTGTTGAGAGAAAGAGTGATATCTCGAGCTTTTGAACTTCAACATGAAATATTGATTTTTCTATCCGACACAGACTTTCAGTATCGTGACCGTTTTTCAGATTAATTATGGTTGAGCCGATTGGCTTATTTGACAGACATATTCAGAATGTTAAATGATGTTAACAGGAAACTAGAAGGAAGCTATAACACCCCATTCCAAGTTATGGACAAAATCAATAGTGTGAAACTGAAACTAAGATTTGCAGAAGGGGAAGCAAAGAAAAGCCAAGTGTCATTGTTCCCATCTCTTGATTATTTTATTAAAGAGAACGAACTTCTCCTGAATCAAACCATTTTGAATGACATATCAGATCATCGTAGCTCCCGCTAAGCTAGCTTTACAAAATACTTTCAAGAAGATCTGAGTTCATACTCGTGGATTAAAAACCGTTTTGCTGACATTGAGAAAATTGTTCCAAACAGCTTTTCTCTGAAACTCAAAGAGGAACATTTTGAGTTAAACTTTGATTCGGATCTGAAAGAAGTATTTAACAAAACCACTCTTATTGATTTTTGGATCCAACGACGCTCAGAGTATGGGAAAATTGCTGACAAAGCAGTTGAGTTTCTACTACCGTTCCGAACTTCCTATCTACATCAAGCAGGATTCTCACATCTGCTGTACATCAAAAATAAATACAGGAACCGAATGCAAACAGTACAATGTAATCTCAGACTCAAGTTAAGCCCAATTATACCAGTCATCAGCAGTTTAAGCCGTTCCATTCAAGCTCATCCCTCACATTGAATAACTGATGATAACTGTACCAGAACATTTTCATTGTGTGACATCCACAACTCTGAATTTTGTAATTTGATTATAATTAAATATATGTATTAATACAGTTTCGTGCATTTTATTATTCCAACGTAAGTTTTAACACAGATAACTAAAAACAAAATATATAAAATGGTATTTTTATACATTACACATCTTTTATTCTAATTGCATTTTATCTTCGAAATTCAGATTTTACAACATAAGAGTGATGATAATTGCATATAAAAACTTGGAAAATAAAAAAAGGCAAACTAATGATGCATGTACAATTTAAAATATATTGTAACATTTATAGAATGGGCTATATAATATTATTTAAGAATTGGAAGAATATAGTAGAAATAACTCACACAAAATTTAAAAAGAAATTCATTAAAAGATTGGTTAGGTTAAAATGGAAACTAAATTTAGGTAAAAGCCTAGATTAGTAAACAAGGTATTTGAACTGGAAATGTATTAGGAAATTTGTTATAGCAAATAACCTAACACATAAATTAAAACAAGATAATCTAATAATAGTTATGTGTAAACAAATTTGTAAACTGTAGTAACATAGGGCCTAAGTAATTACTTGAAGGAGAAAGTGAACACGTTTGTAAACAAAAGAGAATTGAAAGGTTATGTTTGAAAAATTGGGCTCAAAACACATACAATTCAGAACTATTTCAAAAGTAAAACACAAAGACACTTCACACACTAATAATAGTAATTAAAGAAACACTGAAAACTTTATTAAGGATCGGAAAATTGAAACAGTAAGTTTCAACCAGGTTTAACCAAGTTAAAACGCCATTCTTAACAAGCTCGTTGTGGACGCATCAGCTGTAAAACGGTGAAAATAGTTCGTTGACATTAACATGTGTGAAAGTCAAGGAAACATCAGCTGTAAAAAAACAGAAGAAAGTAAGTCTGATGGAAAGTCTAGTGGAAAGAAATCGAACTAAATTATAACCCATATGTGTTTTTTTTTAAGAAGAAAGGCGGCCATATTTTAAACAATTTTAGAAATCTAAGGACGCGTTGGTGGAGTTTTGAGATAGCGTGGGGACGCGACAAGACGGATCTGCCAGGAGCAGTCAAAATTCTATTTATTTGGAAAGAGTTCGTCTAAATTATACCGTTTTGTTAAGAAGATTGGCCAAACTAAATTAAGGAGAAGTGAATTACAAAATGTAATACTGTGTTAATATAAAGTGAAGTGAATAAAACGAATTTAAGTGTGTAAAATGTCTAACTGGAGAGAACGGGAATTTTACGTAAGCGACCAGCAGAATTTTGATATTTGTTAAGTTGAGAAATAGCGCTATAAAAATAACTTTAGTGGACTTTTAAGATAATAGAGAAGTTAAAATTGTACATTAGAATATCTTGTAGTTAATCAATAGTAAGTAATAAGAAATAATCCAGTTCAAATAGTTTAGCCTTTTTGCATATTCAAAATTTAAGTTTTTCCATCAGGAAAATTTTTATTAAAACTAATTTCAAAATATAATATTGTTTTTCAAAATTTATTTAATTAACCAAAGAGTTAATATAGCCCATGCTATAACCCCGAGATATCAAGAGATCTTAAACTAGCCAAGGGTATTAAAATGTTGTAACTATAAAAAATTAAAAGAAAATAAGAGTTAGTATATTTTGTTAAAAGTTGTTAAGTTTATTTTTGTTCTGTTTATTGTGTTAATTGTTTACTTGTTGAATTAATAAATAATTGTAATAAAGAATTTAAATTACAAATGCCTGAGTTGTTTTATATGTTATAAAAATTACTTTACAATATATATATATATATATATATATATATATATATATATATGTGTGTTATGGGCCATGGGGTACGCCATAATACATAGTACAAACAAGGGGTATGTAACCAAAAAATTTTGGGAACCGCTGATATAGAGATTCGACTGTATATATATATTTAGGTTAGTTTTGGTTGGTAAAGATTATTTAGATTTTTTGGACTATGAGACTGACAGACTTACCTTGGTAAGAGTCCACTCTGTAGTCTTGAAATAGAAAAACATAATGTGTATATATTGTAACATTTTGAAAATAGCAAATGAGAAATTGGCTAGATTAAAATTGAAACTAATTTTAGGTAAAAGCCTAGAAAGGTTGTAAAATGTAAACAAGATATTTGAACTGTAAAATGCATTAGGAAATTTGTTATATCAAATAACCTAACAAATAAAATTAAAACAAGATAATCTAATAATAATTATATTTAAACAAAATTGTAAACTTTATTAACATAGGGTATAAGTAATTACTTGAGAGATAGAAGGTGAAAAAATGGTTGTAAACAATAAATTGAAAGGTTATGTTTGTAGAAATCCAGCTCAAAAACACACACATTTCGGAATTATTACAAAAGTAAAAAGTAAAGACACTTCACACACAAATAATAGTAATTAAATAAACACTGGAAGGTTCGTTAAGGATCGGAAAATTGAATCAGTATGTTGACCAAATTAAAACGCGATTGTAAACAATCTCGTTGTTGCATCAGATCTGGAACCAAGAAGTAGGTCAGTGTACAGTCGACTCTAGTGGAAAAAAATCGAACTAAATTACATGCAAGAAAAGGTTGGAGGTGGAAAGGCCGCCATGTTTTAAATATTTTAAAAGAAATAGGACGCGTCAGTCTAGCATGGGGTAGCCAAAGGAATAGGAGCAGTTCTTAGAGGTCAAAATTCCATTTGAAGAATTTTGTCAAAATTGTACAAATTTGTGAAGAAAATTGACCAAATTAAAACAAGGATAAGTGAATTTAAAGCTATAATACAGTGTTAATATAATTTGAAGTAACAAAAAAGAATTTAAGAGTGTTAAATATAAAATTTAAAGAGAACTAAATCCTACGTGTGAACAAACAGCCGATCTCCGAGAATTTATAAGTTAAGTAAATAGCGCTATACAAATAAACTTTAGTGAACTTTTAAAATCATAAGGAAATTTAAAATTGTACATTATTAGAATATCTTGTAATTAATTAATAGTTAGTAATAAGAAACATAATCCCGTTCAAACAGTTTAGGGACCTTTTTGCTTATTCCAAATTTAAGTTTTTTCATCAGGAAGCTATTTATTAAAACTATTTTCTAAATTTAATCTTGTTTATCAAAATTTATTTAATTTAACCAAAGAGTTAAAAGATATAGCCCATGCATATAAACCCCGAAATATTAAGAGATCTTAGAAAATAGCCTAGGGTATAAAATTTTGTAACTAAAATTGAAGGAATTGAGTTTAGCCTACTGTGTTAAAACTTGTTAAGTTGTATATTTTTTTGTTCTGGTTATTGTTTATTGTGTGAATAAAAAAGTTGTAATAAAGACTTTAAATTATTAATGCCTGAGTTGTGTTGTGTTACAAAATATAATTATATAAAAAATAAAATTACAATATATATATATATTTTTAGGTTAGTTTTGGTTGGTAAAGATTATTTAGATTTTTTGGACTAGGAGACTGACAGACTTACCTTGGTAAGAGTCCACTCTGTAGTCTTGAAATAGAAACACATAAAAGCACTTAAACAATGATATATTTCAACCACACAGTGGTCTTCGTCAATCGAAGAGAAAACACAAAAAGAAATATGAGAGAATGAAATAAAATAATTGTAATCACAGATTGTGTAGAGTAGAAATCAGATGCCACAGATGCACAGATTAAAGATATATATATTGTTTCCATGAACATATGAGTGATTATAGTTTATATAAGTCTGTCAGAGGAAAAGAGATAAGGCTATTTGGAAAAAAAAATGAATGGATTTATCTGATGTTGAGGTTAGGGGATTCTCTGGACTTGGTATACCACTGGTATGATAGTGGTACTTGACAAAGACCACTGTGTGGTTGAAATATATCATTGTTTAAGTGCTTTTATGTGTTTCTATTTCAAGACTACAGAGTGGACTCTTACCAAGGTAAGTCTGTCAGTCTCCTAGTCCAAAAAATCTATATATATATGTGTGTGTGTGTGTAAATATCGCAATATGTTTTCTTGTGTATTAATAAAGAACAAAAGTCAAAATACAAATACAAGAATTATATTTGATTTTACAATTCAAAGCTTTTCGTTGGCTAACAGTACCAACATCATCAGGAATATTAAACAATTCAATATTGTTTAATATTCCTGATGATGTTGGTACTGTTAGCCAACGAAAAGCTTTGAATTGTAAAATCAAATATAATTCTTGTATTTGTATTTTAACTTTTGTTCTTTATATATATATGTATATATATATATATATATATATATGAAGCTAATAAATCACTGATTTTGAGTAATTTTATCCACCATTAAGTGCAATAACTTTACCTTGAGTGATGAGGTACCTTTCGGTCTTTGACCATTGTGATCGACCAGAGTGATCGACAATGGTCAAAGACCGAAAGGTACCTCATCACTCAAGGTAAAGTTATTGCACTTAATGGTGGATAAAATTACTCAAAATCAGTGATTTATTAGCCTCATAAAGTCAGTGCAACGGAAAAACAATGGATAATTTTAAATTTCTAGAATATATATATATATATATATATATTTATATATATATATATATATATATATATATATATATATATATATATATCATTAATCCCTCGAATATATCAATACCACAGTTTATACAGTACTTTTATTATATCAATAACGAATGCCCTACATGAGATATTAAATAAATACATCTTATATAAAATAAAAACATAATTTTTCTAATAAAATACATCGTCTTTTTGTAACTGTAACCTTTTTTTTAATTCAAAAAAGCCCAAGTAGAGAACTAAAATTAGGTGTGTTCTTTACAACAACAAAAAACTTATGGATCTAGTTGAGCAGAACTTGGATATGTGTGATATAGCTAACATGTGTGCTTTTAACGATAGTTACCTTGTGTATTTTGAGGATTTGTAGATTTGCTTTCTTCCAATACCTGAGATGCAAGTGGTATATCCCTTAGTGAAAAGGCAGCTTGTTCCAATTCGTCTAAAGCAATTCCATCATCGTCCTTACAAGATGTTGCCTAGGATATTCATAAACTAAAATTATTAATACGTATATAAAACATGTTTACTGGAATATAAAAAATACATTTCTGTTTATTGCTTTTTCCTATTACAAAAATAGTTTCAATAATGATTTTCATAAACCAGATACTGATTAATGTCATTTTTTTCTTATATGATTAATGTAAAATAGATCAGTACACTAAAAAAAATAAAAATCAATAACTAGTAGAACACTTGGTAGTCTATGTAATAATTATATTTCCAATATTCCAGTAATAACAGAAGGAATTTCTGAAAGTAATAAATTTTAATCCATTTTGCAAATATATTAAAATGTTCTTGCAGAACATTCAAGATTAAAAACAACAACATTGCTGATTGATTTCATATGTATGTTCATACTTGATAATTTTATATAAAATGGTGATTTGACAATTTTAAAGTAAATATAAGTGGTGAGTGATATAATGAATGCTCTGTTTCATTAAAAGGCTACTATTATTAAATAACTAAATTTTATAATATGCACTTTGTACTTACAGTTACAAATAGTAGATACCAATGTACTTCTAAAACTTTGGTCTGAATACTCTAAATACATCAGCCAATGATTACAACCTCAATAGTATTTGAAGTTGAATCCTTATAACTTAGATAAGCAGGCTTCACAAGCAGTTAATACAAGGAGTGGAGGCCAAATTAGCGAGTGGCCAATAAAGCTAGCTTTTGTTGATGTGTTTACCAAGACATTTAAGTAACCCCAACAACTGTCAAATGCAAAAACTAAGAGCAGAAGGGAAAAAATACTACATGTAGTCTTATAATTATCTGTTACATTTGTGCATACTTGTATTTACCATTGACTAAATGCTTTGATCTAATCTAACCAACATAACTATCTCAGCTCTATTGGATATACCATTTTAGAGATCAGTCTGTAATCTGCTGAATTCTAGCATCAAATATATAACAGGTCAGAATTAGTTTACAGTTCTCTTCTTCACTTCTGCTCAACTTCTACAATCTATTTTACTGACTTCAAACCCATTGAATCTTAACTTTAAAACACCTGAATAATTGAATTTTTTAATTGTTTTCAGTGCTAAATAAATATATGTTTTTCAACTAATGAAGGAACAGCTGTCAAATGTTGATTGTGAAGAAAATCAATGAGTAAAACTCCACTTGAGTCAAAAAAAATTGTTGCGAGAACTTTTTCAGCTGAGAGACAAGTTTTTTCTTTCACTGAGCAGCCTTCATCTTTCCCTCTCCATTTTCAATTTGGGGGGTTAATGATAAACCCATATCTCATCACAAGTGATGATGCATCCCAAAAAATCCTCACCTACTTGTTAAAAACGATTAAGAAGTCTCCCAGTGATCTCCAACTTGTATGATTTCTATTGTCAGTCAACAACCTTGGAGCCCACTGTTAAATCTTCATGAAGCCAAGATGATCTGTAATTGAGAACTGAACACTCCAGAAGTTAATATCAATTTCTGATATTTCTTAAACAGTGAACTGGCAATCACTTTCAATAAGCCCTCTAATGTCACTGATGTTGTCATCTGCAAGATTTGATCTAGGACAATGACTATTTTTCTACACATTCTCACTCACCCTTAAATTCTCTGCCCTAATTATATACTTGATTCTGAGAGTGGTTGCAAATGAGTAAAAATTGCATAGGTTTTAACGACTTTGATTAAAAACTGTATGATGATGTGTAGTGCAACAGACAGATGTACCGCTTGCTCAGTCATGGCTATATTGATGTCAGAATGGAACACTGCTGCTAACAAACTTGTTCCCTCCCCTTCTCAGTAAACTAAACAGCAATCGCTCAGATCTACTCGTATATGCTTGCTACATTCAACAGCAAAATTGCCGTTTATATTTTATTCACCCTCATATAATATTTCAAGGGAATATTTTTCAAAATAAAAAATGGTAAGTTTAAAAGTTATTTACTCCTTATAAGACAAAATCTGTATATTATTACCTGCATCATTATCAGTTTATTCTTCATTTTATTCAGTAACATAACTTAACCCATTGCCTCCCACAGACGAAACTATCCTGTCCCTACAAAATGTGTTTATCAGTATTACAGATGAGGGTATTTCGACATTGATTTTCATCTTTGCTTTAAAGAGCTACGTCATTTTTTGTTGTTAAATGTTTAATCCGCTTGAACCTTGTTAATGTCTTATCATTTCTATGCTTTAGTTAACCATGTCGTAACTATACAACATATTTCTCATGTCTAAGCAATTGTTTTTGCCTTTCGATATTGTCACCATAATGAAAGATATTTATGTCCATCCTAATGTGTTCTCGGGATAAAGTAGGGATTTTATGGCCTTCCTAATATTTATAACTAACTGGTCATTCAAGATAACCTCTGACTGTAGTCTTTTATCACTAGAGACTCCAGTGAGTGCGTAGGCCATCTAGGCTCTTCTGCTACCGTAAGCAGAATTTTATTTATTTTGTTTACATATTTATTATTTTACATATTTCAAGTCATATATATTTCTTTTAATACCAATGATTATAAATAATCAATCAAAAAATAATAAATTAGGGCAACACAACTCAGTTGCAGTGACCATTGAATTTGGAATTATTTTCATTCTGTTGAGCAGCATACAATACTAATAATTTAATCCGCAATGACTTGCAGATATATAAAAGTTTTGCCTATACTGCCAAACAGTTTTTTGAGATTTTTCACCATAGTACATACCATTAAATATCTACAATAGGCGCTATTTTTTGTTCATTTTTTCAATTTAAAAAGATGAATTAAACAGAATTTAACCATACTGAGTTAGTCTTTTTAAACATAAAAGTATTAGCAATCACCATCATTCAGAAGACACCATCATTTAGATAGCTACTGAGCCAAAGTTATAAAATGTCAAATGTTTTATAAACAGGCATATTATAGGAGAAAATATAATTGTTAAAAAGTATTGTTTACTTTATTTTACACTACACACAATTTTCCATTAATCAGCAAATCTGATTTCTCGAGTAGTTTTTTAAATTAGATTAGATTAAAAGAACTCTACTGTATTACAGAAACAGAACCTGTATAACTTGAAACATCTTACTTTATGAAACTGTTTTTTTGACATTTAAAATACTATAACATTATTTTACTTATATAAATTTTTAAAAAGTGATGAAAATTAAGATAAGAAGAACTTTTCTTACGAGTTTTTCATAAACATCCACCAAACTAAACCACAACTCCCCTCGTTCAATGTTTGTCTTCTTAATTTGGTTTACTAAATTACCACCAGACCTTGCTGCTAACAGTGTGTCTAAAATATCGGTTGTCCTGAAAAATGTCACCAAAAATGTATTAATTCAATTTATACATAATTTAACTACAAACTGTTTTAAAACAAGCAGTGAAATCACTGAATATGTGAATTACAAAATAAGTCAATAAGAAATTGAGACAGATAAGGAACTTATTTAAAATTGTTTTTCAAAATGCAAGAATTATTTATTTGGATTTCCAATATCCATGGAAATATTACCTTGAACCATTATGAAATAATCCAACACAAACGGTTTTATGTTCTGGAAAGATGCAAAAAGAGCCGTTTGAAAACCATCTGAGTGGTTTATAGATATAATTGAAATATTCATAGTATCTAAAACATTCAAATTTGACTTTAATTTACACACAGATGTGCATGCTTGTGGGCAAGCTAAAACAGGCTATTAGTTTAATCATTACATTGGTTGTACAAAATAAAGTTATTAGGCTAAAGGGTTTTACCTTACCTAAACTACGATTGATGTTTCATTAAATCAAACTTTATCTTTGAGATAGCAAACATATATGTCTATATTGAGGGAAAACAAGTCAAGGTTATCTCTAAGATGCATAAGTACAGTCAAGCCAGAACATTTATTTATATTATATTTTAAAACTATCTTACCTATCGTGCTTTGCTGCATTAACAAAAGAAAGGAAATTCAAAGAAACTCGTTATGAAAATTGTCATTAATCACTTAAACAATAACTTATAGCTATCCGAACTTTAAATTTTGTAAATTTGTTAAAACTTACTGAGACAGAACATTTTCGATCGCTATGTGGCGATCTTCATCAGTGTCTTCACCACCACATAGCGATTGAAAATGTTCTGACTCAGTAAGTTTTAACAAATTTACAAAATTTAAAGTTCGGAGAGTCATAAACTATTGTTTAAGTGATTCATTAAGATTCACCGAACATAATAGACTACAAAATTCAAGAAAATTTTCAATTTAAATTATGTAATTTTTATTAAAAATAGATTCATTTACATTGAAAAAATATTATAAGGTGTTGTTTTAATTCTATTTATTTATTCCACTACTTTTGGAATCAGTATTCAATTAAATTAAATTTCTTTGCACACATAAGCATCACCTATCATAGGACAATGTTCTAGAAACCTTAACGGGTGTGTACTTACTTAAATCATATAAAGTAAGTAAGCATCATACAAAATAATAGAACCTGAAATAAATGTAATAGATACAGTCTCAGTAGTTGAGTTAGTTTTTAGGAGACACTAATAAACATTAAAATTCTTAAATAATTTACAGTTTTGTACTATACTACATTTCTAGGTTAGTTAATGTTAGACTAGAAATAACAGTTAAAAAAATAAATAAAAGTAAATGTATTTGAACTTGAATATTTCTTAAAATTAAAATTATAGCCCTATTCAGTATTGAATTGCACTGAATTTAATTGTGGTTCTAGTTCAATACTTCTACTTTGACTCACTTAATGCCATAGCACAAAATTCAAAAATTACTCTACAACTTTGAAATTAAATAGAAATTAATAGATATAACTTAATTCCATAACTGCACCATAGATTCTGCTTCTAAGATCTGCAAGTTTGTCTAAAAGGGGTGGAACATACTTTATCTTTAATGAACCCAGAGAAAAAATTACATAGCTGTCAGGTCAGGGAAGCAGGATAGCCATGCAATTGGCCCTGCAAACCTAATCCACTGACATTGAAAGCAACCATTTAGCAAATCCTGAACTTTTGTAAGGAAATGAGGTGGTACTCCTTCTTAATGGTAGCAGAAAGGCTGGTTGTCACCTTAATCTAAGTAATCAATAAGTTCTCCAACATATCAATGTACAAAATACCATTAACATTTCTCTCCTTAATGAAAAGGTCCATACTTTTAAATTTACTGATTGCCCAAAATACATTATTTGTGCTGTTACAAATGTATTTGACAGTTTCTTTTGGGAATTTGCTTCTCCAAATTCTGCAGTTGTAAATTCTATTGGTGTAAAATATAGACACACCACTGAAGATTATTGAGTTCAGGAATGACTCATCCTCCTCTATCCGAAACGGCCGTCCTCAACAAATATAAGTAAGTTCTACTATAGGAAAATTATAAAATATTTACTAGTGTTTTTGTAAATAAAAATATTTAGCATAAACACTAAACTATGTTTAGTTTAACTAAACATGAGTTTAAAGTTGGGAAACAATTTTAAAGTATGGAACACAATAATTGTCTACTTTATTGATAGCAAAATGTGTTTAAAAAAAGAATGTAAAGTCAATATATAAATGAATGTGTTTTTTACCTATCATGAAATGTTTCAAAATCCTATAATCAATAAAAACTTGTTTATAATGATAGAA
The DNA here is from genome assembly GCA_036971475.1 of Prosapia bicincta. Taxonomy (NCBI): domain Eukaryota; kingdom Metazoa; phylum Arthropoda; class Insecta; order Hemiptera; family Cercopidae; genus Prosapia; species Prosapia bicincta. Next base: position 45,363,148 of record JBAIZL010000005.1, on the reverse strand, counting down.
ATTATAAAATTATAAAATAATAATTAAGTTTAAAAAATAATCTATTATTTAATAAAACCATATTGATGAAGCTGACAGAATAAAGAAAAAACAAATAAATAAGAGTATAATATTGAATAAAAAGGGTCAACGCTGACTAATAGGAACATGAAAAAAAAATTAAAAGAGATAATGGTCAAAATTATAATAGAGATCCTATCGATTCAATAACTGTATAGAATTAGAGGGTAGAAAATTGTTTCATTGTCAGGGGTTCAGTTACAACTAAATTTCAAATATTGGTCACCAAAGTAGTAAAGAAACCATAGTAAGCATTCGTCTTAGACTCAGGCAATGATTCAAGAAAGAAACAACAGTTTTACAGTTTTTAATGATTGTAAACAAAATTTTTAAAAATATACATTTGGATTTTAAAAACCTGTACAGACAACCTGGAATTGACTGGAATCACTTCAATTTCCCTGGAAGATTCTAAGCATGGAATCTATAGATAGAAACAGATGTTTGCACACACATAGAGATATGTATATATGAATAGACCAATTAAGGACAATGTAATTCTTTATATTTGTTTACTTCCATTTTTTAATTATTACGTTTTCATTTAATTTGAATTAATTTCTTTTTTTACCAGTTACATGAATGTTCATTTAGAGCTTTACTTTTATTCAATACGTTTATGTTAAGTTAATTAGGGGTTAGCTAGTGAGAACAATTTAAAACAGTAAATATTAAAAGAGTTCACTCAAAATCTCACTGGACACTAATTTATTTATATATACAGACTAGTGGGGCGATGTCACCTAGATGATGTCAAAATTTAATCGACGATGTTAACATTTTCTTCTTCACATCAATCTTTACAATTGTGGCTCATTATAGGAATTCCTCTCAACTTTCCAAACTGCATATTATATCCCCATTTTAGTTCCAATCCCAGTAAATCATTATATATCTGCTTAAAACAAATTCCTTTCTATAATGATAGATTTATGTTGGTAAAAATTATAAAACAGGACTTTTAAAAGTGATTAAATTATTAAAACTTGTTTTTAAAAGAAATATTTTGAAATGGGTTCTTAAATTACTTTAAGAATAATCATAGTCAAATAATGTTGATAAGTGACTTCCTTTTCCACATGTTTATACTGTATCATGCCTGTGGGAGGGTTACGCTATTTCCTCCACTGGCTGTTGTGTTACACAATTTTATAAAATTAATTATATTACAATTATAATTGTAACACTAACCCATTACCTTCCATATCCTGCTTCGTTCTTCAGAGTAAGAACTATCGGGGATTTTACAGGTTCTCTGTTAAAACAACCTTTACACAAACTACAGCAAAAATATGAGTAATTATATTTTCCTGTGTAAACAATACCCAGGATACCAGGATAGGTAATGCACTTGCATTACATTTAATTTAATAGACTACAATGTCTTTTCATTTGAAACTAAAGATATATTATAATATAATAGATGTCTTAAAATAAATTCCCAAATATAGTTCAAATTTCAAATAGTTCCTAATTTGAATGGCTAATTAAATATATCAGCCAGGTCATCTCGACTAGGCTGTCCCTTTCTACACTGAAGGCTTGGATCCAATTCAACGGATAAAAAAAAATTGAACTCTTAGTAAAAGCCCAATAAGGATTACATTATATTACGTAGATATTTACAATTAATAATTACTACAGCAGAGCTGTCCACTGTTATATGATCCTGTAATGTGTCTCTACAATATCTTCTCTAAAAACTGTTTTGCATTGCACTTATTCATTTCTGTATTTTTTTGTATGAAACCGTTCTTTCACTGACAAAGCTAACCCGCTATTTGGGTTAGCATATACAAGTTGAAATATATTTATAAACTTACCTATATTAACAATTATATTGATTTTTATTAATCACTTAAACAATAGTTTATGACTATCCGAACTTTATATTTAGTAAATTTGATAAAACTTACTGAGACAACGTTTTCGATCGCTATGTGCAGATCTTCATCAGTGTCTTCTGCTTGGAGATGTTGGGTCAAGCAGTGACGGTTTTAAAGGTAGGTTTTCGATAGTATCAAAGAGTATGTGTGATTTGTATTGTGTTTGTTCGTTTAATATGTTTGTATTTTGTGTTTTTGTGTGTCATATTAAACGAACAAACACAATACAAATCACACATACTCTTTGATACTATCGAAAACCTACCTTTAAAACCGTCACCGCTTGACCAAACATCTCCAAGCAGAAGACACTGATGAAGATCGGCACATAGAGATCGAAAACGTTCTGTCTCAGTAAGTTTTATCAAATTTACTAAATATAAAGTTCGGATAGTCATAAACGATTGTTTAAGCGATTAATAAGATTCACCGAACGTAATGGACTACAAAATTCAAGAATTATGGTGGTGTGGGTGTACTTTGTGAGTATTAGGAGCTATGATGATCCCAGACCCCACCCTAATACCCTAACCTAACTTTGAGATCAGTTACGGTCTGAGTTGACAATGGGACACTTCTCCAGAAACAGCCGTCCTCAACAAATATAAGTAAATGCTACAATAGGCAAGTTTGTAAATATTTACAAGTGTTTTGGTGGAAACTAGTAGCTCACGTTGAAGATGGAATCAACAAATATAATTCAATTTTTTGTTTCTACATGTTATTCAGAAAGACTTTCTTAAAAAGCAGTCATGTAAAATGTTACAAACTCTAATTACTGATTAAAATTTAAACCAGTACAAACATTACATCCATGTACCAAAACACTAAAAACTGTACAGAATCAATGTTTCTTAATAAAACAGATCATTATAAAACATTACCATAATAGTATTTGATTTGGATAGGTTTGGTTAGAAAATTTTTTTTTTTTAATTTTACCGAAATTAGCTATAGTATATCTCAATATATGTATTTAATTAGTAGATGAGGACAATGGGCAGGACTTGTTCAATTTTCCAATCAATCAGTTAATATAAGAAATATAGGTAAAAATATAGTCTTAATTACATTGGTTTTAAAAAAAAAATTGTGTTTTAAAATTACTTGTTTTAATGTGTAGAACACGAATATACACTTTTTTCCTGCAGAAAATATGGAAAGTTACTTTTTTCACGTTATAAATGTTATAGCTGTAGTGGCATGTAGGCCTATAGCGTGAACCGGGCGTGCAGTAGCTACAGCGCAATGCACTGTCTAAATTTGGTTGTAATTTTATACAACATTATTATATACCCATATTAAAATATACCTACGAAGTATCCAGTCAGGATAGATTTGGTTATAATTTTATTCAATATTACTATCCACCTGTATTAAAATATACTTACGAAGTATCCAGTTAGGATAGATTTGGTTGTAATTTTGGTAAATATTTAGACTTATTGCTGATGCAGAAAATCACAACCAAATCTATCCTGACTGGATACTTCATAGGTATATTTTAATATAGGTAGATAGTAATGTTGTATAAAGTTATAACCAAATCTATCCTGACTTGATACTTTGTATGTATACTTTAATATAGGTAGATAATAATGTTTTATAACCAAATCTATCCTGACTTTTTACTTCATAGGTATATTTTAATGTAGGTATATAGTAATGTTGTATAAAACTATAACCAAATCTATCCTGACTGGATACTTTGTAGGTATAATTTGTAGGTATATAGTAATGTTGTATAAAATTATAACCAAAAGTTAAATATTTAAATTTTAAGTTTAGTATTAAAATAAATTTATTTTGACATAGTTCATTGCACTGTAGCTACTGTGCGACCGGTTCAGGCTATAAATACGATTACAGACCAACATTAAAAATGTGTAAAAAAAATTAACTTCTTGTATTTTCCATGAAAAAAGTAAATATTCGTGTTCTACACATTAAAATAAGTAATTGGAAAAAAAATTTTTAACAGTATAAATTAGACTCGTGTACGCTGTACAAACCATTACAGCCTAACATTTAAAATGTGAAAATAGTAACTTTTCGTATTTTCTGCAGGAAAAAAGTTGATAATCGTCTTCTACACATTAAAACGAGTAATTTGAAAACGAACAAGTTTTAAAAACCAACATCATTAAGACTATATTTTTACCGAAATATATACTTTAATGTGGTTATAATTAAAGTAGTACTTCAGTGGGATAATTTTAATTTGTGAAGAATTACATGATAAAGAATTGTTTTAATAGAGAGGGTACATTTTTCTAAAACATACTTGTACATTTGCTACTGTACAAGGCTACTGACATTTTCTTATTTAAAAGGTATTTTCTAAATATACAAGTAAGATGTAAACTCAAAAATAAAATTGTACTTGTTCAATGTTTGTTAAGTATTACCATAAAATATTTATGTATTTCATATTGCTCAACTGCATGGTCTGTTTTTCTTACCAACATTATGTAAATTTGTAGCCTTGTTGATAGTATGTGGATATGAGGTGTTTAACAGTTTGATTGTTTTGGTTTGTGAGTGCTTTGTGTTCTTGATGTCATATGATATTTTGTGGAATGTTTTTTCTGTTTAGCTTAGGTAAACACTAAGTTAAGAATTATTATACTACGCGCACATTTCTGTTATAAAAAGTGATGTTTTGCATAATTTATAACCAACAAATGAGAAAATCTGTATAAATTAAAAAACTTCACATCTAACCTAAAAGTGTACATACTAAAAGAGTAAAATTATCTTCCAAACTTTACCCTAAATCAATATCTAAATCACATTGATCACTCATTTCTTGTAACAAAAATGCTCTTGTAATACCAAAATAAAGTAAATCCACTTTTAAAAGATACAATTCATTTACGATCCATACTAGTATTTACATTTTCCATAACAAAATGCAAGGAATGAATTGGCCGCCTTTTTTAAATTAGATTTTGGTTTGACATTTCTGTTTAGCCAACATAAAAAATGTATAATCATCCATTATTCTGCACTTGGAATGTATAATATTAATGTACTTGAAATATACACACCTAAAATGTAAATATATTGAGATCATTTACATTTTGAAAAAAAAATTATCTATTTTCGACCTTTATCGAAAAAGAAAATTTCAGATAAAAATAAAATTAACTAGTATCCAATCAGCCAATTTATCGGAAAAGGACGGGCTAGTCTTTGAGTTTATGCTCAAGTATCACATGACAGTAATTAGCTGTGGTTAGGATTATGGAAAACAGGGGTTTTAGGATTGGAAAGAGATATTTCCAGAAGGAAAAGTCGTTTATTTGGGTAGAACGTTTAGGTTTTTGTATTGAGGACGTTTATTTAACATCACAAGACAAAAATGATTTACTACCTTGGATCTTTTTCCTTTTACGCTTATAGCATGAAGGAGGGTAGTTACATAATTTGTTTCTATACCTGATCCCTATGCCAACAGTTAACATAAAATCCTTATAATATAATGTTTTTCTTGAGCAACTGTGGCCTATGTTATAAAATTTTAAATAATAAACCCAATAACCACAAATTAACTCTATTTATTCACCTGATGTACATTTCAGGTACAAGGTAACCATCTTCAGAAGTACTGAACAAGAAATTAATTTAATTTTAAACGTATATATAAAACAAATATCGCAAAAAAATATTGAGGTTATAAATTTAATTCTTATTTTGTCTTGACATGGTCTTGTCAAGATGGTTACCTTGTAACTGAAATGTAAATCAGGTGAATAAATAAAGTTAATTTGTGGTTATTGGGTTTATTATTTAAAATATTATAAAATCCTTAATCTAGAATGATTTACAAATTGTTTAAAAACAAATATAATTAATCCTATTGACTAAACATAAGGAATTATGACACAAAAGTTGCAATACCTGTATGATTACATAAAAATCAGTACTGATTCTGAATCAGTTGTAGCCCTTTCAATCAGCTGTGCCAAATTTTAGTGGTTTCATAAACAAAAGACAATGCTCTTTCTCCAGTTTAAACATCCTGACATTGTTGTACAGAGGTTATAGCATAATATTAGTGTAACCATTTGGTGCACTGTGTCATGGAGAGGCATAAGTGGTCCATACTTTGTTGAAGACAATAATGGAAATTCTCCAACTATAAATTGGGACCGATATAAGGTCATTCTTGGTCGTTTTATAGGAGACCCATGAGATTTTTGTGTGCCCAAAACTTGTTTTTTGTGTTTTTAAAATGGTTCCAGCAAGAGGGTGCAACTAGCCACACTGCCTTAGACAATTTTACTTTCCTCCAAGAAACTTTTGGCAACTGCCTAATCTCCCTTAAAACAAAATTTCCTTACCCAGTCCACTCCCTTGGTCTTACACCACCTTACCCCTTCGTTAGGAGAATGATAAAGAAGAAGATTTTCAGTGATAACCCACTAACCACCATCCTCACACTACTTGAAAAAATAACCATAAAACAACCCCCTCTTCGCCAAAATGATGCAAAACCTTCAAGAACAGTACACGTGTTGTCTCAAATTGAACAAGGTCATATAGAACATGTTTATACCCAAGTCTAACCGATTTAGCTTCTTCTTACTTGTATGTGTTTGTAAAAGTATAAAAATAAAATAAAATAAAATCTTACAACTATATTTGTTGATTCCATTTTCACGTGAGCTATTAGTTATCACTAAACACTTGTAAATGTTTATAAACTTGCTTATATTAGTACTTACTTATATTTGTTGAGGACGGCTGTTTCAGGAGATGTGTCCCATTGTCAATTCAGACCGAAACTCAGACCTCATCACACATCTCCCGAAACGTCCGTCCTCAACAAATATTAGTAAGTGCTACTATAGGTAAGTTTATAAACATTTACAAGTGATTAGTGATCTTACAACTGTTTCAGTATTGTTTATTTTGGCACATACAGTTCATATTTATATTGAGGTTACATTTGTTACAAACATATTTGCAAATTTGAAGTAGTTTTATGTTTTACGGCCCTTGAAATACACAGTTCCTTTTTTATAATGTAGATTTGAGTAACGTATGTGAAAAGGTAAGAATCAAGGTGAGGTGTGTGGAGTAGACGATTTTGTAATTATACTACACCTTTAACAAACAATTTAAGCTCAACGCCATAAACAAAGACATTTACAACTCCACTGGTATATACTAATTAAAATACAATTTATACCCCAGTTTTTACATAGGCCTTATTCTAACCTAAAACCATCAAGAGGACAGTAACGGTTCACGATGAGATATAGTAGTGATCTGAATGATGAAACTCACAATGTGCGTAGGTAGGGAGATAGCAGTTTGGGAGAAAGCTGTCATAGAGCTTTCATACAACTACTTTTGTACTACCCACCTGCTAAACACTGTTTGGCATTGAAGGGTATTGCTAGTAGTCTGTCAGTACTTAAAGCTGTTTAACTGACAAATCAAATCTGATTTATGTTTATAGAAAGAGGTAATTATAAAAATTATTTTTATCATAAGTGATTACTAAGTAAGTGAGTGAAAACAAATAACTTACATGCTGACACGTTTCGAAACATTCATTTCATTGACAAAGCCAACCTATAACTGGTAGTGGTAGCTCAAAGTTGTAGGCACATGATTTATGAGTATGAAAGGGGTGTCAGATAGGTTTACTATATAATGGAATAGGGTGTTAGGTCCTAGTATGAGTGGTTGTTTTAGACATTTGTTTTTTGTAAAAGATATGTTGTTTTAGTGTTGTGTGATGTTTGAATATTTCAAATGGTTTGTAGGGGTTAGTTTTGTTTACTATGGTTTATTATGTGGCAAATTTTCAAATTTGTTTATATATATAAACAATCAACCTTGTACCCTCTAAGTTTATTTTTGTTTTTAATATTTCTTAGTACTGACTAATATGATTACTATTTGTTAAAGTGAATCTTGTTTTTTAACAAAAGCTTAACAAAAAAGTAGTTTTATAAAATTGATGATTTTCTAGAATTTTAGGTAGAATGTTTTTAAAATAAACTTTATTAAAATACTAAAGTTGTTGATACTATCAGTCGAATCAGTAAAAATAAATAATTGCGATTTATATAAATACATTTATTCACATAGTTTAGATACAAAGGCAAATTTACTGATAGCATTGCAAAACGTCACAATCAAACAACAGAACAATGCAAAAGAGTAGGCTTACCAGGGTCCGCCACCTGGCGACAGACAACAACCACTATACAAACTTCACTGAGACAGTGACTCAGCATTCAAGTAATGTTTGTGTTGTGTCTACACTAGCTTCGCAGAGGAAGGCCAAAAGCATCCCGCTCTGGCTGTGGATCAATTTTCTATCAAAAGATTTATTTGCTGATGTGTTATTTGACAATGATGGTTTAGACATCCTGAAGGCCACAGGTTTACAACACCGAAATGTTTTCGAAAAGGCCGTAGTACAAATGACATGTAATGAAACATAGAACTAATTGAGTGTTTTGTTGGCATGAGCAGTTGTCTGTGTAGGTGCCAACTTTCTCTTTGGTCCTGCCATTTCCAAGAAAGTTTCATCCCTTGCGTCACAAGTTATACAACTACTGAAAAGGTGTCTTCAGTAAACAAAAAATGTTATTATATCTTGAAGTGTTTATTTTAAAACTAGTAGCTCAAGATGAAGTTGGAATTAAATCATGTTTTTTTATTTTTTTAATCACTTAAAGAATAGTTTATGACTATCCAAACAATTACCAAACAAAAAGCAGAAATAATTTTCACTAAACAAAGTATCAAAAACCTATACAAAAATAGAGACTTTGAATTAAAGTTCGGATAGTCATAAACTATTGTTTAAGTGATTAATAAGATTCACCGAACGTGGACTACAAAATTCAACGTTTTTTATTTGTTAAAAAAAATATTTCTTTATTTGAAATAGTTGTGTTTATTACAGTAACTGTTTATAAAAGGAAATAGTATCATTATATTTTATATCTATGATACACCTCCTTACATTTTTTTAAATATTTAGTGTGTTTAATATCGTCTAATTAAAACAAAAATAAATTAGGTATTAGTATTCATACATTTTTAATGCATTTGGCACCTGTTGTGCACAAATTATTAATTTTTCAATACAGATTCTTTAATTGTTATATGTGATTATATAGAGTATGTATAGGCATTTACTATATTACACTGCAGTATGAACTATATTTCACTAATAAATGATAATATTCATAGATGTTTAAGCATGTGTTTAGTATCTTTTTTAATTTGTCTATTAAAATTTTATAGAAATACATGTGTATAATGGTTAGATTGGGGTGAAATTGTATTACAAAATCTTCGATGGGAGTGAATTATCTATTTTCATTGTCAGCTATAAAACTTAGAATTTTTAAGTTACACGTCAGAGGTTTTTTAGCAACACTTATATATCAATTTATTTGACAAAAGACACTAATATTTATCAATAGTATATGACTATTTATCATCAGATGCAATTCACACTTTGACAGGTCATTGCTCAATGCTCATTCAATATTTTCTGATCATGAATGAACATTGCTCATTAAACATTTTTCATTTTTTAAATAAATTTAAATGAATGATTCTTATATTAATTAAGTAACTTTACTAACGTTTAATTTTTTACAAAATTTAAGTAAATTGTAATTATTATAGTAGAGATTCATTTTAATTATTACATTTAATTTTAAAATGTATTTTCTAATAGTACTTTTAGATTTAAATTCATCAGCGCTATATTAATGTAAATAATTTCCTCCTTGATTGCATAGTTCCCTTCATTTCAACTGTGGTCTACACAATAAGGCAGTAATTATTTGCAAACAAGATTATTTTTAAAAGTGAACCTGAACTACTAATTAAGCTTATTCACTTTCAAATACATGGTCATATCTAAAATAGCAATTACTTCAAATTTAAAGAAGATGAACATTTGGGATGTGTTTGTGAATTTGTAACGTTATTGATGTTCATTGAGATTTTATAACTATGTTTACCAACATCAATTTATAAACAAAATGTATCTCAAAGTTACCATACTTATTTAAAGTAGAAGCAAGATTTATTTTAAAGGAGTCTCCATGTATTTTAAGTAAATAACCATAATTATTTTACTAGTTTTAAAAATACTTAACTACATAAATACGTAATTGCTTACGTGTTTCAAAACGTTTGTTCCTTTTACGAAACTAACCCTCTACCACTACTCTAGAAGGTTAGCTTCGTAAAAGGAACAAATGTTTTGAAACGTGCCATCAAGTAAGCAATTACTTATTCACCTAGTTAAGTATTTTTAAAATTAGTTTAATCAGTGAATTCAAGATGATTACATCAAGCAACTTCATAATTATTTACTTAACATTAGCTATTTTATAATTATTTTTATATAAGATATTGGATAATGAATTGTTGAGGTCTGTAACTAATTATGTGTATTCAAACTCCTAAACTCTTAAACTTTCAAAATATTTTTTTAAACACTTTATGGTTCTCAAAAACATAGCACACAATTATATTTTGCAAAACCTTTCATTTCCATTAACAATAACAATACTGACACTTCATCCTATAACAAATACTATATAAACTGAATATAGCCAATAGACTTCACATAGACAAACAATATGAAATATAAAAACTTGTCAAGCTATACCCTTCCTCACTCTCAACTTGCAGTTACCCTATAATTCCAATATGGTATTTAATAAGTATTCCTAAAATCCTTTAGAACCATAATATGTAGTCTCCCCACCCCATCTTATCCAATAACATATTGTCAGTTGATGTTTGTACTCTGTGAAACATATCTTATTTGCTTTAAGTACGTCTGTTTATTTTTCAAAACAAATAGCTGGATATTAGTAAGTCAAGTTCAAAATGGAATCAAACCAGGTACATTCTCATGTTTTATCAAACAATGTGTAGTTTTCACATGTTTTGTAAATTTTTTTTCTAAAAACCTCCAGTATCTAACAAAAAATGGTTGCCTACAAGAGAAAGAGTGATTATTGAAAAATTCTTTTTTTAAATTTCTTTGGATGCTATTACTTTAGCAAATAACATCCTTGCTGACAGGTTTCGAGTAGATTGTAGCTTCGTAAATGAAACTATTTTTTCAAAATACATCAGAAAGTATTCACTCAGTTATGCAATAATAATTAATAGAAAATAAAATACAGTACATTTTACACTTTAAAAAAAAAATAAAATAATTTAACGTCTATAAAAAATTAATTTTTGTTCATAGTTTAATTTGTACTGTACTACTTTACTAATTAAAAAGTTCTTAATAATTTATTTCACTTATGATTCTTATTGCCTATTTCAACCACCATAACACTTGGTATTATTAACTGAGATCTATATAATTTTAGAAACATTTCTCTAGATAGGTTTTTACAAGTTTACTCGAGTTATTAATTGATAGGTCTATAATTGATTTAATAATACAAATAGGTTTAGTCTGATTGAATAAAATACTTGCATTGAAAAATTACTGACTGCAAAGAGATCTAATTTATTTAGCTATATTAAAAAATATTTTGACAATTATCTTGAACAGCTACTAAATTAATAGATATTTTAATTAATTTCTTCCTAAACCGCTATATATATTACTTTGAAGTATTTTTGTACATCATAATATAGTGCAGTATATGTAACACAAGTTATTCAATAACATATATTATTTTCAACAAAAAAATAATAAGTAGGAGTACAGCCTAATGAAGTGATACAGCTATAAGTTATACTGTTAACTTTGTTTGATATTTTAACTTGGTTATCGTTAAAAGTCAGTAGCATTTTATTTTAGCATTTACTTTAACAATTTATTTTAGGAAAGATAAAGACTTTACACAATTAATTTGTACAAATTATTCTCATTACTCATTACACTAATTTTCACAAATGGCAGATTACTTATGTGTCAGTTAGTCTCAGGGCTAGGATCCATAGGCCTAAGATAAGTTTTATAAATAAATCATTATAAAATTGTTTCCATAACTAATATAAAACATACCTTAATTGTTTTAATAATAAATTTCATCCAGCATGTAAAGGTTTTTTTTAGAACAACATCTGTTATTATAATTTGGTTAAGTAGTAAAGAATTTATTTAACTTATTACACTTTTGCTATTATTTGCGACCAGACTTTTTGTTAACTAAAGGTTGTTAAATTGTTAACATACACTTGGAGAAAACGTTTTTATCTTACGACTTCTTCAGCCTCGCCATAAGACAAAAAAACGTTTCTTCCAAGTGTAAGTTAACAATTTAACAACCTTTAGTTAACAAAAAGTCTGGTCGCAAGTAATAGCAAGAGTGTAATAAGTGATTAACAATCAGCTTGTCATGAACAGCAACAAGATTTTGAATTTATTTAATATATTTTGCTATTATTGTCTAACTAATTGCTTAACATGAAGAAACTTCATTAAAAGATACAAGGGTCTCATAAAAGAATTCAAAAACACACAACTTTAATTAAATATCAAAATAGTTCAATTGTAAAAATAGTATATTAGAAAACGTGTCTACTAGTTGTTTTGCTAATGAAAAAAAAGGCATAGGCCAGGAAAATTTCAATATAGTCAGTATTCAATATAGGTATAGGTCAGTATTAGTTTCAAGATTAGATAAAGGCTTATATTACACATTATTTGATTATTTGTGTATGGACAACATTATTAATTTCTTTATATATGTCACAGTTGACATTTTATGAATTGGTAGGCTATATAAAGATAACATAACTCAAATTGTCACAAACTTCAAATGGCATCCCACCAGAACAAAATATCATTTATCACTGTGCCCCGCCTTCGGAGGATTACGTCTCTTCCTCCAAGGTTCATGGTCGGCAGCAAAATTCTTACAAAATTATTAATTACCTTAAAATTATAATAATAAAACTAACACTTTACCTTAGATATCTTGCTTGGTTCAGAGTCAACCTATAAGGAGTATTACAGAAGCTCAGATAAAACAACTTTTACACAAACTGCAGCAAAGATCTTAGTAATTATATTTCCTGTATTTTTACAATATAAGTGCACAACATGAATTTATTAATCTAACGTGTCTACCTGATATAAGTTGAAACTATATTACCTTACTTATTTGGTTTAATATAAATTCCCAAATATATATATATATATATATATATTTCTAGTTATTAGTTAATTAAATAGATTAAACTAAATTTAAAAAGTACTTAACTAAGTGAATATGTGATGGCTTACTTGCTGGCGCGTTTCAAAACATTCGTTTCTTTTACGAAGCTAACCCTCTAGCAGGTAGCTAAGATTATAACATGGGGTTGGATGATGTAGAGGTTTGATCACAGAAAAGAACATTTGTTTTAACTAAATACAGTTGTATCTATGTTAGACTTCCCTACAATAGCACTTTTTTTTATTATTGAGGGCGGCCGCTTTGGGAGATTTTTCCCATTGTTAACTCAGAGTTTTTGCAAATTGAATCTTTTTACCAGTTTTAAGATCTATGTTCTTACTTAAATTTACAAGCTAATGTATACATAAATTCTTCTCGTATTCTTTTTATTCTTTGCTACTAGAACTTACAATGTGGCAACAGACTAAGAAAGTCAAGAAATTTTCTTAGGGAAAACGTCAAGGAAGTATCTTAAAATTTTACCCTATACATTAAAATGTCTAATGACTAAAATGACTAAACATAAACAAAGAATTAAACACAATTAACGACAGACACACTCATCCACAACACCTCAAACCACCCTAGCTAACACAAGCACGCTGAATTCAGATCCATGCTTCATAGACTTAAAGAAGTTCCAATGACCACAGAAAACATAAACAAAGAACTAGACACCATTAAATATCTAGTATACACAAATGGATACAACCCCACAATAATAGACAAACTATGGTACAAAATACAAAAAAATACTAAAATTAACACTACAGACAGAGAAAACAAATACATCACATTACCATACATAAACAAAACAACGAACAAAATAGCCCACAAATTTCAAAAAATAGGATACAAAATAGCATACAAAACTAATAACAAGTTACAATACAAAATACAACACAACACCAACAACATAGATAAACTACAAGCACCAGGCGTATACAAACTGAACTGCGACGAATGTAACAAATTCTACATTGGACAAACAGGTCGCAGCTTTAAACAAAGAGTCGATGAACACAAACAGAAACCAACTTAACATTTTACAATCACATAAAAGAAACAGGACACAAATACACAGACATTTACCATAACCTAGAAATCCTACACATCAACAAAAAAGGACCACATCTCAACACACTAGAACAATATGAAATTTACAGACACACAAAAACACAAAATACAAACATATTAAACAAACAAACACAATACAAATCACACATACTATTCGATACTATCAAAAACCTACCTTTAAAACCATCACCACTTGACCCAACATCTCCAAGCAGAAGACACTGATGATGATCGGCACATAGCGATTGAAAACGTTCTGTCTCAGTAAGTTTTAACAAATTTACTAGAATTAAAGTTCGGATAGTCATGAACTATTGTTTAAGTGATTAATAAGATTCACTGAACATAATGGACTACAAAATTCAGGAATTAAAATGTCATTGTTACCTCAAGTAGCATAGTTGATAAATATATTATATGGAAAAACAATCCATGGTTCTTATACTGGGATATGGAAAAAGAAAAATTAGGAAAAGATACATAAATGAGACAACTTTTTATATAAATAACTGAGGTGTAATGTAATCAAAGAAAATATTGTTTATCGTCACACATAATAGCAACTGCTCAAAGTCCTATAGTCAATGCCGGACAAATGTCTGCATTGATAATTACATCTTGAGGTTTATAATTTCTTTTTGGTTGTTTCACATAATAATATTTTTTAAAAATTTTGCATCTAAGGGTTTTATTGCAGTAGTATTCTTGTAATTTACTCATCAACAACAAAATCATACAAGCAGAAAAGCTGCATTTGTTCCTTAATAACTTAGCATAAAATTTGTTTTATTCCAATATATATTACAAAATAAGATTAGCAGAACTATCTAAAAGATTAACCACTGGGATTTTTTCCCCTTTGATCTTTAGAATAATAAATGGTTTTAACTATTACCCTGGATGATAAGTAAAATTGTATTTTATCTATATTTTTCTTGAAGCCTTAAAAAACTGTAAACCGTTTGCAACTCTTTTTTTCTAATTACTTTAAACAACTAACATATTTCAATTATTGTTATACAAGAAAATTTTATTTAATCCTATAATCAACATGTACATTATAAATGTTTAAAGTATGTATGATTTTTTATATACTATTTTTAATTACCACCTCCAAAAATGTTAAATAGTAATTTACTTTATTTCTTTTTACACTATAAAAAATCATTCAAACACATAAAATTGAACAAATAAATTGAACAGATTTCAAACAAATTTTAAATATTTAAATGAGGTATAGGTTAAACAATAAAAGACATTAGTGATTAATTTTTTTCAATGTTGAGAGCTATTATTGAGGTAAATGTGTGACACATTTCTTTTGATAAATGAAAACATTTGGCCTCTACAAAGACAAAAAACCAATTGTTAGTCAACTCAAAAAAGATGAAAACAGAAAACTATACATTTCCCTTTATTAAGCAGGCAGTTTTCTAAAATTTAAATTAAATTCTAGATAAAATACTTTTAATCAAAACTCTTCTGATAACTTTGAGAAGTGCTATTGCAGAATTGCTACAATGAGATATGTAGTTACATAAGATATATTTATTGTTTACTATTTGTCTTAACTAACAGTCTTAAAACAGTTTACTGATAATCCCTGAAGTTTTTTTATACCTCTTTGTGTAAATACTGTTACAAAAAAGATCCAACTTCCTCACTTAACAAGTTGCAAAATTTTCCATTTCCCTAAACTTATATTTTTTCAAATGCGTAGAAAATTCTACATAAAAATCTTTCCACATGCACCTAATAGAGATTTGCTAACTTTGTTTTCTAAATAGAAGTGAATTTGGTAGTGATGTTTTCCTTTCCTGGTGGTCTTTGAATCTGGTTGAGGGTTTGTCATGTTGATCTGTATCATGAACATAACAATACATAATGTTATATTTCCTTTGGAAATGAGATACTTGCTATCCAAATTTCAAACATCTCCAATCATGACTCACTTGCCTACCTGTAAGGAACATTTTTATGAAACTGCTGTTTTATCTCCTTCATCACCAAGTCTTGCAATACTTCTGCAGAATATTAACTAAGGCCTTGTCTAGATTAGGAGTCCTCAATATTTTCAAAAGACTGTACCCCTTAATAAAAAATTAAAATTTTGCATACCCCCTTGTTTTTGGAGGAGTGGCGGTTAGATTAAAAACACGTATTACATCAATAACACTGTATATTTAGAAATATATTTGAAAATCTCTATGAAATAGTGAGATAAAATTATTGCACCTGTTGGTTCCAAGTAACTCGACCATACAAGTATTCAATTAGATTCCATTATTAAATTATAACCTTGTGTGATTACGAAACATAAAACAAATAGAAACTGTTTAATTTTTCAGAACCCCTGAAAATTTTTGTGTAACCCCAAGGGGTACGCGTACCACAGTTTCAGAACCCCTGATCTAGATAAAGTTGGTATGTTACAAGTCATTTTTATACAATCTTCTTTACCACCTTGAAAACAATGTCACCTTGGCGATACTGGAATTGTTTCTCTAAATCTGTTTTGTTTTATGTAAAATGTTTTGGCTATCCAAGTGTTTGTCCAAACCAAGGCACACTTTTGACTTTAGAAGGTGAAGTTCTGTTTGTGAAGTGGAATGACAGCAAGTAAGACACAGTTGGGACCAATTTAGACTATGTTTATCCCTTGCGTCATGCATCATAGGGGGGCAGGACATCAAGGCAGAAGGTGTCTGTTATACAAATGATATAAAATCCTATAACAAATATGTAAGTGAAGAGTTTACCACATTGATTAGCTAGTTGGGAAGTATAATATTTCTATTCGTGGTAAGAAGTAGTACTGGTGTTTATTTACACTAGTGCTTAACATAGTCATTGTAAATGCCTGGATTGCAGGCGTATACAAGAAGGGGTCTCGCTCTACCATGAATCTCTTTGGATTCAGTAGAAATTTTGCCCATTAAACATTGGAAAAGAAACCTTTTAAAGCAAGGGATGGCAACCAATACATCCTCTTCAATATCCATCACAGACGTCAGATACGATGGAAAAGGTAATTTTATATCAAGACGAGATATATATAGTACATGCCAATAAGAAGACCCCAAAGAGAGAACTGCAATACAAAGCCTCTCACATTTTGCAAAAAGTGTAGTGTAACTTTGTACAAGGACTCTTTCACCCCGTATCACATCAAGGAAAGATAAATTAAATTTTCAAGTTTACTTTTTGATTTTACCAAAATTCCCTAGACATGTGTCTTTTTAAAAAACGTACGTCATATAAATCATCACTTTTCCAGTAGCGCTGCAATCTATTTATTTTAATATTCCCCTGATGAATTAGTAATTGAAGTTGCTTGATGTAATCATCTTGAATTCACTGATTAAACTAATTTTAAAAAATACTTAACTAAGTGAATACGTAATTGCTTACTTGCTGACGTGTTTCAAAACATTCGTTCCTTTTAGGAAGCTAACCCTCTGGCCAGAAATGAATGTTTTGAAACGCGTCAGCAAGTAAGCAATTACGTATTCACTTAGTTGAGTATTTTTTTAAATTAGAATTAGTAATGCTAGAAACGGTGTATACGTGGAGCAGGAGTAGTACTTGGTCCACAAAAAAAATCAAGAGCATAGGTGTTAGTAGCACGCAAAACATGCTCCAGAAACATGTCATCAAGCAGTAAAAAGAAATTGTCAACAGGACAATTTAAACCAGGGGGTGAAACAAGAAGCCCAGAAACTTTGGTAAAGGGAAGGTGCCAAAGTCCCAATTAACAAGGTTGCCAGTTTGATACGTAATCATTACCATAAATAGGGTCTTCATTGTCAGAGGCTGACTCACTTGAGTCAGTTGTAGTATTAGAATATGCATTCTCTTCTTCACTCTCCCTATTTACAGTGCCAGATGTTGAAGCCATGTTTCAACGAGTAACGATCCCACACTATCACTCATTATGCACAATATGAAAAGACACACCAAATAACACAAAATTCTCACAAAATAGGTTAAATCACAGGCGAATACTCATCAGATTGCTTTGTTTAAACTAGAAGGTTCGCCTCTTTCTGCGATGAGCACCACTTAGCAGGCGCGTGAGAATAGCTAGCAAAGATAATGATGTAGTTAGGTGTGCCCCCCGAGGGCTGGCGGAGTTTCAATTCCCTACTATTAAAGGGCAGAACACATAGACATCATAAACTTTACCTTACACTAGGACGTCTTAGGATGTCATGTGCTATATATGAGTGGGTCTTTGGACGTCAAAAGACGTCCTTCGCAATCATCGTGTTAATCAACAAATTTATTTTAAAAAATATCGGTAATACCTACTGGTTTATACTGAGAACTGGTATAATGTAGAATCATATATTGGACAGGCCTTTTTATAAATGAATGGTTCAGCAATTTAGTAATGATTTTTCTCAACAGTAATTTGAAGTAGGTACTAAGTTTATTATGAGGGAATGAGAAGCGTCACAGTTTGGTTTAGATCAGGAACATTGAACATGGTTTTATTACAATTGGTTTATTAGATGTTTTATGTTATGCAATTGTTTACAGCAAAATATTTATTAATCATACTAATTGAGTATTTATAGTGACTCTGATAGTGTTTATAGTTTCTGTTATAATGAAAAAAATACCATATTTAAGCATGTATAGGCAGCAATCCCCAAAACACGACATAAAAATATGTGATACAGCTTTTTATTTGAGATGTGTAAATAAGATATGGGTTATAAGTAAACATTCGAACATGAATTTAAAAACATTTTATTTAAATCAAATATAGTATTGGATACCTAAAGAATAGTAAAATAAAGTAAATGGACCTATTGTTCATCATTCAATTCGTCACTACAGTCCCCACTTGTGCCCCTATTTCACTGTTAGAAGATTGCTGCCACACCACATCATCTTCGGCTCTGTCCATCACATTTAAAATTTACATTACTTTAATATTCTGGTTGACCACTTCAGTCAAAAATAAGTTTCCAAATAGCTATACAACTCATTCACAAATTTGAAACAATAAAGGTTTCTTTATTGTCCAGTCAGTATCATTCTTGTTGATCTGCCAAGCCTGATCATAAACTCTGCAAATGATTTTTGAATGGACGATTGATCAAAACATCAAGGGGTTGTAGCCTTCCCATCATTTCCCCCTGTATAAAAACTACTACCCTCTTTTTCTGTCTCAACTCAATTTTTGTTTTTTTTGGTTATATGGGCTCAAAAGCTGTCAATAATGAGCATAGACTGACAATGAAAATGTTATAAGTAAATATGTTATAAGTGAGTGAATACTTTTGAACTTACTTGCTGACGCGTTTTGAAACAATAGTTTCATTGATGAAGCCAACCTGCTACTACTAAGTAAAATAGATGCAACACTATTACAATAGACAAATATTTTTACCCAATTTACTGTTTCAATCCGAGGTGTGGCTTATAAACATATAGATATATGGTAGATAGGGAAAAAACCTATAAAATGAATATAGGATATTTAGGCATATGACTTTTTGCTACGTAAAGAGGAAAAGTCTACACTTTTAACTTAATTCAATACAAACATTTGTTGATTCCATCTTCGCGTGAGCTACTAGTAATCACTAAACACTTTTAAATGTTTTAAACTTGCCTATAGTAGCACTTACTTTGCTTGTTGAGGACGGCTGTTTCGGAAGATGTGTCCCTTTGTCAACTCAGACCGTCTGAGTTGACAAACAACTTACGGTCTGAGTTGACAAAGGGTCACATCTCCCGAAACGGCCGTCCTCAACAAGCAAAGTAAGTGCTACTATAGGCAAGTTTAAAACATTTAAAAGTGTTTAGTTAATTCAATAAATTAATTGCAAATAAAAATCATGAAAAATACTTACTAACCAATAATCCACTAGGGTCAGCTAAACTCATTAAAAAACATGAAAAGTGAAATTGCTTCATATAATTATTACAAATTTATGTAACAAGGTAGGCTTTTGAAACACAATTGTTTTAAAAGACCAAAATATTATCAATAAAATTAGATATTGAGAAATAATCTATCGTTGCATGTTGAGACCTGACAATGAGGTTTCGTTAATGCATCAGGGCTGGCATATCGGTCACCAGGTGGGCAATATGCCCGCCGATATGGCCATCATGCATGACTGTGATATTTCTTTCAATGTTTCCTTTTACTATTTTTTTGTGAACAAAGGTAAATTTACCTCTTTACATAACAAAATTATTCTCAAATGCAGTACATTGGTAATTGTGAATAATAAATAATTTCCAACTATACAGATGGATTAAAAATCCATTTAACAATTCATACAACATTAGCCTGGCCACTATGCCCTTCTTTACCCTACTTTTAAATTAAAAACCGATCATATCTAATTGAAAATAGAACAAACCTCCTGAAATTCCCCTTCTTATAAATTAAGAGTAAATATTAAAAGTGTGATATTAGATTAGTTTAAGGCCAACTATAAACATAATCCTATACAGGACTAGGATCATGCAATATGAAAATAATTTTATCCAATAATAAAGAAAATGTTTCTGTTAAGGTAAGAAAAGTCTTTGTTATATGTATTTATTTTAAATGTTTATTACTGTAAGTTCTTACTGTTCACAGTTTTCAGTACTATTTGCGTGCTGAATACATAAACGCTGTGGTAAGGCAGTCTAATATGACAAGTGCATTTGCTAAGGGGTTCAATGACTGGAGGCAACTGAAATATTTAAATAAGGCAATGTATTTAATTAATAATGTATAAACTAATTAATAATGTATTTAGTTTTACATTGATAGCTATGAGAAATATGCTGAATAACGAAAGAAATCAAAACTTATCCAGAATCTTAATACCCTTTTGAATAATTTTTTTTTAACCATAACACAATTTCAATAGTATCAAAATTCAAATATCCAAATAATGATGTCATAGTTTTGGTACCCTTTATGCTACTCAGCACAGCTAAATGGTTCTTTGTATATTTTTTTCTAAAATGATTATATACCATAAATTGTAAATACAGTTAGAAAAAAAATAAATAATATAAATGTAAATTCCTTTCAAACCTTAGGAAATGAGTTGAACCCAATAGGCAACTCCCAAGAGTAGAACAGTTTTACTGTTGGACTCAAAGTTGTCTTCATAACCTTGATTATCACTTGGATCGGTTATTTATGATTAAAAAACACTATAAGTTCTAGTCATTTAAACCAATTATAACAAAACACACATAAAATCATAATAAAACCAATAAAACTAGCTGTAGGCCATAACAAAGCTGTAACAATTCAAAATAAAAACTACTGCTCAAGAAACTATGCTATGCACTTCTAAACATGCAGTGAGAAAACAATTAATTTAATTGAGTGTTGGCTCCTATGTACTAAGTGAATATAAAGACCATTGACAAAGGTAGGCAATATGCTCCCAACATTCCTGAAATTTGTATTATTAGTAACCAATGGGCTACCTCCACAGTAAGCGTGTTTTTGAGCACCCACAGACAATCTGCCACAAGCAAGGAAATCACTCACCGTACTAGCTAATGACAACCTCAGTCACATGTGAAATATTACTTTTTCCCAATTACATTGCTTACTAACAAAAATAAATTTATTCACTTACATCATACTCAGATTATTGTAACAATCTTAGTTTAATATTCACCTTAGTTTTAAGTGATCACGTCGGGATTTAGTTGCGACATTCGCCAAATTGTAAGTAGAGATTTTTTGTGAATGCCAGCACCCACCGATCTACAACTGCTTCATTTGATTCATATTTGTGCTGTAAACAGAGTTATCACACTGGTGAACTCCAGTCATATGTCCAATCAAGCATTCTCAAATTAGCATGTGAACTTAAGGGCATTTAAGGTTGTATAATGCAAATGATACCTGACGGATTTGGGGTAACTTCTTTCATGCCCCAGAAGGAATTGAGAAAACATTTCTTATCAAATTTATTCTGATGATAGTTCAATCAAAAAATTACATCCTTAGCTCTGTATTGCCTTATTCTCTGAAGTATTGCAAAATTAAACTTCTATAATACATATGCTTTGTTTTGTTCCTCTTTTCTCATCCATGCAACCATGGATATATCAATGTACACCTATTATATTATTAATAATAGGACTAGTTGTAAACGTTGTTTTCATAAAGATTACTCTCTTGAGGGAAATAATCTGTATTAACTGACCACCCCCTGTTCTATCTATGGTATGAAAAGAGGGCAGCAAAAACTCCTAAGCCTAGGGGCATCCAAACTTAAAATTTTAGATCATATTCCTTAAATATAGGGAACTATATATAACTCTACAACGTTAACACTAAGTGTTAACAAAGGGTTAACACAAAATAAAAAAGGAATTTAAATAAAGCAAGGTAAACACGTCCATTTTGAAACCATGTAAAACTAAAGTCGACCAAGGAAGTTTGTAGTTGTTCAAAAGATTTCTTTGTAAGTGAAGAAAAACAGTAAATAATGAAAAAAATTATCTTAATATAATATTTTAGGGTAGAAATACATTTTTCAAAATATACATTTCATTTCAGTTAATAACATTACTTTTCTTACAATCATTAAAGTTATATAACCATTTTAACTATAATTCTCTTACAGAATATCCTTAACAAAAATTTAGCCACACATTCAATAGTTTGTTTTTTCAGTTTTAATTACTTTTAGGTTGTGTGTGTAAAGGGAAACATCACAGACCTCACTAAATTTGAACATCATTACTCCAGAATGTATTACTCATTGGATAAGATAAAGTGCCTCCTTTCATCTTTCTTCCAGATGTTTCAAGTAGGTACAGAACTCATCTGTTTTTATCTATTTAGCACCAATTCTACATAAATAAAAAGTTAATTTTAAATTAGTATTAAAAGAAAACAGTCATGTAAATTTTTCCTAAAATATCAACAAGTCTATTTCTAGATAGAACAGTCTTTAATGAGTGCATTTCTCGGACAAGTTGACGTGTCTAATTTAGTGAAGTTTATTTGTGCAACAGCTAGTCTGGCAGAATGTTTTGTTTTTTGGCCAACGTTCGTTGGGATTTCCACAATATTTTAACCACCATCTTGTTTCCATATTTGGTTACACTGGATTAATCTATTTCTATTGCTTCATTTAACTTAGAACATGTATTTATCTTTATATAATATTGTGGCAACTTAAAAGTTATTTTAAATTTGAAACAATATTAGACCTGTTGTAGATCAATAAAATGTTCATGTTTAGAATTTAATACTGAAGATTTTAATAAACCAGCAATTTTTACACTCATGACTGTTACATATATCATTACTTTAAAATGTAAATACAAAAACAAACAAATTTTAAATTAAAACAAGTTGAACATTTAAGTGCAGAAAATAAACAAAGCTCTTTTAAATTAAATTATTTCACCAGAAATTATGTAAGACATGTATTAGGAATGGGTTCATGGCAAAAATCATTTAATACTTTCCATTTAAAAAATATTTACAATAATTTTTCCTTCATTTTAAAAAGCTACTTCTTTAAAAAAGGCAAAAAAATATTTTGATCTCTATACACATATTTAATTCTTTAGTTTACAATTTAAAATCTTCAGTATAATTGGGAAAATTTACCTCTAAATCCAAGTAGTTCAAACCTGTATTTAGGTACCAGCCAATATATACCAGTTCCAAATTGTCAGTGTTTTCTTATCTATAAAATAACTTTTAACCTTCTCTATCCTAATCTCTATAATAGGAAGGTGTTTATCATTTAAAAGGATTAAGGTTAGAGATACTAATTTTCCCTGAATGATGTAGAGGTTCTTGTATGGTCTAGTTATTTTAATGTAAACCAGCTCACTAATTGGTTCTTTAATAAGACCACTCTACATCAACCTTACAAACAGTATATACTTGTGATATATAATCTCAATATAATTGTTAATCTTAACTTTCAATATATATATTTAATAGCCTTAAAAATGATTATATTCAATCAATATCAAATTAGATGTACAATCTTTCTGTTTCCCTTTTATGTTCCTTTCGTTTATTTCCACACATCCTCCATCTTGATCTTATATCATATTTTCCCTTAGTTACTCTCAATTTGAAAACAGAATCTCATGTCCTGTGCATTTTTATTTTAAAATTACTTAATAGCTTGTCCAGCATCAGTGATAATTTTTCAAGATTACTGTTAAAGGATAAGCAAAAAAAAGATCAAGAAATTGATGTAAAGCAAATTTACTTGAAGAGGAAAAGTAAAAAAAGATTTGAAAACTGAGTTTATCTGAAATGCATTAAAGTGTATAACATAGGATAAATTATTGTAAAATAAATTATAATCAATTATTTAAGAGAATGTAATAAAACAAAACATTATATCAAAACTGAATTTTAATAAAAGAAATATGTAAATGAAATATTTTAAAGATAAATGTGTTATGTTACACAAGATACTAATCATTTTATTTCCTGTATTGTATCTATGATTCACATATTTAAAATTTATTAATCATAGTTGATTTGTTAGAAAAAGAATCATACAATATTATTTTGACATGAGCAGTTTGAACTGTTCCTTGGCACTGGTACTGGATGCATTGTAATAAGCATTATTACTTTAGAATGACTAAGCCTTGTTTACTCTTACAGACCTCATGATCATAGCCAGGTGGTTATAAAAAACTTTAAATGCCAAAAATAGCAACAAAGTCCAGGAGGGGGAGAATGCCAGCAACAGATGGGAGCTCCTCATTTGGCTAGTATCAAAAATAGATGTTTGAGTCATGCTTCATGCATGCCAGTTTATTGGCTTTATAAGGCATTCCTAGACTGACTGAAAGCTTAACCAAATCTCTCTCAAATTTATCAGACTTATAATGCAGCTAAAATTGTGCAAATTCATCACAAGCCTTAGCCAACATTGTACTTGTTTAGTAATAAAAGCTTAACTATTAGCAGGGGCACATAATAAATTAAATAAAAATATTAGGCCTTTGTTTTTTTTTTTTTTTTTTTTTTTGTATTTTAAAGCATAAAGCGTCCTGATATACTACTATATGATGGATAAAGCTGCAATAATCATATCTATATTGAGTTTTTTCAATTTAAAACTTGAATTGGTTTTTAAATAATTTTTTTCCCTCAAGAATTTTAAACTTTATTTGAAATGCTAATTTTTTGCAGCTTTTTTGAAAGCAAGAATAGTAATATACCAAAGCGGTTGATAACTAGCTGTTTCTGAAGACCTGTTTTACTTAATCAAAATATTATGCTCTTGTAATTTCTCAATTTTTATTTCACTCTTTAGCATTAGGTCACACTTTGACAGGTTCAACATTCTGCTAAACCAACTTGTCAAGAAAGCTCTATTCTACATTTCAATAATCAATTAATTAAAGAGAGGAGGAGACTTCAGTCATATTATATGACTTTGCCATTTTATATTATAAGTTTAATAGTAATTCATATAATTGTAACGTTTTCATTAACATAGAAAACTTATTCAGCAAAGACGAATTACATTTCTTTCCTATAACGTTATTTTATTCTGGTTCAGTTAGTTAATTGGGTATGTAAAGTCAGTCTGAAGACTGTGACTTAAAACAATGCAGAAATACATTAATTATGACAAATTAAACTTATAGATACGTTTTAAGATTTTAACATTAACAACTTCTATATGATAGCTTTCTAACATCACAAATCTCTTCTCTTCTGTTTGCCAAGCACATAATTCTATTATTTCAAGGCACATAACGGAATCCTTACTAAGGTTTCAAGGTGTATTACCATGTCATAATCATAGTATGCTTTATATAAAAAAACCTGTTTCTGGTGGACAAAAATAAACCTATTAATTACTGCCTAAAGAAGGCACTATTACTGAAAAAAGGGGAAGGACAAATACAATGAAATAGAGTCTACAAATAAATTAGAATGTAATAAATGTTTCTGTGTGAATGTGACTTTTAGAAGCATGAGTATAGGTTTGACTAATTAACTACTTCGAATATCAAACTAATTTCCATTATAGCTAAAGGGTTCTGGTGATATCAACAGATGTGCATTTGAAATCTTCCACATTTCAATATATTATAGTGTCCTAAAATATATTTGGAGGGGTTATAATCATAGTGGTGTAAGTTAAAATTATTGATTTTTCGAAACAGAAAGGTTTACGTCTAATTCTTTAGAAAATTCTGTGCAAGCATCTTTTTTTTTATTTTTAAGTTTGAAATACCTTATGTGAATATTACATTAACTTTTAAAATGTAAAGCACCTTTATATTCTCATTGTTTTTTTTCTAAAAAAAAATATGATAAAACTATAGTAGTTATTTTATTTGTTACAAAAAAATTTTAACATTTTTCTTAAACTTTAAGTAAAAAACCTTTATATCTCAACTCCATGGTGTCAGTTAAAATCGTCAAAAAGCATCTTCCTCACCAACCAAAGATCCAATATCTTACACATCTTGAAATGACCTGATATTTCTAAAGATAGGTGGTTAGGCGGGATGTGTTTTAAAAGTATTGGATTAAATTTTAATCTCAATTGAATTTTGTAATGAAGCGGGTTTTTCTAATAAGTAATTAAAATTGTAGTTGATTACAATCAGTACCTTTCAAACAATGATGTTTGAAGAGTGCAAAAAATTAATGAAGTTCTTTGTTACGAACAATACCAGTAAATAATATTTCATGTATATATATATATATATATATATATATATATATATATTGTTTAAACAAAAAAGAATCAAAGGTTTTTGTTACTCAAAAGAAATTCAAACAAATTAATTTTACATCTGTAACAAATATATTTATTTGAAATGTACATTGCCATTTAGTTAGGCCTAAACTAGGTTCTTCACAGAGATTGAACAAAAAATTCATTCAATAAGAACACAACAGGACATTTAAAACAAATATTTCATACAATAACATGTTTAATACAAAAAATAATTTACTTACAATATGAATAAATAATATAGAGTGCCTATGCCATAAATAATTTACAAATTCACCAACATTCTCTGCAAGATGAGAATGACTAGAATCCAATATCTTGCTTTCTATTCTTGTTTCACATCTTTTTAAAATTTGAGCTCAGAAAATATTCTGTAAGCATTTTTTGAGTAAACTAATGTTCTTTGTTCCCAACTGCCCCCCTTTCTAGCAAATTTTAACAATAATTACCAGAATTTTATGATATTTGAAGATTTTATACTTAGACCTTCCTATTGCAATACTCTTTCTGAAAAAATTATTTAATAAAATCATTTCTTTAATGTTATCTTTGACAATAAATTCTGGAAATTCTTAGCAGTTAGCCCAGGATGTCATACTTATAATTAAAAAAAGGAAGCGTGATACAATAAATTGTACTTTTCAGTAAAGTTGTTCATTCAAATCTTGACTGATGGCTAACACAATATAACAGTTCTGACCTTCATGCTATAACATCACTTTTCATTTCATTTTATAGTATTGATCACTATAATAAATACTTCTATACCCAAATCATCACTTAAACAATTTTAAAATTACATAATATAATCTATCTTAAAATTTACTTTATTTACAGTTCTATTAGCTTTACTAGTGAAATTCAAACTAATATTATTCTGTCTTTTTTTTGAAGATTTTCTTAAGTAATCTTTTTGTTTTGAAATTTTACAACTTCAAAAAACTTCCAAACTGTAACTCATTAGAACTTCTTAAAAACCAAAAGGTGTTATATATTATAGAAATTTATCTGGTTTTTGTAATGGAACCAGTTATACCAACAAATAGTACTCAATTAATGTTAGTACAGATTGCCAGAGTTCAATCTGTAACTACTATTACAAAGTAATTAAGTAACATGTGATACAAAAATACTAACAAATTAAATACAATTTACCGACATACAAAAACAAATTGGAAATTATAATGCATAAATAATTTTTTATTTACACTCTACTTGTACAATATTCAATAGATTTCCTTTGTCAAGGCTTATACTGACTAAAACAATCAATCATTTATTCAGTTTCAACATAAATAAATAAATTTACCTTAATTAAGTGTCAAAATTAAACTTTCAAGATTAAAAAAAAAATCTAGAAGTTTGATTAAAATGTCTGTAAACAAATTTGGAAATTTGTAAAAAATTATTTAAAGAAATATTCTTGAATCATATAAATTATCTTACATATAAATATATACACTCACTTTATCACAACCAACACGTTTGGGTGACTAATGCTACAGTTTAACCTGCAGCCACAGGTAAAGTGAATAAGTTTCTATTACTACTATTTTAGATGTTTGCTAATAGGTTAGTAAACAAATTACAAGCTACAGTAACCTAACAGGTAATGTAGCATACAGATATAAAATAAAAGATTTGTTTATAAATAATTAATAATTTAAGTAACTCTTGTTGATTGGAAAATTCTTAAAATAACTGTGTTAATGAAGTTGACAAGGTAATTGACGAATCAAAAGGTACAGGTATCTTTGATGGTAGTAATAAAGTGAGACTATCTTTTTATACAAAACATAACTTATCATCTTCATCATCATCATCATCATCATCGTTTTCAAAATCACCGAGATAAGTGTCGGCTCCTAGTTCAGTCAACTGCCAAGCCAGCTTAGAATCTAATTGTGCAGCCAGCTGATATGCTGTAAAACCTGCATATGTTTCCGTTTCCAGATCTATTCTGCATTCTGTTAGAAGGAAACGACACATTGGTTCATCTCGTCGCTCAATTGCCAAGTACAACACAGTTCGGCCCGCTTTGCATTCCTAGAGAAGAATATATACAATATAACAGAAAAGAATATTAGCTGTTATTAATTTTTAAAACAAAACAAAAATTACTATAATAAATACATAAAAACTTCTTAACCACAAACCTTCTTTATTTTACCCTTATGTACATTTCAGTTACCAAGTAACCATCCTCAGAGGGATAACATACAATCTACGTCTACGGAACTACTTACCCCCACTCCGACTGCCGCAGCCCCTCCTTTTAACCAAGGCATAGCCATGACAATTGAGTGAAAACAAGATATCCAACGTCAACTTACTAAAATGTAAATTAATAATACAATGAATTCTAAATTAAAATTTTTTTTGAAAAAGAATCAACCCAAGGTTTAATATAAAAATCATAATCCTACTTAACAAGTGAATATAAAATTGAATGAGGAATAGGACCTCTATCTAAATTGTTAAATAGTTTCAAAAGTTTATACATTAGTAAACATAAACCTGAGAGTTTATTAAATTCTGGTAGAGGTCCTATTCCTCATTCAATTTTATATTCAGTTGTTAAGTAGGATTATGATTTTTATATTAAACATTGTTGGTTATTTTTCAAAAAATCTTTAAATTTAGAATTTATTGTATTATTAATTTATATTTTAGTAAGTTGAGGTTGGATATCTTGTTTTCACTCGATGGGCATGGCTAATCATTGATTAAAAGGTGGGGCTGCCGCAGTCGGAATGGGGGTAAGTAGTTCCATAGATCATAAATAAGGTATTTTTTTAAAGTTAATCAGTCTTTGTTTGTTATCCCTCTGAGGATGGTTACTTGGTAACTGAAATGTACATAAGGGTAAAATAAAGAAGGTTTGTGGCTAAAAGGTTTTTGTGTATTTATTATTATATTAAATTCAAACACAGTATATTCCTAATAAATAGTAAAAATTACTGTGCTTTTATTAAATCTATCTATTTCAAATTATTGCTTAATACTTATCTAAGGCAAAACAGTGTTACTAACATTTCTTATTTAAGTAAATCAATACCTTTAGGTTAGATCTTTCAATTACTGCAATCAGGTCTTTGCTAAGAAACAGTGCCACTAACTTTTCTTTCACTATTTAATATAATTTTTTCCAAAATACACACAGACATACACAAAATGGTGTAATGAATTGAAGTCAGAAAAACTTACGATTTATGAGCAAAATTTGTAAAAGTACAAATTTTTATTCATATAATAATGATGTGTAATTAATATAAATATATAACACGCTATTATTTTCCATTTTTTCAAATAAAATAATTCATTAAACTGACGCTGTAAGATTATATTGATTAATTCTGATGTATAATATAATAACTGCAATATATAACTAAAACTCAGAAATAAGTTATTTTGTATTAAATATTAAATATAACAATTAAATTTCCCACATTGAGTTTATTATTTATGAATATAACATTAAAGTAAAAAAATATCTGTGTAAGTTAATTAAATATATCTAAGTAGTGAAGTTAAACAATTGTAATTGTGGAGTGTTGATGGATTGCTATGGTAACGGAAAAAACTAGTGTAGTATGAATTAACTTTTACTTTTTCATGGGAGCAGAACATGCTAAGAAAAAAAATATTTCATGATTCAAAAGAGTAGAATATTTAAAAAAATGAAGCAACATATATTATTATTCAATTCCATAAAAAATGGCCTGAATAAAGAAGATATTGAAAAATAACTATATGTAATGAACATCTACTAGAAACAATTCATTTGCAGCAATCATTCAATTTGGTGATGTTAAATCTTTTTATTTAATTAATCACTTACAAGAAATAAACTTTATCAGTTAAATAAATAATAACTGAATTTGTTCTGAAGTGTGTGTGTGTATGCACATGCGTGTATTGGTGTGTGTGTGTGTGTGTGTGTGTGTGTGTGTGTGTGTGTGTGTGTGTGTGTGTGTGTGTGTGTGTGTGTGTGTGTGTGTGTGTGTAGGTATGTATATAATTTTTAAAATAATTTACTTTAAAGAGTTTAAAATATTAGATAACAGGCAGTGACTTTCAGTAAACCTTGGTTTCGAAATAGCATAGTTTTTTTTAATAGACTGAGAATATTTTATATCCAATATCAAAATTAAGTATATGTATAACTTAGTTGTAGAACTGAGTTAATTAAAGAGTTCTTTTATGTATTTGTTTAACAAGATCTTTTCAGCTAAGGTTTAGGATGAAACATTACTCTTAATTCACTAATAACTTTGTATAGTTTAATTTTAACCTGATTGTTAACCACAGAAAGTGGCTATTAATAGATTCAGCTAAATTATAAAAATGGGTAGGTAGGATCTTGTATTCTTTATCATTTGTATACTGTATGAAATTTAATAAGTTAATAAATCAAAATTTGCTAATAGGCAGCAATAAAATAAACTCTATTAAATCTTATAATAATACTAAACTAACCTAATATTAAAAATATTAATAAATTTATCCAGTAGCACGAAATAAGAAAGCTTTACTAGGTTTTATATGTTGGGTACAATAATTCTCTGCCTTTCATAGTAATTAATACATCAATTACCTCCTTAAACAGTTGTTTCAGGATTAACTGTGTGAAGTGAAACATATCAACTGCAGATTAGATAACATCACTATGAAAAGCAGGAGATTACTGTGTTTAATGTATTAAATTAAACAATGTTAACCACTTTCGTAGTTTTAAAAATAATTATATAATCAAAGAAAAACCTAGTACAGAATATACATATTATTAGTTAATTTAAACTTTGCTGTACATTACTTCCAAAACAAAGTCAACAAGTAGTATTGTGACATCTGTTAACTTGTTCCACCAAGTTCAGTTTCAATAGAAATTAAAAATCATTTGTTTTATAAAGTTTAAAACAGATTATCTCATTGGAACGATGCATATTATACAGTTTATAAAACTAAATAGAAAACTGAAGTAGATAAATGAAGAATATGTAATGAGATGTCTTAGAAGAACAAGATATTATGATATATTAAATATTCCTTGATAAACTCTTGCCTCAGGCTCTATATGATTAGTTCAGTAAACAGAAAAAAAGTGTATTGAAAAGAAAGATTTTTACCTCTTGGAACAATTCTAATAGTGTAGGCCTAATAATGATTAAAAACCTATTTCACTGCCACTCTCTCTAGTATAAAAATACACACTTCTATCCTGAAATCTGCTTTTCCATATACCTTATTGCAACTGAATAATTTGACACAATCTCCTGAATTATTATGATACTAAATAGTATATCTCACTTGATTTTCATGTATATTAATTGGACACTAAATTCTGAAGTTTATGAACATCAAGACAACCACTAAACATGCAAATGATATAAAACAAATAAAATACTTAAAATATACAGTAAGTGTTGTGGGGAACATTATAATGAAATAGTTTAAGATTATGATTGAGAAGCAGAACTTACCCTGGCATTGATGTTAGCTCCAAACCAGACGAGATACCGTAGAATCTCTGTGTGACCATTAATAGCGGCAAGGTGAACACAAGTCAGACCTGAGACAATGACAGTTATAAACTGTTAATAATAACAACTATCACAGACTACAAAATCTTACAAAAGATCAGAAATCAGCTTTATTTGGAACCATATCATTATTATGTATATGCCAGTGTACCTGAACTAGGGCTGCATCCTTGAAACACTGCCAGCAGCAAACCTGACCTTTCATTTAAAAGTTACCTTCAACAAGAACCTAGAGTAATAGCAAAATGGCAGTACCCCTGAAAGCCAGATAGGCTCACTCACACACATAGTCCTCACTCTCATAAAGGCAGAGGATTAGGACTGGCCTTATTCCTTCAGGTGCTCTGTTTAATTAGTCACCTAGTATGGTGCTATCTTGATCAAACTCCAATTTTTTTAATTTGAAAAAACATCTCAGAAAGTTTAAGATAAACTAATTCTGCACATCAGTATGAGAAAATTAATACCAAACCTTGTACAATTTATTGTCACTGTTCAAGAGGGGATAACATGATATAAAAATGTGTTAACGGTATTGGCATTATAAAGTAGAGAAAATCATGGGTTGTTTGGTATCACTTTTCTTGTAATTTTAAGTAGAATCAATATTTATTAAGTATTTTTAGTTAAAATTACAACTTAAAAAGATAGAGTTTGGTTAGAAGATACCACTAAATGACCAATGGAGAGGAACTATGGCTGCTCTCGAGTCTGTCCTAATCCTCTGCGCTCATAAGAGTGAGTAAGTGTGCATGCGAGAGAAACTGACTTAGCGTCCAGGAGCATTTGCATTTTTCTATTAGTATAATATGCTAACCAGAGGCTGAAATACAGGTATAGAGATTTTGAAAACTATGTATTTCACAAATTATCTCAAACTGTTTATAACTGCTATTATTAAACTAATTTATAACAACTTTTGATAACTTTCTAAATTTGTCTAATATTTTTTGAAAAGTTTTTCTACTCCTTAAATCGTTTCCCGATTATAGTGTTTTCGTTAGTCTAATATTTTTTTATAACCGCATCAAGGTATATATTGATATAATAATATAAAAGGCCATATACTTTATAATGTTTTGTGTGTATTGTTACGTTCACATATTGCAAATTTTAAGCACTGTTTATGCTTTACGTCGCTTCAAACAATTTGTTTTTTTTAGTTTAGGACGTATACATTCTTGAATTTTGGTCTCCAAATTATTTCTTCCACATGTAAGGGAAAATTATGGCTGCTCAAACCTTTCGTGACCATATACTACAAAGGCGCATGCGCGTCGATGTGTCACGTGGGTATTTCCCAGTGCAATGGCCTCGATGGAGTTAGAAGAAAGTCTTTCGCTCTGTGGGAAAGTCCGCTGCCTCGACACATCCTGAAACACGTCCGACAGTCACGTAAGCGATTGTCCTTCGTTAAAAATCTTGATATCCTAAAATATTATTTTCATAACGTTTTACGATGTTGACATATTCCCACATATTCCTCACGTATCTCAATTGATTATTTTTATCTTAATGTTTTGTCTGTAAAGATAATGTATTTAATTTGTTCTGAAAACACCCAACCGCCAGTGGTTTCTCCGGGTTGCAGTGTGCGTCACACAATCCTCGTGAGTTCGACGAAACACCGATTTACCGTTGACTAGGCTTTTGTTGAACAAACAAAGTTATTACCACTGTTCAATGATAACGAAGAAGCTAAATGTTTTTGAAGCTGTAGCCTACAGTACGAACATATTGGCCTAATTAAACTATTACATAATTATTGAACGCTATATTAAACCTATTTTTCAACATCGTGTAGCAGCATATTTTCAACTCCAATCAATTAACAAGTGGTCAAACAGGAAAGTTTTATATAAACAACGGCGCTTCTAATCAAACAAATAAACTTGTAAACAATTTACCAGTGTAACTTTTCATAGAAAATGTTTAGCTTTGAAGTGGGATTTCCCGAACGTGATACTCAGGACAACAGCCTGATCTACACAACAACCTTACTTAAGCTAAGGCACAATTCTGTTTCCAATCCTACAATCGTCTGCAACGACTCACATCACCTAATCGATTTTCTTGTGTTTCTCACTATTTATGTCGATACAGATTGCCCTTCATATTCCCTGGTAGGTGGGTGGATACTTAATCTCAACCCCGAAAATATATACTAGTCGAGCAACAAATACAACGATCCTCTACAGTTGCCTTAAATATGCTCCGGAAAAGCTAATATTTTTAAAATATAAGCATAATAGTAATAATTTCTTACTGGGGTTTATATATATATATATATATATATATATATATATATATATATATATCCTAAAATATTTTAATAATCCATCCAGATATCTTTACAAGGAGACCCTAGACCGCATGCGCAGACTAAATGTGTGCTAAAACACGTCGCCACTTTAAGGCGATAAAATATTTCATAAACTCGTCCCAAACTCTAATAAACAAATATTGTAGCATAAACAACTGTTGTTGAAACAAAAGTAGTTTCAT
This sequence comes from Prosapia bicincta, assembly GCA_036971475.1. Lineage (NCBI taxonomy): Eukaryota > Metazoa > Arthropoda > Insecta > Hemiptera > Cercopidae > Prosapia > Prosapia bicincta. The sequence continues at coordinate 45,328,148 of JBAIZL010000005.1, read as the reverse complement.
TAAACAGAAGCTGTTAGATTACGGACAAATGTGTGTTAACAAGCATGGCTAATAATCTGTTTACAAAATATCTTCTTCATTTGGGAAAACACAGGTTCCACAAAGGGACAGCAATAGTTTTTGTTTAGAATCTACGTACAAACTTTCTCCTGTAGGATGTTAGGCCTATGTTTGTCGAGACACGCAAGCTACAAACGCTTACTCTCTCTTCCTCTCACTGATAAAAGTTGTTTTAAGAAAGTCGATTCTCTGAAAACGCTATCATTGTTTTCGATATGTTCCCAAGGAGAAAATAACACTGTTTTAACTTTAACAATTTTGATTTTAAAGTTATTTATTTGTTTTGTGTTTAAAGTTCATGTACATTCTATTTAACAACGCCTCGAAGCTCGAAGTTAGTGAATTACTTCAAAATGTTAGTTTTGAAACATTTTATATTTATTTTATACTTCTTAAAAATATTGTTAAATTACAAAAAAAAATTTGCCTTGAACACGATTCTGGAATGCCAAACTCGGATCTGAGTCTAACCAGCGTTCTTTGACGCATTGCTTTAAGGTAACACAATCTAACAAATTTATAAGTACACAATTTGTATATATTTTAAAATTACCTTTTCTATAGATAAGAAGGAAATGACTGTAATCATATAGGACGTGTAAACCCTTGGAATGGGTCATAGCATCATAACCTAAAGAACACACCTGTAAATGTTCTATGTATCGGGGTCGCAGGGAATAATCTCTATCTAGTAAACTACAGTGTAAGAATAGGGATGAGGCCTATCGTTAGGGCGACGGCAGGCACTTAGTACAGAAAGAGGGAAACTATGGCATCGTGGAAGTAGGACTGCTTACTTGAAGGAGACGTACTCTCTACCGGTGTAACTGACCTGAAAGAGAGAAGGTCTACTCCAGATAAGTGACGCTGATCATGATGCAAAAAGCCTGTCGGGGATTCACTTCGTGTCAATAATAAGAAATTGTGTCAGACGTATGGAAACAGCAATAGCATACACTGATCATAGAGTCCTCGAGGGCGAGAATGTCACCGCTGCTCAAGATCACTATTCACGGCACTTCCTGCTGACGTAACGCTGACCAACACGCCAAAATACCATAACAAGTGATAGATCGCTACTAAGAATTGCATTGGTCAATGTTAAACGTTACTGCCGAACATTGCGTCATTTCCATAAACAGCCACTTATTCATTTAATCACGCTTTTCTATACAAATTGATAAACATTTAATTCCGAACTCCTGACACTATCTCTGTCCAAGGCGCTGTAGACAAGAACTGGTTAGTGCAGGATAGGAAACGCAAAAATTATTTCCTTGGATTACTGGAATTTCTAATCTAATTATATCGGAGACGGAATGTTCCGCTGTGCAATAGAAAAAACCTGATATAAACCGTGAACGCTTTTAAAAAATTATAAAAAAAGCTACGTCAAGTAGAAAAGGGGAAAATCTGCAAGGAAAAGAATATAATTTTTCCGCCGTTACAAAATGCTACATATATTCCAGGAAATTAAAAATTGTGAACCACAACTTGCATAAAAACGGTGACTACAAACAGATCAACAGATTAAAATAAATGGTTTTAAAATAAATCTTATTGTAGCCAGTAAACAGATCTATTCATTTCAGTCATAACACACTTACAAAAATTAAATTTTGCTCTCCCGAATCGTAGTCAAAAGCAATGAAATGTCTTTCTATATCAGAGATCTGGAAGTAGTGATATTACTCAGGCCAGCGGAAGTCAACCTAAAATATATAAAGCACACGTGACGAAACCGGAAGTCCCTGGCTGTTTATCAACAAGATGGTAAAGGTCAGAAAGCTGCTTGATTACCGCAAAACCGGCTCGGTCTGAAGGCATGGTTTGTAAAAACCCGGTAATATTAGGGAGAACCGTTATTACTGCTGTATAAATACTTGGACGTGTGTAGACGATGATTGTTGAATTTATGGCATGTTCCGTTGTAAAAGCGGTTTTACAGATTACGAACTACAACTTTTCCCTCGGATATTCTTTCGTTAACTGATATTTTTGGATTGCGATCTTGGGACTATTAAGCAAGTATATTGATTTGTTTTCTAACTAATTATGATTTTACATATTTGAAGTTTCGAATTAAAAATGTCCTGGTAGTTTTTAAAGGAAAACTCTTAAAATAATATTTGAGTCTGACGCTTATTTCAAAGTTGCAAATAAGACTACACGACATACCGGTTTGTAAACGGAGGGATTGTGTGAATGGAACCCAATGTGGTCGAGGGTTTCCCGCACCTGGCCAGACAAACCTACGGCTAAATACCTGTTTTACTGCCGCATGTCCGCCAGTCTTTGTCACTCCCAAGGCAAGTGGCCTTTCTTTATAATTTTTTTCGTTAAAGGTTGAATCCAACTACGACTAAGCAAGCCTCGGGTTCTGCTGTTTCCCGTAACTTAGTTTGTTCTAGAATACAGAATGTCTGGCTTTTTCACTACTGCCATCTATTTTTTTGCAGTTGACACGTTTTAAACCAAGTGCCCCCATCTATCCGAACTACTTGTACACTCTCACTTCTACCCATATTCACAACACCAAGGGTGTTTACAACTGGGGTCACGATAATGATCTAAAAGTCATGAGAATTCTAAAGCAAGCCTTTTAAGGATTGCCTAAGAAATCTCTGCTCTAAAATATTAAACAATTATAACACGCGAAGTAAAAACAACCACTGTGCTTATTTCAATTCAAAATAATGTAATTATAGATGATTTTTTTAAAATGTTTAATAAAATTTCCCCAAAAATACAATTTTTTCTGTTCACCTTAAAACTGGAGATAACCGGGAAGAGAAATTATCTCTATTCTGAACAAGATTCTAAAAAATTCATTTAAAGTTATTTATTTACAAAAAATACATTTTAATTTTTACATTATACAGATAAACAAAAAAAACAACCGTAGCTGTAAACAGTTCTAAAAATAAAATATTGTTGAATCGTTTCATAATCATTCTTTAAAAAAGGCTTGGAGCAGAGTATGAATTATAACTGGAATGATCTTACTAATAAGAGATTATATTATTTCAGGACTGGCGATAGGTTTTTTGGAAAGGCCCTGGTAAGGAAGGATTAAAAGCAAACCCCGTGATTGGGTTCACTAGATCTGAAATGTTCCGTCTCATATTACTAGCTTTTGTTACATATTCAACAAAGACGCCCGAGAATAGATGATGGACAACCAACAAGGAACCTGTTACAACTTAGTTTAGTTGTTTTATACATAACCTACGAAATATTCACACAAAATTCAAGTATTCCTGAATGCATACCTTATCATGTATCGCATTCCAAACACTCCATTCGGTTACTTTCTCCGTCGCGAGTAAATGTATAAGCCGCTGATAAGAATAGGCCTACACAAGTAGGCATTGCTTGATTAGGAAACCTTGAACGCGTAATTGGTATGGGTTTTACCAAACGTTGAATCTTGAAGGCTTCTTGGTGAAACCCTGCTTTTGTCTTGCCGCGAAAATTCATTAAACAAGCAATTAGTGACCACTTATTGCATTCCAAAGAGGTGGGATTGCAAGGAGATATAATAAGTAACATACTTGCAACAATATTTATAGGCTTAGTCGCAGTCAGCATGAGCGGGAAACATCTACATGGTAGAAATCTACAGTTTCGACCACATTCCAACGTTTGCTATAATATTTATTACATTTTCGCTCTGTAATTATTGTCCAGTAGTAACACTATGACTTAATCACTACATAACTCAACCTTGTTCCTTTCAATGGCAGTTACGAGTTGAAAACGTAGAACAAAGTGGAGTACCAGATACGGCAAGATTACACCTTACAGTGGTCATAGACCTTCAATCCTGCCGCCACACACGTAGACACAGCATTAGCGTTATCCGACGCCAAACAAGCATTTAATGTCTTTGATAAAAATAAAGGGTCTCTTAATAGGTTAGATGTAAACCCGATGGAGCCGAACTAAATACGGTCTATTTAAATATACTCGTGTCTCGCTAACCAACTTCCGGTGTATAATAGGAGCTCAAACCTTTATTTTGTATTGAACATTCTGAATGGGCAACACATGGCGTAGTATAAGGCCTATATATGAGGGCTTGCTACCTGTGCCGAAGCAAGACGTACTCGTGTGTGTACATTACAAGCGTCACTGGTTATTAGAGATACGTATTGGATCCTCAGTACATTTTATTTTTGAATTTCAAAAGAAATGCCTACTCAACCAGGGTGTGTATATTGGCAGATGTTTAAATGCGAATTATTCCTTGGTGAAAGTAAACAACGCTACAGGAATGTAACGGCTTCGTTGAGCAAGATGGTTCGGGAAAACCCAGCCCGCCAGCCGCCTTCAGATCCACAGGCCAAGGCCGTCGGCACGGACGGAGTAATGCGATAAGCCCCGTAAATGTTTTGTATAAGTTCGATGTGTGGTACAATCGATTGTCGTTAAACTATTGCAACATCGAGTGTTTCATAAGAAAAATTAAATTTTACTGTGCAATAAACTGGCCGATATCGTGTTTATATAGTAGATTCCGTCGTACAAATAAACAGTAAGTTATACGTTGCCTCAATGTTGGATTTATCGTGATCCAACCGTTATGGGTACCCTTAGATGATTTAGATTGTTTTAGACTTGGAGCACTTATTTCTCTTATTTTCATTTCGAATTTCAGGCAATTTTACCTTTTCCTTTTCACCTTGATACATAAAACATTCTAAACATATTCCTATTGTTAAATAATCCACTTACTATTTTTTGTACAAATTACATTAACAGACTTTGGATCATATCTAGAACCGTATATTCAAAAAGCATTTTTTTCTTATTCTTTCACTTAATTAGTCAAAAATTGAAAAAAAATAACAGGTCTGTTTGTACATTCTCTTCTAAAACATTCAACAGCATCAACAAGACACTTTCACAACACCCTAGGCAATATAGAATCCTCTACAATACAAAAAAAGGTTTTCCCTCTTGATTAGATGAATATTAGTGCTATCTTGAAACATTTTCAATCTTATCTCAAAAACAACATAGAAATGAGGTTCACAAGATGGATTCTTTTGAAGTCTTTAAAGATTTTTATAATTTGTTTACTGCAGACAATTGGTATGATCTATTTTTAGATGTACTATCTCTAAGGCTTTTTGTCAATGAAATGTATATTTTCCATTTTTATTTTTATTCTTATAAAAACTTTACTTCCTGCTCTCCCCTCTTAAAAATATTACTAACAGAGAGCATTATCCCTTGGAGAGCACTGGTGAAGGTAAATCACTACTTGGCTAACTTTTTTAAGATCTATAACAGTCAACATTGCCTTACTCTATAGTTAATTATTAAAATAACTAAAAAAAAAACATTTAAAAATTGGGTTCCAACAATCTCAGTTACACAATGGATATAATTAAACTTCAGCCATGTAACCACTATTTGAATGATTTGTTTAACAAGAAATTATGAATGTGTGCCTGTGAGTGTGTGAGTGTGTGTGTGTGTGAGTGTGTGTGTGTGTGTGTGTGCGCGTTTGTGTGTGTGTGTATGTGTGTGTGTGTGTGTGTGTGTGTGTGTGTGTGTGTGTGTGTGTGTGTGTGTGTGTGTGTGTGTGTGTGTGAGTGAATGGGTGTATGTGTGTGTGCGTGTTTGTGTGTGTGTGTGTGTGTGTGTGTGTGTGTGTGTGTGTGTGTGTGTGTGTGTGTGTATGTGCCTGTGAGTGAGTGAGTATATGTGTGTGTGTGTGTTTGTGTGCATGTGTGCGTGTGTGTGTGTTTTGACCCAAACATTACAATTTTAATTATTACCACCAATGAAAGATATAGAAATGGTAATGGCCTATATTAAGGTAGAAGAAACATAAACCACACTTGAATTAGAGACATGAAAAATCTATCCTTATAAGATCTACCTTATAATGTAATGTCTGTTTAAAGTTTCTCAGATGATCTGAATTGAGAAAGAAATTCATGTGTGGGTAAGGTTATTTTTATTACTAATCAAATCTCCAATGTTTAATATAATTTAAACTGGAACTAATTAAATGATAATGTCAAACAAAAATGTTCATTTAGGTGTTATATTTTCTGAGAGAAATTACTATTTTAAAACAATAATACAATAATTACTACACAAATAATAAAAGTTTTAAATCACCAAAGTTTATTAGGGACATACAACTAATATAACATATTCAATTGAGCAGGAGTTCAAAAAACAAAAAGGAAAACTTTTGATGTCTTTTGAACAAAAAGGTATGGTGATGTCTAAGAATCAAGAAAAAGTCAACCACTTCAAACACATAAAAACAAAATACACAAAAACATCCAGTTCACTGCAGAGTTTGAAAACAACAAAACATTGAATTTCTTAGACATCACCATAACAAAAAATCAAAACAAACATGAATTCAACATATACCGCAAGCCAACCATAACAGACACACTGATACACAATTCATCGAACCACCCAATACACATAAACACGCAGCTTTCAAACATTTACTACACAGAATAAATAAAATACCTATGTCCACAACTAACTACACAGAGGAACTAAACACAATCAAATATTTAGCTCACAAAAATGGATATGACAATTATTTAATAGACAAACTACACAGAAAAATTCTCAACAAGAACAGTAACAATAACACAAATAAATTCATCACCCTCACATACATAAACAAACTCACAAATAAAATAGCACACCAATTCGAAAAAGTAGGATACAATGTAGCTTACAGAATCACAAATAAAAGCCAAACGGAAATCAGACACAGCATTAATAACAATACCAACACATACAATAACCCAGGAGTATATAAAATAAAATGCAAAACTGCAATAAGTTCTATATTGGACAAACAGGCAGATCTTTTGCCAAAAGATATAAAGAATACAAAAGCGCACTGCACACTACTATTTAATCCACTTTCGCAAATCACCTCATGGACACTAAACACTCATGCAAAAGTATGGAAAATAACATGAGCATCCTCCACACATGCAACAAAAGCCATAAATTAAACACACTAGAACAGTATGAAATATAGAGAGATAGCAACACACATAAAAATGACATCCTAAAAGAACAAACACGGCACAGATCACATACTTTTTGACACATTACTTCTAACTTTCAAAAAAATGGTACCGAGGAAGCACAACTGCAGCATTCCTAGCAGCAAAAATACGAGGCTGAAGAAGTCGTAAGACGGAAACATTTCCTTCAAATGTAAGTTAAAAATTTAACAACTTTTAGTTAACACAAAGTGTGGACGTAAGTAAAGCAAAAGTGTAATAAGTAATTAACAACCAACTCGTCATGAACAGCAACAAGATTTCAATATTTATAGTTTGTTGATTTTTGTTAATTATACATGTATGAAACAGAAATAGTTTTTAAACTGATGATTATGCATCTCACATAAATACAGAACAATTGCTCTTTTCATAGCTAATAGTGACCTTGACAAATCAATAAACTTTTCATTTACTTGCACAAAAATGAGATAATTAACAAACAAATCGTTTTATTAACAATATATTATCTGTGATGACCATAAAGATGTGGCATCACAGTTTATTTATATTAATATGGTTTTATGCAAAAACATATTGTTTATACATACAATACAAATAAACTATATATATATATATATATATAAGGATCGCTCAATTCTTATAATAAAAACTGCATTTCTGCAGAAAAAAATGTTCTGTCTTCTTTAAACTACATAATAATAAGATATTAGAAGAACAGAATGGCAATTTTTTTATCGCCTTTTTCTTTGTTAATTCTTTAATCACTATATTTTTGCTTTCTAAAATTTGTTTAACCACGTGATACCTATATGACTTCATTAACTATATTCCCATTGTTATTATACAGCAGTATTATATAGCTTATTATTCAATAGTTTATAAAGTGACTAATATGATACCACTTGAACATTGTGAAGTAAATTATGAAAACAGATTTCATTAATATAAGTATATACTTTTATTTAGGAAAGTCTCTCATAAAGAGGAACCTAAATAGATAAGCGATGTAAGAAATAAAGTAGTAACACTTAAGCAAAGACCATGTTAATAGAAGAGATAATTACTCTTTATGAATTTAGGAATTCCCAAGCATGTTATGCAATTTGTAAGAACATGTCTTTCAAACGCCAGTTGCGTCATAATTAGATAATTATACTAATACATTTAACTAAAACCGTTTCTTGCATAAAAACATATAAAAAGCAGGAAATCTACATAAAACACAAAACATATGTTTTGCTGGTTTCTAAAATACTACTGATTACAAATGTTGGTGGTTTCTAAAATATTTACTGTCATTTTAATATCTGAAGATAGGTTTGAGTCTTAATTGATACAAAAAGTTTAAACAAATACGATTATTTTAAAAAATTTAATCATTTAGTTCAAAACAGTGAAGTTTTATCACTGATGAAGGCAACATGCTTGCTGAAACATGTTCGGATTAATACAAATTTGAACTGTTACAACTGTGAACTGGTTAAATTTTTTAAAGTTAAGTTGAAATGCGGTATATTTTATTCATATAATTATTAAATTCTAGTCATTCATTCATATTATGAAAATAATATAATTTTGTACGTGGCTAAATGGTACCATAATTATTAACATGGCAACATGCTGAAAGCCATATTTATTCACATGCTAAAGGAAAACTCAAACAATGAAAGATTTCATTCAATTTAATGTTTTCAACCAAAATAAATTTTATATTAATATTCTATCATAGTAAATATTGAACTGTAATGTTAGTATGAATGTTCCATAAAATGAATAAAGATTTCAACAATTTAAAGATTTAGTAATACTTAGCATAGCAAAAACATTAAATAATGACAGAATTAAGATTTTTGTTTTCAACAAAATAATACAATTAAATTTAAATTTATCACTGTTTTACCTATTATAGAAGGTTTATGAATGAGGAAGCTTAGTGTCAATTTTGTTGGCAGCTATATGAATAAATTACAGTAATTTACATAATATAACATCCGGCATAGCCTGATTAATTGAATGGCAGTCAGGTTAGGTACCACGAACAGTGAAGGCTTTAGTAAGCTATGGCATCATCTATTTGTTTACTTAGTCTTAGACTGGAAATTCCTATGATGATTCATTAGAGGTATATAATACTGGCGAATGGATGCTGTTCAACAACACCCAAGGCCACCCTCCCACATTCACTAAAACTTGAGCAAAATTTTAAATATTATAGGTTTTAAAATTTTAAAAGTTAAATTTAAATCAAACTCTAAACTAATTTATTAAATACCATTGTACTTATGTTTAAATGAAATTAACATAGTGAAAAATTGGCTCCCAAGAATTCAGATATTTTACAAATATTGCAAAACACGGACAATACTGAGGTTATAAAGAACATGTTTGCAGAGTTTACAAATTACATATATAAAACCCTAAATGTTTATAAGTTTTTGACATATCGTATACAACCTCCTCAATTTTTTTTCCTTTGTGTATACTTTCCACGATTTTTATTCTAATTTGGCATTTGTATGTAAAAGTTTAAAAAAATAAGTTTACTTTGGTCAACTAGATCTTACACATCATCTATACTTTCAAGTTACTTAACTAAAATAAGGCATTCAATTTGTAGCTGTTACACCAAAATATTATATATTAAAAAATATTAAATATCAAAACAAATCACAAAAATTTTGAAGCCATTATATACATGAATCAGATGAGAGAAATAAAGAGCCAATATACATGGTAATATTGCTGGTTTTATATTAGACTATATGAAGGAACCAATGGTTTGGAGAAACCCATGCTATCTCCCAGGAAAAACCTAACCAAGACTACTATTAAGCTAGATATAAACATTTGGATTGATAATTACCTGAATTCTTGTATTATCTTCAACTTAAGAATTCCAGAAGTAAAACTACTTCACAATTTTGTTAAAATGTAACTCTAATTCTTTAAAAATATTAATTAATATCACTGTCCCAAACAGGCATATTAAAATTTAAAGTTGTCATTAAAGAATAATTCAGCTTTCACTGTCTCATATCAACAGCATAATGGAGATGTAGAATACAAATATTAAAGTATATGCTCTTTTTCAGATTTTTACTCACCAGAAACTTATCACTTAGGTAACTTCTGTCATATCAAATTTTAGAATTATTTATAATTGTTTAATTACTAATAATCTCTTTCAAAATAACATAAACATCAATGGAAAACCAATTATATAATTTCTTTTTAAAATAAATTCCTACTGTGGTTAATAAAAAAAATATAATTGCTTATTTCCAGTTTTTTTCTTTATTTTATTCTTTTCATTTATTCATTTCATATTTATGATAACCATGGCAACAGTTTAAGGTTGTACAATGGAGGTTTTGACGACAACTAGATGGGAGGGAAATAATTCATAAAACCTCTTTGAGAAACACAATTCTAGGTATTAGAAAGTTGCAAAAGTGCCAAAGCGAGCTAAACGTCAAAAATGATGATTCTCAGTTAGAATCTAGTTATACCGTCAATTGCTATAATTTAAATATTGAATTAATATTTGAAAAAAAATTATTAACATCAATATTGTCATCCACTATAGGTTTGAAAAAATGTATTTGAGATTGATTGGATGTATAAAAACATATTTTATTAACGATTGAAATTGTATACAAGACATATATATCAGGAGAGAGTGAGCTAATTTTAATTTTAAAAAAGTAAATTTTTAATTATTTAAAAATAATTTTAAAAAAGTACTAAATTTCTTTAGAACTAAAAGTCAAAATGCATTTAGCTGTATACTTTAATTAATGTTTATTTCTAGGTCAATGTAAACAGTGCAAAAAGGGGAAAGATAGTCAATACTAACACACTACTAGTTACTAGCACAACAACTAAAAACAAAATAAATGCAGTGTACATCATTAAGGGCTAAAAAATAATCATACATTTTTGTCTGTATAAAAAAAAAGACTTGTGATGATCAATTACTATGCATAGAGATTTATGGAAGTGACACAAACTAAGTGAAATAATATTTGTTACAAAATGATCATTTTATTATAACTACTAAATCCGATAAATGTCTGCTGGAAATTATGGTGTTAGATATGCAATTAGAATTTACACGTTAGAATTATTTGTTTCACTCCTGCATGAAAAAAAAATCATTTCATGGTTTATCAAACCAAGAAGTTTGTCACTTCTTGATTATAATTTTATTTTCTACTTAAAAATATCAATGTTCTATATGCATTTTACCCAACAAACAGCAATAAATTATTGTTGGAAAACCCAGGAGCAAAGCAGATAACAATTTTTACCTTAACATAATCATGACTTCTATACATGAATTGTATAGCAACTCATACCAGACCATTTAAATAAGATAAACAATATCTGCTTCTGACCAATATGCATAGAACAAAGAACTCAAATCATTTGCAGGAAAATTAAAATTGATGAAAATTAGATTTCAAATATGAAGAAGGTACAAGATTCAGTAAACTTTAAGCCTTTGTTTGCAATCTGGTCTATTGAGAGTATTAAAATTAAAGTTTGTCTTAAACTGATATTACTATTTCACTATCATATTACACAAGCTTATATAACTTACCATCATAGTTATAAAGGTCTCTAATGTTGGAAGTAGAATGCCTTGAATAAGGGGTATATCTGAGCTCGGCAGCATTTGTTTCAGCAACTGTAATGGGTTCTGTTAGAGCTCTAACACAAGCAATATCACCAGCTTCCACAGCAAGGTGCAAAGCTGTATTTCCATTTCTATCACGAATATCTGCTGCAGCACCACCACACAAAAGTCGGCGAACCATTCGTGACTGACCAGTTAATACAGCCAAATGAAGAGGTGTCTGTAAAAATAATTTTTTTTAACTGTATAAACTATCGTTTTAGCTACTTATACTATTTACAAAACTTATTTCAATAGATATAAATTAATATAGAAAGAATAAATATCATGTATGATATTCTACAAAGCAAGTCAATACAAAAAATAAAAGTGTATATGGAATTTTATACTTTTTGTTTAGAGCTCTTTACAGTTAAACATTTTGAGCTTAGCTTGTTAGGTTATGTTAATAAAAATAAAAAAGTACACAAAACTCACAAATAAATCATTTATTAACTCAGTGACAATGTCATCATCATCATCATCATCATCAGTGAGTTTTGCAGTTTGTACTGATGATGATGAATATGCCATTGAAACCTGTCTGAGTTAATAAATGATTAATGTGTGAGTTTTGTAAACATTTTGTTAGTTAAAATGTTAGAGAAAAAATATTTAAGAAAATTGCAATTAAAGTTTTTTGTTTGAATAAAAGAAAAACGATTTTCTACAATTAGTAGTTTGCATCAAGTATTATATTATCTACACATGTAAGGCACTTTGGATTAATTTGATATGACCTTGTCTTGTAATCTCTGTTAATTGATAACAAAATTGGTTAAAAATTCTATACATTAGACAATCAACTAACTGTAATATAAAAATTTGTCTTAATATCTTTTAAATTTTAAAGTTCTAGGTTTTAAAATATCTTTTTATTCCAAAAATTTATACAATTCAGTAGTCCTTTTATATTTCCAACTAATCATATTTTTAATGTCTATGATTTTTTGTAGTTAAAATAATTTTTCTTCATTAAAGTATATAAACATTATGAATCTAGTTTTAATTTAATACAAAAATTAAAAAGTTTAGCTTTATAAATTAGTAATTTCAAATTATTATTACTGAAAAATTGTTAACATTTTGGCTTTCATAAAAAGTAGATATTATTGATTATTAAATAATGATAAATTTACCAGTTTTATTTCAATCAAAAATGCCATTATCTTCAAATTTCGTGAACAAAAATATTCAACACAGCAATAAACTCTAAAGCATATGTGTAAATCTGAACTTACCTGACAATCATCATTGCGGATGTCAAGATAACTTGGATGTGGCACCATTCGCACTAAGCTGTATACCACCTCAATAAACTCCTTTAGAATTGCAATATGGAGTTGTCTGTAAGCAAAATATGAAATAAGATACAATAAAACATGGCAAGACTAACTAAAGTCTTATATATATATATATATATATATATATATATATATATATATATATATATATATATATATATATATATATATATATATATATATATATATATATATATATATATATATATATATATATATACAGGGGCATAGCAAGGATGATAGTTTGGAGGGGGCACTACATGCAGGATCAGGGGGGCAAAACCTTCCTGAAGAAATTTTGAACACTTTTATCCTTAGAAGAAGTATTTTATGATTTGTTGGCACTTAAAATTACACAATTGTTGAGTCAACAATATAACACTGTTGCATATATACACTGTTATTTTTCAAGAATAAGGAATTTACCTACAAATGATATTACTGCATTTATGTGTGATAATAAAAAAAGGAAATATTTTAAGTGGTCTGGAACTGTGTTCATATGAAAATCAGTATCTTAATAAACTTCAAAGCAATAAACATTTAATCATACTATGACAAAACTATAATTTTAAAATAATATGTTCAATACATATTGTTTTAAAATTTGTAAACATTCCAAAATTAGTACTGACATAATTTTAATTTTATAAACTTGAAAACTAAGTCAGGTAAATTCATTCTCAAATGGCTAATGCCAAAAATTGGTTGAAACAATGAAACTGCAGAATTTTTTATTTCAAACTAATACTGAAAACCTTTTAAAATAATTTTAAATAATTAGATAACATTGTAAATAACATTATACATGGTTTGATCACTTCATTTCTTAAGCCATTTTTTAAGATATACACTACACCAAGATATATTTCTTAGAGTAATTATTTATTTCCTGTACCTGACCAAAATTTTCTCTTCTTTGCCTTTTACTCTTGGAAATACAAAAAAATAATTGAATTTAGTAGCATAAATTGTATACAATTTTATAATAATACCTCGTACTAACGTGATAAGTGGAAGCAAGCGATAGCCGTGTAAGTCGAATTTGCATAAGTCGGGGTATAATTTTACATACAATCAGATAGGAATCGTGTTTAATTGGGACCAAAGACTAAATAAATAATTTAGAAGAAAAATATCTATGTATTAAAATCTTAAATACATAATACAACAAAAAATTATATTATATTCACACATATTGCAAAGAAGTAAGTAAAAAAAAGTTATTTCGACATAGAAGGCTTCATAAAATCTAATGAATTCGTTTGACGAAGTGAAGATATTTTCTTCTCGCACAGATTTTCCTCGTAGCTCGTTCATTTTTTTGTTTTGTGGCAGAAACACGCTCATCGTTGGAGTTTTATGTTTTCCAAAATTTGTAAGCCTTACTCAATTAAACTAAGACATTTTGTAAAGTTTCTAACCGTCATTTCATCTTTTATGTCAACTGGGTCTAAAGAATCAACGTTTTTAAGGTCTTGCTTTTGCTCATGCATTTCTATGAGCTCATTAATTAATTGTCAGCTCATGGTTGAGTAAATATAACAGTTCTTGAACGTCATCATTATCCACTTCTAAATTGAGTTGTCTGGAACAACCAACGCCTTCATCAATCATATCAGCAATTTCATCAGACTCTGGCTTTGATTCTGCTTGAGTTCAGTGGCGGTAAATAGACAGACCTTTTTCCAAACGACATTCAAAGTTTTTTGTGAAATTTCATTCCAAGATTATCCAATGATTCTCAAAGCATCTTAAACATTGAATTGTGTCCAAATATCTTCAATAGAGAGCTCGTTGTTTTGTCTCATAGCTTCATGCAGATGTGCAAATGATCCTTTTGTATAAGCTCTAAATATTTTGATGACTCCCTAATCCATCAGTTGAAGCAAACTAGTTGGATTTGGTGGCAAAAATAACACTTTCTCATGTGTGTCGAGATTAGTTAAAGTAGTAGGAGGATGGCCAGGTGCATTGTCAATTAATAAGAAATACTTTAAAAGGAATTTGTTTATACCGACAATAATGTTCATTTTGAGGTATGAAATGATCACCAAACCAGCCTCAAATAAAGAAGCTGGTCACCCAAGCCTTCCGATTCGACTTTTAAAATTACGACCAAGATAGCTTTAGAAATATTTTTTAATGTCTTTGGATTTTTGTGAGCTATAAACTATGAGAAGTTGCGTCTTACAGTCACCAGCTGTATTTACGCCAACCATCACTGTCAATCGGTCTTTGGCGGCCTTAAAACCTGGAAATATTTTCTCTTTATGTGCTATAAAAGTTGTTTTAGACATTTTCTTCCAGAACAAGCTTATTTCTGCGTAACTCAGACAGCATGATTTAAAACCGCATAACTTGGGAATCGCATAAGACGGGGAAGCGTTAAGTCGATGTATTACTGTATACAAATCAATCTTAAAAACAATGTGAAATTGAAGAATGATTTTATGTAAAAAGCCATACCTAAAATAACATTCTAATTCATTTTATTTATCATAACTTCTATGTAGAGAAAAATAAAGGGTTAGGCTAAACTATACTATGAAAGACAGAACTGGTTGAAACTATAAAGTAATCAAGATTTGCTTAAGAAGCTATAATATATAAATGTTAAATATTTGTTCCAAGGGCATGTTTATATACACTGACTTGCAAAGTATAATTAAAGAATAACAACTACAAGCCTTGTTAGATTTACATAGAAAAACAATTTAAAAGTAGAAAAAACAAGTTGATCACAACTGATTAATTTGTGCTTATTGTGTTTAAACATTTTTTTAAAATTCTGTTACAGTATTGTTTAACTTTAAAAACTTGATAGTTTTAAGCTTTAAACTTTTTTATCTGTATTAAAAAATTAAAAAATCTAGTAGTTACAGAGTATCACTTACGAATTGATGAAACTAATCTTGATTTCACTGATTAAATGAAATATGTATCTACTAAGTGAAAACTATTATATAATATCAAGAGCATAGTGGTACAATATATTACAATACAAATATTGATAAAATCCCCAATACCAAAAAATAACTAATATTACAAGTTATCTAAGAATAAACCCTTATGTACATTTCGATGACCACGTCCTCATCATCAGAGGGTCCTAATACAAAATTACAATCTAGAATACAATAATTTACAAGCTAGACTGACATCTTGGTATTATTATTACCTTTAGATTATTTTTATGGTATTGGGATTTTGACCAATATTTTTATTGAAAGCTATTACCTTCCTATACCTTTTTTTTAGTGTTTTGAAACCTTTTCATTGATAAATCCTAAATATTGCACATCTCAGTCCTGTTTTACGTAATTAGCAAACTTTCAGTAGATATTTCATTAAATTTTAGATACTTTTTTTAAAATCTGGTTTTCATCTAATCATGTTCGGATTTCAGGGGTGGGGGAGGGGGGTTCTACCGTAGTTAACAATTAGTTTTATTAATAATTACTTCCAATTCAATGAAACTATTATTGAAATTAATATAATATAAATTAGGATAACTCCTAGCTACCTAGAAAACACATAAGTTACAAAACCTTAATGCACATTTTGTTAAAACAATGAACATCGTCAGGAGGTTACAACTATAATAACAAACCATGCATTGAGATTTTGTAACTACGGTAAAATACTTTATGTGTCACAAAAGGATTTTCTTATTTATACTGCTTTATTTTTATTATTTTAATAATATACCCTACCACGCTTTGCTGTGGCACACAGTGGCAAGGATGAGAAATAAGGAACAAAACTAAGCATACGTTTCACAGAAGTTTAATTTTGCAATAATTCAGAGGCTAAAGCAATAGAGAGCTAAGACTGTATAATTTTTTGATCAATCTGATAAGAAATGTTTTTTCCAGTTCCTCATGGTGCTTGCTAGAAGTTCTCCCCCAACTCAGTCCTTTATCAATTACATTATATATACGATCATAAATGCCCTTACATTCACACATTAATTTTGAATGCTTGGTTGGGCATTACTGGAGATCAATAGTGTTGTAGCTCTGTTCATGGAGTAAATCCAGATCAAATGAATCAGTCACAGTTAGGGTGGTCGCTGGCATTTCCAAGTAACCTGTACTTACGATTTGGTGAACCACAACATGATCACACAAAAGTACCTTGATTAAGATGTATATTTAATTCACATTGTATAATAATCTGAATGGGATGCAAGCAGATACGTTTGTTGTTAATAATATAATTGGGAACAGCTAATGTGTCACATGTACTGTGGTTGTCATTAGCAAGTGTCCCCCTCCCTTATGGCAGATGGCACAATTGCTGGTACACAGCTGACCGCTACAAGAGTTTTCTTTTCTCGTGATTGCAGGTAATTACTGATGCGAAAAATACATAAAACATAAGTAGTTATTGCTTAACTAAGTGAATACTTTTGAACTTACTTGCTCAAGTAAGTACTTGAACTAACAGCAAGTTCAAAAGTATGCACTTAGTTATCCAATAACTACTTATAGTTTAATCAGTGAATTCAAGATGATTACAACAAGCAACTTTATATAAAAAACCTTAAAATTTAATTTCTTTAACCATGTAACAATGTCAATGCTATCATTATCAGTGAATGAAGCCATACAAATATCTATGTGTAAATAATGTATAGATATATTTATTTTAAAATACAGGTGTTAATTGAGGCATTGAGAAGCTAAGGGAAATAAAAATGTTTTACTATTTTGAAAAAACTAAATTTAAGTTTAAAACATTTAATCACAGGTTAGTTGCAAATATATTTACTGCTTGATCTCAGTACCATTTAAAGATTCAATTATTTGTAATGCTTTTAAAGAAATAAAATATTTGAGGTGGATTTGAATTCAGTTTCTTTATTAACAGTTTAGAGTTAATAATTCAATATTAAAGTGTTGATTGCTTAGGAGGTGAGAAATCATATAACATAAGGGATGGTATTTATATTATGAAACCATTTGGCTGATGCATTATTTCAAATTTTAGGACTATTAAACAAGTACATAATACATAACTAAATGGACATAACTAAACCAGTTCTGAATCTCATAATAGTAAACTCATTATAAAACACATCTAATTACTCAATAATTAAATTACAAAGATAGAGAAATATGTTTGTATAGGTAATATTTTATCAGCACTTTAATAAGTAAAATTTCTGAATGGAATGTTTTACATACTAACTGAATAATTTTCCCATTTATTATAAGACAGTTAACACAGAATATTGCTAATTGAAACATTTAGTTTTAAGACTATTACAAATGATATGTCTCCCCCAAATTCATATGGCCTCATAGTAAGTTCTTAATAACTTTTAAAATCCTCTCACAATGATACTATCAATAGTATATTACCCCAATGAGAATGCTGTATTCATGCCAATATTTCAAAAACAAATCTATTATTAAAACATCTAATTATCTACATACACTTCACCTTAGGTTTCACATCATGCAAATTTGTATGTTAATATATTCAACCTTCCTATACCAAATGTTTTAAGAAGTTATAAATCTTAATGAACAGCATTTGAAATAAACAATGTATAATATATGCCTTACAATATTGAAGAACGAGCACAAAAACAAAACACTTTCAAAATTACCTAACCTCAAATGATAGAAACATTATTAATGTTTTAATAAAAAATTAGAGAACAATTTCTTTTTAAAGAATATAATTATTTTTATGTGTTAATCCACAATTTTTTTGTTCTTTCATATTTTATTAAAAAATTAATTCTAAACAATAAAATTATTTTACATCTTACAAAGCTTAAAAATGCTGATAATATGAACATATAGACAAATAACCTTATTGCACAGACACAGACCTAACTGTGAATAAGCTTTTTTAAAGGACATTATTAAGTAATTATTTACTTTATATACACAAAAGTTGATTAAAAAAACAACAACTACCTGTTAGATAGATTTAATTTTACTAATGCACTAGCTAAATAGTTGAAAATGTTAAACATAAAGTTCTTGTTCCGTACAAGAACATAAAGACATATATAAAAACAAAGACACTGAGGTCACTTCACTTGTCAATAAATTAGCAGTTTTTGTTTCTTTTTTATAACCAAATCTATCCTCATTAGGCACTTTATAGCTATATTCATGTATAAGCATTCTGTTCTATTTTATAAAACAAAAACTTTAAAAAGTTTGTATTTGTTTCTTTTAGCCATGTATGCGATTTATAGCAAAAGATTTTACCGGCCGATGCAGAAACTCATTAAAAATATGAACAAAAATTTTAAAAACTTCCACTCAGATCCCAAACAATTTTAAATTTTGGAAAAATTATTCCTTAAACCTTACAAAATAAATATTTTACAGTGATTTTTATAGGTTGAAACTAGCAAAATGCTTCAAAAAGCATTTAAACTTAATGGTGACGCAACAAAAATTTCAACTTTCTTAAAAAATATTACTTTTAACAAAACACTGTGTACATATAACACGTTTCACATGCAATACTACGCTGTATTACGTGGTAACTTATATTGTGTTTAGGCCAAAGTCAGAAACAAATATGACAGTGGAATAAGTGTCTGTATTTTTTACATCATCCTTTTGTGGCTAACTATCGCAATAAAATTAAGATCTTTTTGCGAGTTTTAAAATTCTATAAATTTTGTGAGTAGTAAAACGTGGGTATTTGGTATTACACCAATCTGACACCTATAGGCAATGTAGGTCATTGCAGAATGAAAATATATCAGAAAGCCAAAGTACTAAAACGTTTTGTACACTAATGTAGCCGTAGAGAGGTGGAATAATTTTTTTCCAAAATTTTAATTGTTCTGGAAGTGAGAGGAAGTTTTTTAAATTTTGTTTGTATTAGTTAAAGAGTTTCTGCATCTGTCGTTGAAATTTTAAGTTGGGCCTCTGCAGTTGGGCGGAATCGCTTACATGGCTTAAGGAAATAATTACCAAAAGTGTTATCTTTTTACTTTTTCATGTTGCTGAAAACATTTTGCACAGAAAAGTACAATTATTTTTCCAATATTGATTACGTGTATTAAAAAAAATAATTAATTTTTTTTACTACTTTCAGTTATATTATCTATTTTATAATCTAAAACCAAAGTATCTGATTAGGATAAGTTTGGTTAGCAAATTATAAATTGGTTAACCATAACACTACATGCAACAGGCATATACATAGGTTATGTAATCTACTAGCTCTAGCAATGTCAGTTAATTTGCGAAAGGATGTTGAATACTAGATTTCATCAATCCTCTATTATACTTTAGCAAACATAACATCTTTATTTCTTTTTACAACCAAATCTATTGAAACTGGAAACTCTGTAGATAAATTTAAATATTGCTACATAGTAATGTAGTACAACAGTGTGGTACCTTGTTGAATGAACATATTTGTAAAATAAAAATATATTTGTATGGCAATTATAAAAAGAAATGTTTTTATTACTATAACTTTAGTTCATATTATTATTATGATATTTATAACTTGATTAAAAGATAATCTCAATTCTACTTACGTATCTCCATCTTCATCTTGTTGGAAATATATCTCCCATGAGTTGTTTGTCTGAGGTTTAAGTGACGGATTATTATTTGGTGTCCTGACCGTTGGTGATGTCTTAAGGTTGTTAGAAAACTGGGAATTTATATAAGAAAACGAACTTTTTGAATCTACTGATATAGGTGATTGTGCATTAAGGTCATTGAGTGAGTTATCATCTTTTAAACTCAATTCACTAAACTGATTGTTCAGCTCCAAATCTACCCCACTATCTAACCTCATGAAGGTTACTGATTCACCTGTATGTTCACTTTCTTTTGATTTGGGAGAAATATTAAATGAGTCAGTTAAATCTTCTGATAGAAATTGATCTGAATGAATGTTTGCCCCAGAAAGAAAACCTGAATCTGCACGCCCTGAATCATACAACGGACACTCCGCACTAGTTTTTAAGCTTTTTGAAACTTCACTGTCATATTTTGTTGGTGAACTAATTTGTGGCGCTTCATTAGGGCCTGAAATGTTCAAGCCTAATCCAGATTTGGGTTGCGTAGATGTGCAATCTGAAAATAGAACAATAACTGCTAAATTATTTTGCACAATTAGTACTAAATACACATTTTTAATTTTATAGTCCAGTATAAGTGATTAAACAAAATTTTGGTTTACAGATTAGGCACAATTTAACAAAAAAGATTTTATCTAAGGACTAGATACCTAAAAGTAATTGAAATCAAACCTTTTAAACTATAAGTACCTTGCTTAAATCAGCACTTACTTCTGACATATTGTAACTGCTACTTTAGGATGTTTCTAATTATAAAATGTGTTAGTTATACCATAATAGCTCAAATTTTAAGATGTCAATTTATACTTTCAGATATATTGAACTAGTTAGTAAATAGCTTCATTATATAGAACCTATGTTCTTCAGGCTTCTCACTAAATACAATGAAGTACTTTCCTAACACAAACACAGGTATCACGGTCACTATGGTAAAAGTAGGTTATGTTTGAAAAGTGAAACTTACGCTTTTCAGATGGTGAGATTTCCTTTTTACTCATCTTCAACCGCTTCTAATCAAAATATTTTGAGTAAACCAAACAAACACAATTAGATAACGACAAAATTTAAGTAAAACCACTTAAGCGAACTTCATTGTAAAACTACACAAACTACCTATCTCCTCCGCGTCTGTGAGAATGTCTGTGGATTATTATTGTCGTGTGAATTGCAATTGAAACACGCATAGGACGATAGAGGTTCGAGAGAATGGCCGCGCATGCGCATTAAGAAGAGGGAAACCCCAAAGACTGACGTCCCTATTAGGCCAAACAACAGTTTACAGCTATTATTAATCATGTTCACATACCATTTGTTGATGGAATCAACTTGAGGGAAATATTTTCTAGTCTGAACTATTATAAACATCACTCCTTTTCTTTTTTATGGAAGTAGAAGGAAGGACACAAGCTCATTTTGAATGAGTTCGGTTCAACCACCTATTATTCCTAAGAAATTATCAAAATCATATTACTACACTATGTATAATGTAGGTCTTACAAAACTTTACATTATTATCGTCCTTTTTATAAAATTAAAGGTATGTACTACTTTACGCTAGTTTACATATTTATTTATTTAAAACAGATAGTTTACTTCGTTATTATTAATAACTTATCAAAATTAACATATAAACCATGGAGTGGTAAACTCAGTTTTTTCTGTTTCCTGTATGCAGTTTGATAAAAAAAACTTGAAAATTAAAATTAAACATAAAATATAACATTTATAATATACTAATTTATTCATCTACTATTTACCATCACCCATTTTCAAGAGCTCATTATTACTCTTAATTTTCATATATTTATAGGTATTTCTTATTGCAGTACCTAGAAGCCATTTAAAAACACAACAGCCTAAAATACAACATAGAACATTATATATTTTTGAAACAAACACGAACATACCATACAATTCTACAGCACTGAACAATGCTCTGATCTGGTGGAAGACACCAGTAAGTAGTGGTTTCTTGCCAAGTGGTATTAATAAATATACATAATTAACAAAAACTGTAAATTTTAAAATTAATTTATTTCAAAGAGATATTTATGAAGTGAAAAAACAACAAAGTCATAATGTGGAAACAAATAAATTGTAAAAACTCTCGTTTTGGATTACAGTAACTCAACAGCAAATTCAGTTTTTGCCCTCAAATTTGGTACCAAAACTCATTTACAATATCCCATATATACAACGTGCATAAAATAACCAAGGTTTATCATCTTCTGTATTTTATTATATGGTAGTTATTTACCCAGTGAATAGAGGGTCTATCTAAGACTGATAATTATTCTACCTACCGTTTGTCCTAGATTTTTTTAATCTGCATTTTTTTATAAGCCAGTTTTTTCGAGAAAAATATGTTTTAACCTGCTTTTCCTCTCCCATTGTAGCCTGCGTTATCGCTAATATAGAGTTTCATATTCAAACCATATCTTTTCCCTTGCACTATTTATAATTTATACTTTTTTAAACCACAAATCTTTCTAAGTATGAAAGAATGAATAGTTATCTTTATTCAGAATGAATAGTTATCTTTATTCAGAATGAATAAAGCAAATTCTTCTAAAATTAAATGTTTAATATGAGTCTTGTCAGTGATTTACAGCATTGAATAATGTACTGACCTAGTGCGAAACTCGTCTACTGAATAAATCAGTAAGTAGTGGTTTTTTGCCAAGTTAATACAAAGTATAAAATGTTTTAAATTGATTTTCAACCCTCCGCTTGTATACATACCGTCTGATGTACACACGTTAACATGAAATAGCTCAAAAATATTTGAGCTGTAATATTTTATGTATGATCCACTAATGCATGTATTTCCTTGTAGCCTACAGCTTGGAAGACCTTTGGAACTGTAATTGGAGGTTAGGGCTTTTGATTTTAGTGGAAGGCAATCTTTGATAGAATAGACTACTAACTTAAATAATATGCTGAAATGCAATTTTAGAATTTATATTTGTATTGTGTATTGGATTTTGTTGACTTATAAAAGTAAATTAGAAAATCCACTTACAACCGGAAACCGGTAGCAAAAATAAACCAGAGGATTAGACCTGTCATGTTATATACATATATAGAGCCTATATATATATATATATATATATATATATATATATATATTGTAATATTGTTATATGTTATAGTAAACATAAATAATTTCCTTAATACAACTGCTCCACCTTGTGGTAGTCAAATTGTAATAATAATTTTTTTATAATAAAACAAATTTGAATAATTATCCTTAGAGAACAATAAGTTGCTGGGCGCCAGTTAGAATTACAAAATGATTGTAACCCTAACAGTAAATTTTAGATTCTTTTTCTTTTTTATTACTTACCATTTATAGTAATAAATAATGAACACTTTCTTTTAATTCAATTCATCTTTGTTTTAATTTAGTCTTTCATTACTCTAGTTACAAAATTTTTAAATACACTTTCTATTAATTTAATTTAATTAAATAGCACAAGACTTTTTCTCCCAGGTTATTCGGTGGGTATTATATATTATAAATCTATTGAGCACTTCTGGTTACAAAATAAAATTGGTTTATGCAATTAACTCTTTAATAAATTTTATAAAAGAAATTCCTAGGCCTGGAGTTATTAGTTTTGAAAAGAATATTTGTTTTTTAATGAATTTAATTAACTGATTTTGCTTATAAGAATGGTTCTACAATATTTACTTAAATAATACTTATTACAGGTTTTCCTTAATTTAGTACTTAGCTGAGACTAATTGTTCTTGTTCAAATTTATAGCCTTTAAATTTATTTTATAATCAAATTTCTTTCACCACTATACTTTTTTTTATACTTTCACTAATGTTAGCTTCTATTAACTTTTACTTAGGCTAGTTTTCTTAATATTCAAATTCTTCCTCTAATAAAATTTCTGGACAACTATGTTTAGCTTCCAGTACCAAGGCTCACTTTTTTCTTAATGAAAATTTTTCTTATTTGAGACTCTAGAGAAAAAGAATAAAACTTTTTTTTCATTGTTGAAACATCTGTTAAATAACACACTGATTATTTGATTTTTCATCTCCTTTCATGAACAGTTAAGTTTTGATGCTATATGCAATAATTTTATGTCTTTCTTAATCTTGTGTTGTTTTATTTATAATTGAGTGCCGTTTCTTCTTTAAATGTGGTTTTAATATTGTATCATAACCATTTTCAGGTTATGGCTCAAGTGTTTACACTTTCTGTTTATCCATTTCTAATTCACTTATAATATATTCCGAATTCTTGTTTGCTATTTATTGTTTTAGTGGTTTATATAAAAAACGTTACAATATATATATATATATATATATATATATATATATATTCTATTCTAAAGATTCTCACCAAAATTAGTATATAGAGGGTTTTTAACCTCAGGAATCAATGGGCTAAGTCACATTTTGCTTAAAAAGCACCATCATCAGTTTTCGAAAAATTGTATATGTAGCCTATGTATTTGTAAATGTTTTGTCGGAAACTAATCTAAGGACTTTCACCAACATTATAATGGGTTTTAACCATAACAATCCAATGGGCCAAGTGAAAATTTTCTGAAAAATAGTTATCAAATTTTAGAAAATCTATAAACATTTAAAGCTACTTCAAGGATTTCCACCAACATTTATATATTGGAGGCTAAGCTCAGTAATTCAATGGATTAAGCGACATTTTTCTGAAAAATCTTTATCAAGTTTTCGAACATTTTTAAGAAGTTCATATTCCCAGAATTACATTGGACTAAAGAAAGAGTCAACTTGGATGTAGCCCTACTATGCAAATATATCAATTCCCAGTTAGACCAGCATTTTCCATGTTAATCCATAAAAAACAGAGGCAATCTTTTGATTATGCTGGTATCGACTTAAGAATCTCCGTTCTGAAATCTCCGATGCAAAGAGATCCATTCTCTGGGATTAAAAGAAGGAGTAACTTAAAAATTCTTTTGCCAAATGATAATCCACGTTATATGCGAAACATATTTGTTAAAATTGCGGACTCAATCACAGTATGACCTGATTGTAGATAGGTTTCCTGATATTATATATATATATATATATATATATATATATATATATATATATATATATATATATATATACTATAATATGTATTCTTGTGTATTAATAAAGATATAAAACGATTTACAAATACAAGAATAATTTATTGAATTTACAATTCAAAGCTTTTCTTTGGCAAACAGTACCAACATCCTCAGGAATAATCCTTATATATATATATATATATATATATATATATAGAGAGAGAGAGAGAGAGAGAGAGAGAGAGAGAGCATATTCCAGTCGTCTAAAAAGCTTGAAAATGAGAGCACTATAATAGCTTTCAAAGTCCCTAGGAAAGTGTGTGTGCGTGCGTGCGCGCATTGTAAATACAGTAATTAAAATGCTTCCGATAACCATCGAAAAAGCTTTAGCAATTGCTCGTATATAGATGAGGTATTCTATAGTACTGCATAATGGTCGGATCATTTTGACCTGCTTGACCTCCGAACGGGAAATCCCTCACCTAAAATTCAGAAGAAGAAAAATACAACCACTGAGCTTGCTGTGCATGCTCACAAGCAGCATTCTGACACTAATTGCGTTTGAATTATACCAAGGAAAGTAATTCCAGCAAATTTTACAAAGTTAAAAATAACTGTAACTGTAAAGTTTTTTGTCTCCATTACATTTACCATGTTTTTAATTTATAATTTTAATTTAATTCTAATTTACTTTAATTTCTAATTTAATTTTAAATTTCAAAATTGTTAACTATGACAGTGATAACTAGGCACCTCAAGCGCTTCACTAGATGATTCTAGTTTCGTACTACATTTATATTTTAAAGATTAAGTTATCGGGTAAAAATGTTTAATTGGCTATTGTGAAAAACAATGGGCTGATTTTTCTTTTTCCTTCGGAAGGAGAGTTATTTGCATCAGAATGAAATCACATTATAAAAAAGCAGAAAATTATGAGGGCAAAAAATCATCTTTTACTTTAGAATGACATTTTGGCCACCAGAGCCCTTCATTACTCTAGAATCAAATGTTAATGGCGCAACTAGCGCCTTCCAGCCCCCGTCTTGGCACCCTTTGTTAGAATGGACAGGAGAACGCTACTACAATTTTGCGCACCTTGATTCATACAAAGCTTTTGTATACGTTCAGAATAAAATAAAATAAAAACCTATAAGACCATCCTACCTGCTTCAGACCCTCGAAAGGTTGGTTATTGTTGATTTTTATTGCTCTTAGACAACCTAATATATTCATAAATTTAATGTAGAATACCAACCATTTGGCCCCTTTAGATTGTTTGACGGATATTTTGAAATATTGCAGAGTACTCTAGACGTTTTTGTTTTACGCTGAACTTGAATGGATTTCGACTATATAATGAGGGATGAAATGGTTAATATCTAGCGTACTTTTGAACGATATTATAGCGCGCAAGATCTATATCTTATTTTGTCCAACTTCTTCTGAAAGAACTATTCTCTAAAGATGTCAGGCAATATGGAAAGATAGTGATTAAATATTATACGATCTTCCTCATTTTAGCAAAATCTACCTGAGAAGATCTTGTCTGTTGTCGATTAACTCTAACACTTAGAAATAAAAGTTGATACATATAATTAAAAATGCGAAATATATGGATATTATGTAGACCTACATATGTAAATGTAAGATTTATAGCTAGATTTAATAGACAAAGTACAAAGTATTTTCAAGGTGCAGTATTTATAATACCATATTTACAATAGGCATAATATTAAATAATACCAAGATAATTTTATACTAGATTTATTTGTAAATAAGTGGTTATAGAATAAATTTTACTTTCAGAAGGAGTTGTAACATGATATAAAAAATATCTTGCACTTTATAATATCTTTCAAAGGTGCGCTAAAAATTAATTATTTCACCTCCCATCACCTGTATTTAGAAATATTGTACAGTTTAAACTAATTAATATACTATTATAAGTCCTAATTACAAATATTTGGTCAACCTGAATGCACATTTCGCCAACACAGTTAGCATCAATTACAATGATACAAATATTTGTAGCTAAAGTTTGTAATTGTTTATCAACTAAAATTAGCTACTGTGTTCTCTATTATTTTTGCAAACTTGACTCTATAAAAATGTCCAGACTATACTAAGTTTATTTTAAAATGTCAACGATCTAAAGGTGGCATCATGGTTGGGATGTCATAACATATTCACGAATAAAGTTGTTTAGGAGCAATAAAAGAGAACAGGAGGCGACCTTATAATTGCCCGAAAAATATACTGCAGTTAGATACGATGCTCCTCTTAGGTTCCCATAACCTGTTTTTGTTTAGTCTACTAATAAACATCTTTCCCAATTTCCGGCTTTCATAAACTTTACTGAAACAGTTTTTTTAAAATTTAGTAGACTTACAAAGGCTGTACAGCTTCAATAAATGAAAGGCAATGTAACTCGGAGAAAAGGAAACGTTCGCTTAGAACTACTGTATTCGTTTTGGGTCACTGAATAAAGAGCTCCGGCAGAGGATCTGTGCTTCTTTCTGAGACTCCTTTAAACGCTATGATTTTTATCGTACAGTAAAATATCTGATAGGTAAAATATTTCTATTACCGGTGATAAGGCGTCCTAACAGTTAAAAACCGGATAGCTTAATATGAAAACGTATGTTTGATCACGTGATCACTGTAAGGTTATTTTCACACTCTATGAGTTTGACCGTACGGCGACATTCTTCCTGAAACATATAATTGGATATTTTATACTACACTACCACGTGAAAAAGCAGTCACAGTGCCATGTAGCATCCGTTCACCGTTTTTACGACGACTTTGACCTCAGTGGAGTAGGTGATCAATGAGTGTTTTCATATTATTAAAGATTTAATCGTTCCGTAGTCAGTAAATTTATTTTTTGGAAGTTGCATGATAAAATTATTTTAAACAATTTTTTGATAACTTATAAAACAAAACGTGTAACTGATTTTTTAAAACGCTTTTCTTTTGTAAAATCGCTATCAGTATTATATTTATAAGCAAGTGGGTACAGTAGTTGCTTAAATAACGTTTTAAAACAACATTTAACTAACAACAATAAAATAGTTAACCCCTCGCGCGTGGCGTCTCCCAAGCGCCGAGTCTCCTCCGGGCCGAGGGAAAATTGGTCTCCTCAGCGCCAAGGGCAAACACTATCAAAGGGTCTGCTCAGTGATGCAGAAGTTACGAGGGTTAATAATATCTTCTCTTTTAAAATGCCGGAGTAAAAATTGATACCAAACATTTACTGTGTTTTATTGTTTAATTTAGCAGTTTGTGGTTCAAAAACGATACCAAACAACGTATGATTTACTGTGTTTTATTGTTTACTTTAGTGTAGTAAATAATATTTACTGTAGTTAATAATAAAATAATGTGGGTAACAAAAAATATTATTGGATATTGATTGAATACAAATAAGTTTTTTTTTAATTTTATAAGACGGGTCTACAAATGTTTCCTTTCAAAAATTGGATTAAAAAAACATAACTTATTACTATAGTTATATTGAATTATTTGAATTGATATTTATCAAAATTTAAATAATGTGGGTAACAAAAAACATTTATTAGATGTTGACTGATTTCAATTTTTTTAAAAACAAATTCAATTAAAGTCAGTGTTTTAAAATGTGTAAGACGGGCCTAGAAATGTTTTCCTCTAAAAATTGGATTAAAAATAGGCCTACATAACATTATTATCGTTATATTGAATTATTTGTATTGAGATTTATCAAAATTTAAATAAATTAATATATTCATTACCTGATAAAAAATATTTATTAAATAAATATCCTACGATTACAAATAAATAATAATCTACGTGTAAAATGGCTGTTCTACAACATAACCTATAGCACAAAATCAGCTGTTACAAGAAATCATATGTTATCAATTAAATCACCTGACAAAAATATATGCTGTAAGGTATGCGTTTCAGAAAAAGCGTGACGCGAAAGCAATGAATTAATCTCATGGTGTGTTCACCGCACGTATAGAAGTTATCACACGAAAAAAGCCAAAAGGCCGCATTTTATATTACTGGATTTGGTTTGTAAAGTTAAACCAAATCGTTCTAGTAATATATAAGGAGCTCTACATAGTCATCCAAGATTAACTGCGAGCATCTCAAAAGTACGAGAGTCGGTAAGCTTAATTATAATCCATTATGGTACTTTAGAATTCGAGCCTATCATTTTTGCAATGAAATGTATGCAAAATTTGCTTCATTACAGTGCTGATCATCTACTATGCCAAGTTGGATACACACCATTACCATGGTTCGCTGCTTTTGGGAATTCCAATCCGGTTTTCAAACTGTCGTAAAACGTCAGGTAGCCGGCATGACGCTGAGGAGGCTCGGCGCTGAGGAGACTCGGCGTTGGGGAGACGGGACCCCGATCAAGTGTTTCAATAACAAAGGGATGATAGTGGTGAATCCGATGGGCGGCCAATGTCCAGTTGCATTGGTGGTCGAAGGAATTTACACTAATGCCTTTAGCGATATAGGATGCCAATGGAGGATACTTCATAAAATGGGCTGCATTGGGAAACTACTTTTTTCCAATCAAACCTGTCTTTACTGATTACGTTTTAGCTATACTGTAATGCAGTATAACATAGTGAACCGTTCTATGAAGAAACTTTGAGTGTATAAACTTTCGTGTGTGTTACAATAAAAATATTGAAAAGAACCCCAATACCACAAAAATAATCAAAAATAACAAATAAGACAAGTTACTTAAGATTAAACCCTTATGTACATTTCGATGACCATGTCATCATCATCAGAGGGTCTTGTTACAAAACACAATCTAGCTCACAAGAAGTTACAAACTAGAATGATCATTATCAAAGAATCAAATATTTTTGATTATTTTTGTGGT
The DNA here is from genome assembly GCA_036971475.1 of Prosapia bicincta. Classification (NCBI taxonomy): domain Eukaryota; kingdom Metazoa; phylum Arthropoda; class Insecta; order Hemiptera; family Cercopidae; genus Prosapia; species Prosapia bicincta. Next base: position 45,297,545 of record JBAIZL010000005.1, on the reverse strand, counting down.
ATTGGGGTTCTTTTCAATATTTTTATTGTATATTTTTGATTATTTTTGTGGTATTGGGGTTCTTTTCAATATTTTTATTGTAATATATTGTACCACTGTGCTCTTGATATTGTGTATTTCGTGTGTGTGTTTTTAAAGTGAAATTACTTTTGTAACATTTCAAAATTATTTCCTATTTGTGATGTAATTTTATTATGTTTACATATTCTCAAGGAACATCTCTATATAAAATAGGAAATGTTTATTGGAATATCGTCTACATTGAGATAACGGGTACCTTGTCTCTGTCTTTTAAAACCACTCATAAGCGTTAACTAAATTAACTTCTCGTTAAAACCTGAACTTCTAAACCAAAGCACTGAGATCCATCTTCCCATTGTTTTTGTAAAACGTCACCAACTTATCCTGCGCTTGCATCACGAAATGTATTGATTGCACTGAATTTCCTCTCATCTGTCACCACCCCCAAAATACTTTTGAACTCTCCTTAAACACGCGAACCCCCATTTTTTCATCGTGTCTTCCTCATTCTTCCTCGATTCGGTTATTTCTTGTAATTTTGTTTTATTCATTGAATTATTACGTGTCTTATTGTAAAATTTTTATTATTTTAAAATTTTTATTATTTTAAAATTTTTTCTTTATTTTGTTTTATTGTTAATAAACCAGTGACGAATAAAAAGTAACCATCCAGTTGATAAAAATAAATTGTTCCCCAGCACAAAACGTTTTATTTTTCCTCACCAACAAAACGTTATTTCTAAGCGTCAAAATACCCTTTGCCTCCAGCCCTAACTCAAATAGCCTTGCTCCCATATTCCTACCTCCCATATATTGTTGCAAGACAGACGCTACAAATCCACGGGGTTCACAAAACCCTTCCTTCTCTGATTAACGTGAACCACAAGTTTAGAGTTCATGTACAAAAAACAACATCTACGCTACGAACCATACGAAATGAAATCCTTCAAGAACCACAATTGTAACATCCCTACAACACCCTACATATACTCGCCTTATCTCAATTAGAGGCGATTTGGAATGGTCGGCACGCTCTCCCGATCTGTCCCCTTGTAATTTTTTTCTATGGGGTTTTTTGAAATCCCGTGTTTATGTGAACCGTCGAAAAACCCTACAAGATTTGAAGACCAACATCCAAGAAGAAATTGCCAACATAACACCTGCTACGCTAACAAGAGTCATGACAAACGCCAGAAATCGGTTTACGCAATGTATGGAGAATGAGGGACGTCACCTAACAGATTTGATCTTTAAAACAATGTAAATAAAAACTTTAGACATGTACCTACATTATAAAAAATAAATAAATACTTTCAAATGCATAGAATAGTTTTTATTGAGTTTTCAAAAAAGGACGTTATGCTGCCGCACCCTGTACTTATGACCCCGCTGTCCCCTCAGTATGGACATTTGGGCGTGGAGTATACAGCAAACTCCAAACACTAGAATCCTGGCTGAGTCACTAGAGTGAAAGTGAACAAGGCCGAGCGCCAGGCTTTACTCTACCACTCTCACGAAGCAGGATTCACACACTGGACACGCCAGTAAAAGTGCCAAGACGTATACACTCATGGGATCAGATGAAGTATAAATAAGGTATATTCGAGTTAACAATCCCCCAAGTCTGAAGAAAGCAGCTATGCACCATAAAACAATCCGTCTGTTATAACAGGTGATCACTGATATACTTTACAATCACATCTGTAATCAGATGTACATCAAGCCGTACAATCACATATGTAACTCTCATCTGGAATCATGCAACCAACTCACGCCACGAAGCAGGGCCGTACTGTTAATATACTATTATTATTATTATTATACTATTATTATGTTTAGGACGTGACCATACATTCTTTGAACAAGCGATTTACACTACTTACGTCTCATAGCAAACATTTCTATACGATATTTCAAAAGTAAAGACTATGGATAAGGGAAAGCTAGAACTCTGCTTCGAGACTATATAGTAGACCCTCGCTATTCGCGGGTTTGGTATCCGCGGTTGATAATATTACAGCATTTCCCTCAAATATGTATCGTATTAAAAACAAGAAAGACAGTATAGTTACTGAGCAGATTGTAGGATAATATATTCTAGTCTTATTTATTTTATACGGTACAGCAGTTATTTATAACAAAGAAATCTGACTCCATACTTAAGTTTAGCAGAGGTGATCACCCGTGCCGCTTTCGGCGGGACAGTCCCGCTTTTTAGGTTAGTGTCCCGTTGTCCCCAGATTTACTCGGGGGACGCTATTATGTCCCGCTTTGGTAGGATAAAGATAAACAAATAAACGTCCCGCTTTATTATTTAATTATATATCCCAAAATAAAATGTTCTTGACTGACTCTTTCACAATATAAAAGCAACAAGGACATTGCATACACTTAAACGTATTGTTTATTTGGTTCCTGTAAATTATACCTGCATCGGGGAATTTTGTAGTATTGGATTGGCAATTCTGCTAATTAACTAATCTGTCATCGCGTAGCATAGGTTATCTCAGTGTGTGAGTTCGCAACTTATTACCTTTGTATTGTTACCTTTTTACCTAGGCTACAGCAAAACAAGATGGCTTGCTTTGATGCCAGCTGTGGAGTGGGTGCTCCAGCTCTTTGTGTCTCTCAAAGAGTACTTTTTGACCAACGAAAAGTGTCCTAGACTTATCAAAGATTTTTTTGAGAACCCAGCTGCAGAACTTTGGTTAAATTTTATTCATGGCCAGTCAGCGATATTTCATGATGCAGTACTGAAGGCAGAAGGTCAAAATATTAGTGTAGTTGAAGTTGCATTGATTTTAGCGGATTTAAGAGAGAAATATGCTGAGAGGAAGAAAAGTTTGTTCCTTCCAATGGTAGTTAAATCTTGTCTGCAGAACAATGAGGAAGTGCTTGATAAAACTTCTATTTTAAATGCAATACAGGTGTTTTATGAGACATCTGTTAGGTATCTTAATGAGTGGGCTTGCCACGTTCGATCCTTGGAAACCTTGTCTCGATTTAGTTTGAGAGAAACACCAGCATGGGAGTCGGTGATAAACGGAGTACAAGTGTTATCAAACTTGCTGAAATCAGTCAATATTGATGACATCAAACTGTTTGATGAAGTAAACTGTCTAAAACTGTCCATTTTGAACAAAAGAACATTCCTTACGAAAACTTACGTTACATCTCTGAGTGGCTTCTGTGTCTGCCAGGAACTAATGCTCCAGTTGAACGAGTGTTTACTAACATGAACAATATATGGACTGAAAATAAATCTCAATTGAACGTTCTAACCTTAAGAGCAATGCTTATGCTGAAGTACAATGTTGGACTAACTTGTGATAAGTTTCATGACAAAATAAAAGAAGAACCAGCTCTCCTTAAAGACATAGATTCATCAAAAAAGTATTCAGTTGTTTTTACTGTGTAACGTACAATATTTTCTATTGTTAAATGTGTATTTTTGTTTGTTTCATTATTAATAAATTAATTTAACTGATGGTCCGATTAGTGTAATTATGCTACGTTTACTACCTGAACAGTAAAGTTTTTCATATGCTTATTTCTGTAAATTTAAGTGCTAAAATAAATAAAATAATGAGTTTAGGACGTTTAGTTGTGTCAATTTAGAAAATATCTTTCACACGGTATCGGGGGGAGGGGGGCTGGCCCGCTTTGAGGTTATTACAAATATTGTCACCTTAGTTTAGCACCACTACTGTTTACTTACTGCTAATTTAGAATTTTCGAGATCCAAACATCGATAATCGTATCCGGTGGCCGTAACTAACTCGGATTTTGTTTTTCCTGTCTGTTACCAAACAGGTGTCTCATCTGCTTGTCGTGTCTGCTAATTTTCGAAATGCCACGTCTACTTGTGGAATTGTTTAGTTAATTTGATTTGTTTAATTTTATCGTTTCCCTTTAATTATTTATCCAAGCCATAATGTCATCAAACTCTTATAGGAACAAGAAAAGGCAAGAAAATAACGTTATCCCGTTGAAAGAAATTGACTTTTTAGATAAACTCAAATGTGGTGAAAGCATAAACTCTGTCGCAAAGCATATTAGCGTTATCGAGTCAACAGTGCGTTACATAAAAAAACAATGAAGAAAACATAAGAAGAAGGGCCAGAGAATATGACAAGCTTTTTTAAAAATCAAATAAAGTGTTTAAAAGATTATTTCTCTAAAATTAGGTGTTTAAAAATTTAGTGGATATTGTTTAACAATGACGAATACGTGTGCCCGTGTGTGGAACAAGAATATTTAATAGAATTTTCATGTTTTCGCATTGAAGGAAAACTTAGGTAAATAATAAAAAATATGTATGTAATTATGTGGTATGTAAATATACTATACTGTATTATAAGTGTACAGTATAGCTGTAATTAATGATATCATTTTTTTTATGTAACCTTCTCCTTTGCATATACAGTTGGTTTCAGTCTTCGCGGTTTTACTATTTGCGGTGAGTTCGGGGAACGTAACCTTCTCCTTTGCATATACAGTTAGTTTCAGTCTTCGCGGTTTTACTATTTGCGGTGAGTTCGGGGAACGTAACCTTCTCCTTTGCATATACAGTTAGTTTCAGTCTTCGGTGAGTTCGGGGAACGTAACCTTCTCCTTTGCATAAACAGTTAGTTTCAGTCTTCGCGGTTTTACTATTTGCGGTGAGTTCGGGGAACGTAATCTCTGCAGAAACCGAAGGATCACTATACTTCTCTAAGGACTATTCTGGTATACATTCTCGCTTTTTAAAAGAGTTTCCAAATTTATTTCGACTTCTACCGTATCCATTAATCTTTAGGCGTTTAAAATTATTATTGTGCGAAAACTTAACTTCTTATTGTAGTAATAGCAGTTTATTTATCAACAGATCTGTTTTATATATTCGAAGAATCCTCCCCCCATTATTTTATAATGATAATTTGGTGGTAGGCAATCCATAATAATTTTGACAAGAAAAAAAGTAGAAAACACAAAATAGTTCAAGATAATAGTAAGTTTATAATACACAGTACACGATATAAAATTAAACATAAAACATGGAACACGTGTTGTTGTTACTGTAACTAATGGAAAGGTAGGTAGAAGAAATAAGTTACAGATATTCCATGTTCAGAGGAGCTACATGACCCATCAAAAGCAGTATTTGCCTTACATTACTTCACCTTCTGGGATCAGTTAATATGCTGATGGATAGTACTTTCATTGGTCATCACGAGAATTTTAAAATCACCACGAACGAAAGATGAACGGGTTTCAGGCGCCAAAACCCGGAAAAATTTTGACGCTAATTTAATTCATATTCCATTTAATTTTCTATTGAATTATGTGGATCAACTTTGGATTTTAAATTTTTATTGAGTTTTTAATTGATTTTTTGTGTTTTAAGGTTATGTTTACAATTTTTTTCTGTTTCAGGTCGTAAAACTATTTTTACTCTTATATTCCTAATCAAAAAGTCTTGTCAGCAGCTTTTCTCCTTATCCAGTTGAACTTCTAATCCGATTTCCGCCCAACAGCAATTCTAAGTACCTTCCTTCTTGTCTAAACTGTAACTGACCGCACCGCCCGTCTTTCTACCCAAACCTTCTGAGCCACAACTCACCGTACATCTAAACCCCTAACCTGATACATTTCTCATTCGCTTTCTTCCGTAACTTGTGCCACTTCTCCGCCATTTTATGGGCCCTAACTGACAGAAATGCTTTCTTAACCATAAATGGGCGATCTTCTAAGCAGATTTCTACCCCAGCTTGACACACATCTGAGCTGCTTTCTGACGCAACTAACCACACTATTGGGTTGATGTCTGCCATCTTTGTTTTTACACCTAGGCTGCTTTCTGTCCCTTCCTACCGCTCTTCTACCATCTTTCTGCTCCAACTAGCTCCTCTTTTAAGCAACTTGTTAGCTTAACTCAGGTCTTCGAAGGGTGTTGTTCCATCCTTCAACAGTATTAAGGTGCCCCAAATGCCGTTGGACACTCAATAAACACTAAATTTAAGTAACGACAATAACAACTTGAAGAATCTGTGGCGTTAAATTAAATTAAAGTAACGGCAGTAACAACTTGAAGAATCTGTGACGTTAAATTAAATTTAAGTAACAACTTGAAGAATCTGTGATGTTAAATTAAATTTAAGTAAAGACAGTAACAACTTGAAGAATCTGTGGCGTTAAGTTAAATTTAAGTAACGACAGTAACAACTTGAAGAATCTGTGGCGTTAAATTAAATTTAAGTAAAGACAGTAACAACTTGAAGAATCTGTGGCGTTCAATTAAATTTAAGTAACGACAGTAACAACTTGAAGAATCTGTGGCATTAAATTAAATTTAAGTAAAGACAGTAACAACTTGAAGAATCTGTGGCGTTCAATTAAATTTAAGTAAAGACAGTAACAACTTGAAGAATCTGTGACGTTAAATTAAATTTGAGAACGTGAACAAGACGTTAATTCATTCAGAAAACAAGTTAAAGGCTTACAAGAAATATCAAGGTCGTAACAGTAAACTTTTATATTTTCATATACATTAAAACAAATAGACTACAGAAAAATACTACGTCTCCGAGACTTTTTTTTTAAAAATGTCTTAAAACCCTCACTTTCTGATATATAGTTACAGCGATTATATCACGGATATAAACAATGGATCAGTTCATTTAGGCGCTCTTCAAAAGTGTTATTTTTTAAATATGCGGCCGCCGTCAAAAGTAGACATATACTGAAGTCTTTTAGGAACATTATATTTGAATATTTATTACAGATCTCAGTTTACTGTTAACTTTTTTTTTGCGAGACCTTTCTTGAAGTTATAATATTCTAATTTACTAACGAGAGTTTCAAATTAATTTGTACAAAATTGACCAGTTTGAAGTAATGAAAATAGAAAACTTATAAAGAGTAACAAACAAAATTAATACCCCAACACCATACATAGAAAGGATAATGGAAAATAGCAAGGAAATTCGCTGTCTATTTGCTTTCTATTAACTTAATATAGTTATTCTGAAATATATATAGGCCTATATATATTTATATTAATTGTAATTATAATTCTTGAATTTTGTAGTCCATTACGTTCGGTGAATCCTATCAATCACTTAAACAATAGTTTATGACTATCCTAACTTTAAATTTAGTAAATTTGTTAAAACTTAGTGAGACAGAACGTTTTCGATCGCTATGTGCCAACCTTAAAGAAGACATTGATAAAGATCGGCATATAGCGATGGAAAACGTTCTGTCTCACTAAGTTTTAACAAATTTACTAAATTTAAAGTTTAGATAGTCATAAACTATTGTTTAAGTGATTGATGTAATTATAAGGTAAAAAAAACTAAAATAAAATTTTTCTTTGTTGATTTAATTTAGAATTGACTTGAAAATAAAAATATTGTATACTACTTTTTTTTTAAATTATAAATGATCAAAAAATAAACCTTAGTGTCCTTCAGGGAGTAGTTTAACCCCCAAAACACCATCGCTGCGCCTCAACACTACTGTATCCTTATTCCTCATCCCTGTATATATTTTGATTAACATAAAATTGCTATTTACATTTATTCTACAACTGAATCACCTAAATCTTTAGCAGTTATAATAAGTTTTGATTTCGCAACTTACCCTTGCTCCATAAGTTGAAACCTTTGTCACTTAATTTCGTCTGAGCCAATAAATTTGCAATTCCAACACAAATAGTGGATTTAGCATTGTACTTTCTGTGACCTTAGATCCCTCGTATCTGTTCTCCGTATCATCGGGTTTTCCAGTATTTTAAATTTTGTAACTATTCTTATTTAGGAATTTCCATTAACTGATATAATTGGCTATTTTTAATTACATTTAAATATCGAAATTTATTGTTAGAAAGCTGTTTACTTTAGTTTGCCCTGTATCGTATGTTGAACTTTATTTAGATGTACTTCACTTTGAATAAAGACTAATGTTTTGTTTGTTGATGGCCTTGAGAATGATTTTTTTAAATGAAACTCTTTTGGGATTAAATGTAACTCATTTTATTTTAAAATTAGCCAATAATGTATACTAACTGCAGGAATATCCTAATTCGAAGTACAGTAATACTTCAAAATTTTAGTGTTAGGAGTAAAAGTTTGTTAAAAGGTAATTACGATGGAGTTCCCTTAACGCAAATATAGTGCTTGTGGAAATTTTGTTTCTTTGCGTCTTTTTGCGCCCGCTCCACCGCTATTATATTGACTTTGCCCTTGCGTATCACCACAGATCGGCAAACAATCACCTGACCTAGACGACGGTTTCCGCGTAGTTACTGAGTAGGTTAACCTTGCGCCAGGCACAGTTTGGAGGTTAGGTCGGGGAATCCCAACAGCTGACGGATTTGCTGACACAACGACTGTGTTCAACGCAGCGTGTACATCACCGTAACCTGCATCAGTGTAAGACAATTTTCGACTTATATAATTTCTGAAGTGTAAAAACATTCCTCACCCATCCTGAATGAGCTGTAAGTTATCAATTAATTTGTTAAATCATAGAAGCAAAATTGAAAATCGATTTTTAAGTAAAAATTACTTATAGCTTGGAATATAAAACAACAAAGTTAAAACTGTCGAATTATCTTACAACTATAACTAAATATAATTTGTGATTTGGGGTTGTCAAGTTCTAAATAATAACTCTAAAAAACTTGATCTTAGAAAAATCCTTCTTATGTAATTTCTCTTATCCTGCTTGTATTCGACCTATTTTCTATTTTACTATCCCTACAACAGATAAAATTCTATAACCGTAGATAATAGATAAGATCCTGGTAATAGATAGTGATAACAGAGATCTGTGAATATGCTCACCTGATCCATGAAACTCCTCTCTGTGAACATTCATGTTGATAACTTGGCTTGCTTATATTCGACCTATTATCCCGTTTCACTATCCTTACATAAAGTGGAGATGGTATAAATACAGTAGGCTTAAAGTAGAACAACCTTGATTTTTGTAAACTACACGAGTATTACCATGAGACGTTTCTCATGCCTCCTTTGGAAGAAGAGGCAGAGAGTTTCTCTACTTCATTTTTCAGACTTCTACAAAGTAATGATTTACCTTAAAAAAGAAAGTTATTACCGTTTCTAATATTATTATGTATATTTAAAAGTTTCTTGATACAATAAATGCCCCAAGCTTACATACCACATAATTTGGTACCTCCATGATATTGCAAATTATATCCAGTTCCCATTGGCGGAGTTAAATAGGGGCAAGGAGGAGCATTGGCCCCTAACCCAGGTGTATTATTTTTATATAATCAAAAGCTGACATTGAACTCATTAAAATACTACAAAAATAATAATAGTGCTGACAAGAAATATACTTGGCAGTATCAGTTGTTATTTTGATCTAATTAGAGTTATTTTCTAAATATGACTGTAAGTTCAAAGAAAAATATGAACTTTATTTTAATCTTACAAGGCATGATGATTGAAATTTTATTAATGTTTTCAGATGAAGTTTGCTATTCAACGATATGTTTCTCATAGAAACAAAACCAGACCTATTTTTGGACTCAAAACCTTTCAAAATTTGAAAAAAGTTTAAAAATTTAAAATATTCCAGACCTATAAGTCTAAAAGTCCGCGATTTGCGTTCTATGAAAAACATATCGTTGAATACTAAACCCAAACTTAATAATAAAAAAGTAGTTTAAAACATCTATTTTTTAATGTATGTTTTTGGCTCAATGTCAACATGCTTTTAAATGTTCTCTATTTTTAGGGGTGAGTACCACCGGACACCATTTGATACCCACAGGGCAATGTTGTGACTCCCCTAGAACAAAACTAGTAACTCCACTCATGCCGGTTCCACTAAAAGTATTACGTAAATCTGACAGCTCCTTGGTACTGTAAATCTTTCTGGAATCCACTAATTACAGCATGTATATTCTTGAAAATAACCCGAACCTCCATATGCCATAATGTAAACACGGACATAATGTACACCTCTTGTTTATTTAAAGGTCACATATTTGAAAAAGAAACAGGTTAGTTTGTTGTTAAAAATACATCATTTCATTGAAACGTAAGTCATACTATTTAATCACTGTGAGAAGCAATAAACTGATACATCTGCTTCCTCCATAGTGAGATTAGAGAATCAGTTTAAATAAAAAAAAACAAAACAAAAAAAACAGAAAACGACAGAAAAGCAAAAATTGTGTACAAATGTATGTAGGAGAAACTATCTAGCTTGTCGATCAACTCATACTCAAAGGATGAGCTTGCCTCTCACCTACATACTACCCCAAAAACATTTGTCCTCTCCGCCGAACTTAATTAGTCAAGTAAAAATTATTTATTTTATTCATTACATTTTGAAACAAATAAAAATCCATACCGTACAATTGTCTAAAAAACTGGAAAACCATTTTTACAATTCATTTAGATGTTGTTTGGTTGCTTTCGTTGTGCAGATCTAACCTCTTTGCATGTTCTATTTTATGTAAAGCAGAAGCAATAGTTAGTTTAAGCGAGGAAGCAGAAGACGAAGTAGATGAAACTCCCCCAGTAGATTCACTAACAATCTATTTGTAAGACATAGGTTACCTGTCTTTAATCTCTAGCACGAATCCAACTCCTCAGGTGTGCGTTCAGTAGGTGTCATGGGTGATGTGACATACGCAATTTTGACAGATAACGTCCCTTTGAAGGGACAAATATTTTTGGCAAAGTATAATTACTAAGATGGCCCAAAGGTGAAAGTTTTGTAGAGGAGAAATCACAATACATGGATACACACTCAAGCGCATATATATATATATATATATATATATATATATATATATATATATAATTAATAAATTTAAAATATTTCAAAAACAAGAATACTTTTAATGAATATATTTATTCTATATATGAATATATTTATAAATATATTCATTGAAAGTATTCTTGTTTTTGAAATATTTTAAATTTATTAACTATATTACAAGAAAACATATCACCATATTTAATATATATATATATATATATATATATATATATATATATATATATATATATATATCGCAGTCTACTATAACCCCCGGTCAGTGATGCCCGATGATGTAGATACTACCAGACTTTGAAAGTTAGCTCGCATAAATACCAAGTAAGATTCTTGTTTAAGTACATGTGGTGAAAGTGATAAGTGAATACAAGAAAATAGGGTTGCAATATATATACATATTGCTTTCACTTTATTGAACTCAAACAATAATTTTACTAGGTATACCTATGCGAGTCGACTTTCGAGAGCTTTAATTACGTGCCCTCATTTTTGAGCATCCTCTTTGAGTCTGTATATATATATATATATATATATATATATATATATATATATATATATATATATATATATATATATTAAATACATTTTGTAACCCAAGGAATAGCAAAATCTAGGGTACCGAAAGAGACGTAATTTAATAACAGAAGTATCAGATTTTTTGAACCATGTTTGGGAACTAAGGGCTATCCACGGACACTCCAAACTTTCACTTTTTCTAAAGGGATGCGTTAGCGTCAACACCTCGAAACTTTACACACTAAATTATTGGTAAGCTCCAGCAACAGACTGCGCTCACTATTGAATGCTAGGAAAAATCTTTTATTTCCGTCACGTGCTTAACCCTTTCTTCAACACTTGTGCAAAACGTAACTATCTGTGTACATTTATCCTTACTTTCTAATTTTGGTGTGGTCGCTACACAGGAATGTTAGAAGCAAGCAATGCAAAGTTCTTCCTTTAATGCAGTCATGGTTGAAAATGCAAGCAGAAGAATCTGAAAAAAGACTGTAAGTGGCGGACTTGATATAAACATAATCCATTAAAAACTATATTACACGAGGAATTAAAAAACGTTCACGTATAAGCTCTAATATAAAACTATGTTAGAACTCATATTAAAATACATTAGACCGCGTATCGTGGATCTAAATTGTATCGACGCTATGACCTTAAAATATTTTATATGCTTTTCTTTAATATTTTGTGTTTAAAGAAAAAAATATTCTAAACAAAATATATTCTTTGCAGAAATAATATTCCAAGTTTGGTTACAAAGTAGATGGTGGAGGCATTAAGCATGACTTTGGGGAAGGCTTTAGTACCTTCATTCATAATATGCCTCGCACTATTATGGGCAAGTCAGTACAACTCAGTATCTTTATGTTCGAAGTTTAGGGCTTTCGCACTAAGCCAACTTTTTCATAGCTAAAAATGTACTTCTCAAAGATGTACATGAATTTTTCTTTTGCGACCATCTGGTTGTCGCCGAAACCTCCAATGCACAACCTTGAATTGCTGCCATGGTTACTCTACAATATCATAAATAATGCTCTAGGATTACAAATGAACCAAAAGAATTAAATAAACAAACAAATTGGATTAACCTTGCTTCCCAAACGGACAATGCGGAAGAAAAGCGAAAAGAAACTAAAAGAAAATGTTAGCGATGAAAAAAACGTAGAAATAGTAAGAAACAAAAATAGTTTAACACCATACATAGAAGGGAAAAATGGAAAATTGCAAGGAAATTCGCTTTCTAATTGCCACTTAATATTGTTATTCTGACATATTTATATTATTTGTAATTATAAAATAAAAAGAAACTAAAACAAAATTGTTATTTATTGATTTAATTAGGAATTGAATTTTTGTTTAATGTACATTACTTGTTTATTATTATTATCTGAAGACTTTCTAAATCACTGGATATAATTTTTTCGAAGTATCATTGCCGTCTCGGTAAACGGAAAATTCCAATTACCGATTAGAAATTGTTTAAATTCTCCATTCCATGACGCGAAATGTTAACGGTTTAATCCACAAAGTTGAAAATCTATAGATTTATGAACTACAAGTAACTCGATTTTCAATATTGTTCAGTGTTTTGTTGTGGAAAAAATAGACAGCCAGAGTTACCCCACCTTCACTCAATGACATACTTCCTGTTATGTATTAAACGCTACTGTGATGAAATGAAAGCCGTACTGTATTCCTCTCTGGAATAGCCTGGCACGGGCTATATTTAAAGCTACAGGCTATGTCGGGCTCGGGGAACAGACGGATAAACAACTTGACTTGGATCGCATTCAAATACCTTCTATTTGCCTTATTTATCGTTTATCCTTTGCTTAAACACTTCTTCGTCCCAACTAAGGCGGTGTGTTCTCTGCCTTTATGAGCGTGCGTTAAACTTCTTGGCCATTAGCAATAGTTTGAAACAGTCCCATAACAAAACAATGAAACTCATTGTTACACATTAAAACGTAACGCAATGATCTTTAGCAAAATTATTGTATATTCAAATGAGATTCCATTCCAATCGTTACACAAAACACACTTTCCATAAGATACTTTTTTAAAATTGTCTGTACAAAATGTTCAATAGGACTACATTTATTTACTAACATATTTTTTTATAAATTTAGGCCATCAGGTTTAATATCGTAGTACTTAGTCGACAACCGACGTCATTACAAAGTAATAGTCATTGAAAAATTACAATAAGACAAACTATTTTGTTTAGGACAATCTATTTTGTAGGTAATTATATTTTCTACAATATTTAAGCGTTTAATTTTGTTGTCCATAACGCTCGGAGAATTTTAAAAAGGAAAACTTTGTATTGAAGAACTTTTAAATTTGTAGTTTTCTAAAAAGCTACTGAAAGAATCGTCCACTTAACCTATACTCTGCATTTACAAAAAAACCTTCCTCAAAGAAAAAAGTACAAAATAAAAATATACCAACTGGACACACGATACAACAAACACTTACTGCGTTATAGGGAACCTTGTTCTGTTAAACCAGAATACAGTGGAAACGTTGTCTTAGGTGCGCTTAACAAGAAATTTACTTGAATTTTAAATTCGTGCAAGCCTTAAATACAAGCGTATAGTATTATATATTTCCATTTTAGAAAACATACTATTTAATAAAATGAATAGTGCTGGTTAGACCTGGATTGGCCTGAACCAATACCTTCTCTAGGAGGTACTGCCTGAACCCACCCGGTCTGACCACAGACCAGTGCCCCTTTGTTGTCACTAAAACAGGGGTTCCCAAACGTTTTGGTATCACTCCTCCTCTTCTTGAAATGGAAGCGTCCTACACCCTCTATACTTTACACTATAAATAAATGGGGGCATATGAAAAAGAAATAAATAAAATATATATATATATATATATATATATATATATATATATATTCCAATGTTTCTTGTAAAAGTATGTATAAATAAATAAATAATTTTCAATATATATATATATATATATATATATATATATATATATATATATATTCCAATGTTTCTTGTAAAAGTATGTATAAATAAATAAATAATTTTCAATATATATATATATATATATATATGATGAAAGCGAGTCAACTGTTGTTGTCGCTCTTCTACTGTTGTTGGGTTCACCTCGTCAATGCTGGATGAGATTCTAGCGAAACGTCGGAACTGCGAATTTATGGACTGCAGAATGAACGGATGTACTCCAGTACTCCAGATAGTAACTATTCATCATATTTTTCCATCCGTGAAGGAATACGTATCAGCATATATATATACAAGAAACATGATATAACATTTCAAGTTAACCACAAGGTAAATTTTTACTGATTAGCAGAAAATCTGTTAGTGAGATGGATGAGTTTGCAATTTATTTACTAGCTTGCCCATTTGAATTTGTGTTTTAGTCCAACCCAAGTCATTAGCAACATCAAGTTTGTTTCTATATTGCAACAAGTGCTGAAAATGTTTTTTCGCACAAGTAGGTGCTTGAAAAGGCAAGTATAGGAGCTGCCTGTAAGTGTTTTATCCAAAGTGAAGATTTGTCCATTGTTGGGTTGTTGCCATATTGAACGGCAAACATTTGCCTCGCGACACTTTCGAACTATTATTTTTAATTCAAAATGTCATGTTGATTTAATTTCTATTTTACAAAATAGAAACCTTTGCACAACCTTTACTTATATTTATTTTATAAATGCATACATTTTATTTAAAATTTTCTGAACGTTATGGTTAATAAAATTACTTCGAGTGCAACATGGAAAGTGAGGGGATTAATTGAGTCGAGAGAGCAAATCCTATTGCCCACTTCAATATTATTGTTTTTTGTGGATCCTCCTACTGCGATTAGTTTCTTGTAAAAAACACTCGACAAAATTTACAAAGTAATGTACTCTTTCGCCTTCTAATAGAAAAATATTCTATGCACCATGGACTATAAAATAAATATTTTACAACCTTGTTTTAAAGGCTCACTTTCTGACGATTTCGACGTCCTTGGTATGATCGATCCTTGGCTAAACTCGATCTAAAATTTCCAAGTTTTTCGATAGAGTTTGATCTCGAATGTAATGAAATTAAAACGCAATTATACAAAATAATTAATAGTTTGTTTCATTACACATAATAGGGCTACGAAACATAAGGGCATTCGCTCCTGGCTACCTGATATAGACAGTAGAAAGGTCGCCTATTGTTCTGTTTTATTGACGCTACAGAAATATTCATAAATATAGGCTATTAGGAAATCCCAACCATGATGGTCATTTTAGAATTTTCATTGGACATTTTGAAATAAAGTTAGTGCGTGTCACACTTTTTTTGTTTTACAACATTGGTGTTCCAAATTTATTTTCAATTTTCTTGTTATTTGTCATGACAAACCAATCTCCCTCACAACCATTAAAATCCAGGCAGTTAAAACGAGCAACAAGAACGGGAAGAATGCGTTGAAGGTCCGATCACACTATTGTACCACATGTTTCTCACTCTACTTATATTTGGCCACATCTACATATCAATTTTCCTTTTTTTCCATAATTAAGGTACATGTTCCCCTCACACTTACCAAATTCCGTTTACATTACCGGCTTCCAGTACTGAACTTAGTTTTAAGGCCTTCAACCAGTATGTAACTTTTTTAACAACTGACAAAACTGAAATCTAACGTTTAGATCTATAGTCAACAGACATCGACAGATTCAGACATCGATTAAATCTCCCTTAAACAATCTAAATTAGTCAGCACGGTTGCAATTCTCCTCAAATAAGTACGAATGGAAGAGTTTCGTAGGAGCAATAAAGAAAGCAATGCGACATTTAGACCAATCTTTAAGAGGTAGATGGCCTCCTTAAATTTCCATAACCCACTTAATATAATTCCATATCCATTGAGACTTTTCGCGCGCACTTTTCAACTACATTACATTCTAAATCTTTAATGGAGTTCCAGAGCTGAGCATGCACAGACCGTCAATTCTGGCAACAGAAATTCAAGCAAAGAATCAGCTGACAAAGATAGTAAACATTGCGTCTTCAATATACAGTTAATGTTGGTGCCTCTTTAGAGCTAGTGTTGTTGGTTTTATTAATACTGTATATATAACGTCATGTCAAATGTGTAAATACAAAATTTTAATCATATCACGCAATGCATGGTTACATTTTTCGAAGTCTACCACACAAGTTTTAATTATAGTAGCTAAGCATACTCGTTGCTACTAGTTGCTTGATTCTTTAGTTCTGCTTTTCAAATACCTGTGTAATATAATTGATAATGCATTCCTTATATTAGTAAAACGTAGGCATTTCTGTGCCTACAGAAGTAATTATATGTTTCGTTGAAGTCATCTGTACTTACAAATTAAAATCAGAAGTTGAACAAAAAATGTATACATTAATTTCAATTACATGTAAATGATAAGTTGTAAATTTAGTTAGTAACGTGCTCAGACAGTATCATAACGTCCATTACATTTATACTAACACACACGCGCATGCGAGCGAGGCAGTGAACACACTCTTTGTTCTTTAAAAATCTCTGTGTGTTTTTACACGAGCACTTGATTTATTAAAAAATGAAAGAATTGAAAAAATATTGTTTCAACAATCGAAGTACATTTTAATTAAGATGTACACTGTCTTGAGAACAATCTGATGATTTTTTTCTTTGCTCAGATACAACCCATCATAGGTCATATTTTCTTTGTACAATATTTACTGGAAGTGATCGTGTATTATCAGATGGTATAATTGAAAATAAAATAAATAAAAAGAAATAGCAAACAGGTTTCCTGTAAAAGATAATGTTAACTTGTTTATACAGAGAAGTCAGCTCAAGGTGGTTCAGCATCAGCGAGCCAAGTATCTAATCTGAAAGAACCTGTCTCAAACAGAGCAGAACCCTACGAAACCAATGCCGAACAGATCTAGGCATTCTTCACATCTCGGTATGTGTATATCTTTCAAGAGTGTTTATACGATAGTTATTAATAATGATTTAACCAATTTTATTCCGTTCTGACTGTTCAGATTTTTCCGTTCCGAGATATGTTATTCCAAAATACGTTCAATACAAGAAAAGGTTATTTTAAATGTCGCAAACTATTACTGGTTAAAATTTGGAAAAATACAACATAACCTCCATTTTGGACACACCATCTGCTACTTCAGCTTCTGATAAAGCGAGCGATCAACGAAGTATCAACACAGTTCCAATGAATTTTGATGATAAATTGGCTATACCTTCAACTTCAGGTTATCAGTCTAAAAGGAAACGCTCCAGCATTTATTCTCCTACAGCAAGAATATTAACACCAACGGATAGACCTGTAAAAGCTGTAAAATCAAAACTTGGGCGTCCGTCAAAGGTTGGAAAGTCAACAAGCAAGTCTACATCTGAATCTGTAGTTAGTGACGACTGGAAATGTCAAGAATGTGGTGGTCTTTATTCAGATGATGTAAAGGAAAGAAATGGTGCAAAATGGGCTCAATGCTCATTTTGTATGTTTCCCTATCATGAAACATGCCAGCCTCCAGATTTTATTGAAAATGAAGGTGTTTATATGTGCGATTTGTGCATGCAAACAAATTAATAATAATTTATATAACCCATATTATGTTATAAAATTCAAATGGACAATTAGATAATTAATTGAAATAAATAGGTATTGTATTGAACTATAGAAATAAAAACGCTTAGTAATCACTATGCCAAGCTTTCATATTATTTAAAAAATAAATAATAATCTTATTTTATAAGAAAGACACTGTTAATGGAAAGACATTTTATTTTAATGGAACATTGTTAATATTTAAAAACATGAACTGAGTGATATAAATGTGTTTTAATATATGTATTTCAAGTATTTTTCAAATTTCACTTGTGTCACCATATAATGTTACTACTGTCACCAAATAAGAAACCCTATCCCCATATAAGAGTACCAAGAGGTAACTCACTATTTTTATTTTTTCTTGTAAATTAGTTATTATTAAAATTATCTTACTAACACATGCATGTAGCTAATGAATTAACTAATCTTCCCTGTCATCATCCAATTTCTTTAATGGTTTTAAAGTATAGTAAAATCTAGTTTTCTAAAATTATCACCATATTAGATGACTTTACTAGCTCAGTCGAAACTGTACAAGCTGGCTGTTTCTTTATTAAACAGGGCACATTTTATACTATGTTAAATTATTTTAAACCCATTTTACAATCTGCCAACAAATCCTGTTAATTATCCTAATAATCCTAGAATAGGCTTTGCTTGTAACAATTACTAAGAATAGAATTTCTTGATAAAGATGCGTGTTTCTATAATAATCCTATGTTTGTATGACGATATAGAGTAAATTTTAATTACTTTTTAGAGGTCTTGCCAACTTAACGGGCCTACGGGATTTCTCCAAAAAGGTTACTTTTATCACTCACCAACGGGGTTCTCTATTGTTCTTAGCTTTCCCTCGATTGCACCTCTGTTTTCGTACATAAACCTAAAAACCTTGGGATAAATGCATTTAATGTTCTTATCACTTTCATGGAGATTGCTAGCCGAGTGTCAAGTGATCAAATCTTAAGGGTTTTTAAACCTATTTTTCTAGAGTGCAATCCCTCCTGAACATGTGAGCAAATTATTCCCAAACCAGAGATTTTCATGTCCCAATAGCATTATTAGTATTTAATGTTCTCATTGCCTCCTTGGGCACTGCTAGGCGAGTGTCAAATCAACAAATTTTATAAGTCTTAGAACCATCTTTCTATGATGTATATCTCCGCATTTGGAATCACGCCACTGTGAGCCATAATTAGTCCCAAATTCCCAAACGAAAGAGTTTCCTGTCCCTATCCTTACTAGGTATTTTTGTCATTAAATACACACACACACACACACACACACACACACACACACACACACACACACACACACATATGAGAGCGCGCGCGCGCTTATCCACGCTTGATTTTGTTGGTGTTTAGCATAAAGGCATTTATAAATACTTTGGAATTAGTTTATCCTTGGGATAAATTAAGAAGGGAAGTCGCAATAAGGAAAATTTCTGATAAGAGACGCAACATAAATTGGAGACAAATCACTGTCTAAATTGACAAATAAACGTTCAAGGTAAAAATAAACCTGGAACGTGTGTTTTCGGAATGGGTTGAAGGCAATGAGATAGGCCGGTGATGTCATTGGTTATACAACACAGTATCTAGCTACTACAAACACAGAAAGTTATTTCCCAGAGTTGTTGAGCAAAACACATTGCAGCAATGTTAAAAGGTAAATTACGGAAAACCCAGGCCGACGTTTCTTTGTTGAGACCGCAATTGGCAATAGGTATTTAACTATTTTTCTACAGAAGTATGCCAACTGACTGGGGATTTATTTATGTACAAAATATTTTGAAGGCTTTTACTTTACTAGATTTTCTTCAATTTAGTTTAGCATGCACTGAAAGCCTGAAGCAATTTTATTTCAGATTATTGTTCTGGGTGCTTGAGTGATTGTAAAATGTATCATCTCCCCCCCCTCCCATGATTGACATACCAGGGGAGATAGGGAACATCGCTGGGAACGCACTGTAGTGGATCCTATGTATCTTTTAACTATAAAACATAGCATAACCCAGAAAATGTTTTAAAACTCATGAAAATAAAAATTCCATGAATAGTTTTTACGTAAAAATGGCTAACGATATAATACAAGCACTTAAGGCTCCCATTTTCATCTTATCTAATGTCTTACATCAAGTGCACTGCGTAGCTCTGAGCTTAAACGACCAGATTCACCCAAAACATCGTCGAGCATGGATAAACGTTCAAAATTGCTCAAGGATGTTCTGAAAGTGTTTAAACGAAATTAATTAAGCTTTCCATTTCTTAATGAGTAATCCTGCACGCACACACACACACACACACACACACACACACACACACATATATATATATATATATATATATATATATATATATATATATAATACGTTTTCTTGTTTAATAATTTAAAACAACATAGGTTATTCAAATACAAGAATATTTATTAATTTATATTCAAAGCTTTTCGTTGGTAAAACAGGATGATGTTGGTACTGTTTACCAATGAAAAGCTTTGAATATAAATTAATAAATATTCTTGTATTTGAATAATCTATGTTGTTTTAATATATATATATACAATTATTGAATTGTAAATTCAATTATAATTCTTATATTTATATTTTGACTTAGTTCTTTATATATATATATATATATATATATATATATATATATATATATATATATATATATATATATATATATATATACTGGTAAGTATTCCTTCATGGATGGAAAAAATATGAATGAATAGTTAATATCCGGAGTACATCCGTTCTTTTTGTAGTCCATAGAATCCCAGTTCCTACGTTTCATTAGAATATCATCTAGCATTAACGAGGTGAACCCAAGAACAGTTGAATTACAAATGCTAGTACCTAACAACCTCAATACATAAATACATACAATCAAGCATTTTCTAATGGGTTTAACCCATAAATAGAACATGTAGTGATCTTTGTAAGTTTTACATCTAAAAAATTTGAACATCGCTAAACAAGGGAAGCTTTTTACAGACATTGGATATTTATTAATATCTCTCAGTTTTCGTATCTTATGCATTCCTTATGAGGGTTGCAAATTATAATAAAATTCATTCTAAAACTAGAGATTATTTTACTTTGTCGTTAAAACCCAAATCAACATTTGTGAAAAAGTAATTACTATGTTGTGTGTGAGTATGGTTGGTTCCTTATCAGCCAGTATTTCTCGGAAGCTCAAAGACATCCCTAAATTCCAAACTAATGACGTTTACTATGACTAGTGGGATTTCTGTTATAACCAGTTCTGATTTTGCGGTTCAAGTATTTGACCTGTCAATTAGCAAGCTTTCACGGCGATAAAATTTAGCGAAAGTAAAAACGAATATGAGTAGTTGCTATTTTTTTAATACAATTCTGTCAGATTTAGGCCTACCAATAGTTCTTTGAATAAAATGAGAACTAACGTGATTGTCCAGATTTGTAAAACCATGATAATTTTATTTCTATTTTTTGGGTAAAGAGGTTTCAAATGTAGGATTCAAAAATTTTTTTTTTTTTGAAGTGGATATTTCTTACGGCAGGAATAAACTGTGTAAGAGAAAAATTTCATGGAGAAAAATCCTTGTTATGCGTTCACACTCAAAAATCACTCTTCATAAACATATTTTTCTTAATTCAGTGGTAAAAATCGATTTCACATACAGTACAGTTGATTTTAAGTAATAGATTATGTTGTAGAACAGGTGTTTCAACACATTACATTATGGTTAATTATTTATTGTACATTGTTAAGATTGAAATGAAAACTGTCTTAGACACGTCTAACACTTTTTTAATAATTGATTTCAATTAAATTCGATAAATAACACTTTTAATTCAGTAAATTTTTCAAAATCCGATAAAGGATAAACGTACCTCTAAAGTTAACGATTAAATAGATTCTATTAAAACTTTTATTAAGTACATTCTTCAAAAGGCGTATTCAATTCTGTAGGCCCGTTCCACTGACTAATGTTTTGAATGAGGCCTGACTCTGTAGACATGTGTTTTGAACGGAAAAAATCTTCGGCTTGCAAAATTGTTTTTTTTAAATATATTTACTCCAAGGCATTTGGATGATATATTACTTTTTTATTTAAAAAAAAATACATTTTCTTTCTTTTTGAAGTAAACTTTATGTATCAAAAAAATATAACTGTAAACTTGTTTTCAGTTTATTATATTCACACAGGAACGCCATTTCTCCCAATCAGTTCCAAGACTGTCTATTAAGTTTTTTATTTGTTCATTAATAAATTAATTTTTTGATATTCTAAATCTAGTTTTGAATTTGTATTCCTTCCACGAGAGCTGGAAGGATCTTTGCACCTGTTTCTTCCTTATCACGTGTGCGGTCGACAACGGTCTTTCGCCGTTCTAAATGTTTTACTTCCTAAAGCCTCTTTCTTTGGTATATTTGGCAGACTGTAATTAACCAATCCTGCACAATCACGGGTGCTACTAAACCCTCTCGATCTCTTAGTCGCTTATAACTAATAAATAAGTAAAATTTTATAAGCTTGCACTTGGGGGCTGCGGGGCTTGGCGAGAGGGCGAGGACGAAGGGAGGTTGGAGGTGATCGCAGGTCATTTTCAAAAACATCAACGCTTAGACTCCCAGTGACTCGTAGGGTTGACTTATTATTTTGTTACTTATTAATACTTTTCAATGCGTAGTAAAAATAACAACAGATGAAATTATGGCATTCACGGAAGCATACTAATAGGATTTTCCAAGGGTGGGGACTAGGAGACTGTTATTTATGACCCCGATGAAGGATGACGACAGTTCCTGATGTTTTATAGATAACGAATACACAATTTCTACCCAATACCCAAGTGCTAGCTTATATAATTTGACCTATAACACAAGTTTTCTTTAGCTTTCTAATATATTAGTTAAACTAAAATAAACATTTGTAATAAACAATAAGAAAATGTATAGTAAAATTTACTTACTCAATAATCAATAATGAAAAAAAATATTCCCAAAACAAATCTTGTTACGTTTTAAATTTTTTTAACAAAAATATATAATTTATAACCGTAAATAGTTTCATACTGATAAACAAAAAACATTGCTTAAGTAATCGGCAAGGAATCTTACATATGTTACGAGAATAAGACGTAAAGCAACTGGAACTATACTAGGTACCTATGGTACTGAGATCTAAAGAAACTATGAATCAACACTGAAGGTAGAATAAAATAAGAAATCAAAGAAATCGTAAGGCCTACATCATTACCGGCTGCTCAGATGATAACGTGATGTAGGCGTTAGTGTAGCATGAAATATTTTCATAGGTCTGGAAAAAATAGAAAACGAACGCTATTAACGGAGGCTGTGGTAGGTGTAAGGGCCTACAATTTAAAGAGGTTTCTTGAATAATGTGGTATCCGAGATACCTTTATTTATCGCACATTGAGATACTATGAAGCTTTGAAGCATTAAGATAACCGCAGCGCTCAAATTTTATTAACTAACTTCCCTCAGCACTTTTTGAAGAGTGTATTTTCTGTAGTGAACTACACCGACCTAATATTCTAGTACTGATGACTTTGTGCAGTTAATGTTACCTTGGAACCATGTCCAAAGGTATAGAACGCTTGAATCGGGCACCCAGTGAACCAGCAATCGGGCATCCAGTGAACCAGCAATCGGGCACCCAGTGAACCAGCAATCGGGCACCCAGTGAGCCAGCAATCGCGCACCCAGTGAACCAGCAATCGGGCACCCAGTGAACCAGCCGTAGAGCTATAGGGTTATTGATTTGCTGGAGCAACTCGAAGTGAGACACTATTGCAGCGCCGGAACCCTCTCACACACTGTTCATCTTTAGATCTCTATGTAAGGTAGAGAATCGGACGTACCATGGAGTCCTCACTACGCCACTCAACACTTTATTTTCGAAGTGCTCGATAACTTGCAGATTGCTGCTTTAGGATCTTATACTGATTTGAACACTTGATTGTACACCAGCAATTTATTGTAGGAGCTCACTCAGAACACCGATGTATGAGCCACGCTAGTCTTCTGTACCGAATCTAAAGTTTTTCTCTTTTTCAATTCCTACTATTAGTTTCCTACAGGGGGATTTCCAGTTTAGTTTAGCGTCGCAGGTTAAACCTAGGAATTTCGCTATAATACCTCTTTGCTAAGGGACAAGTTGCTATTTTATTGAGGTCAGTTTTGCTCTTTGCTTTATTGGTAAATATAACATAAGCTGACTCACTTTCATTAAGCTTTATTCGGCACCGTCTGATCCAGTCACCTACACTGTCCAGGGTATGTTGTAATTTAGCTGTGCGCCTGCCTCATTTTGTGCTACGGACAAGATGCGGTGTCTTCAGTGAAGGTCGCCATAATGGCGGTCCCGTTAACCGGTATATCTCTTGTAAGCAGAAGGTACAGCACCAA
Source organism: Prosapia bicincta (assembly GCA_036971475.1). NCBI lineage: Eukaryota > Metazoa > Arthropoda > Insecta > Hemiptera > Cercopidae > Prosapia > Prosapia bicincta. The sequence goes on along the minus strand of JBAIZL010000005.1, from coordinate 45,273,167 downwards.
GAAAATGTGCACTGTCCTGAGACACCCCTACTACGATGTCCTAGAAACTGGAGCACTCCCGACCTTGTTAACGTGGAAAATTATCTCTGCTAGACAGGACTTGAGCATTTTCCAAAATTCATCTGGAATTTTCAAAAGCATGTCAGCATGCCAGTCACGGACAAATATCTGGGTGACATCGAGGAAGACCCCAGAGCATACCTTCTTCTTCTGCAACGATTCCTAAATAATTTTCGCAATTCGGTGCGCTTTATCTATAGTAGAGTACACTTACTCCGGAAACGGTATTGGTAGTTCAGAACCAAACCCCGCTCTTTAATTATTGGTCCAAGTCGCCCCAGCAGCAGTCTCTCAGAACAGCGGGTTTTCTGGCTTTGCAATCATTAGTATTTCCGCTACCCTTCCCACGGAACACATTTTACCCGGAAGCACTCATTAATCACTTGGAGAAGCTTCATGATAGCCTTGTGTGGCAACTCCTTCAGGATATGTCCGGTAATTTGTACATACTCGGCGACTATTTTGGTTGGAACCTTGGGTAAATCTACCTGAAGTTCTTTGAAGGTGACGTGTCATATCATCAGGATATCAGTTCTCCTTATGTAGGTCTATGTGGTATTTTCAGGACAGTTTGTCTTGGTAAAGATATCCAGATAGTCCACAAAGATTTCTAATTTTTCTTTATTAGAATTTGTCCATGTATCATTACCAGCTCTGATTGGTTGCATTTGTGTTTTTGGCCTCTTGAGTGAACTTGTAACTTACCACAAGGAGTAGTAGTTTTCTTTTTCTACCGACAGACTATGCAGTTAGCTGCTGACCCTCATTATTAATTGGTGAGTCGATTCCGCGAAAGGAGTTCTCAATTGCTTTATAACAATACCGTATTACATTTAGAAATCGAGTGTATCTCTACCAACATTTTGTTTAAAGACGAATTTAAAAATAAATGTACACTTGGAACATCCCTATTAGAGTAGGGGGTGATAAATCAAATATTGCAAGTCAAAGAAATACATTAGTAATGTTTCTTAAACTTAGGCTACGGGAAAAAGCCCCGTAGTTATTTCCAGTTCCCACGTAATAAATTTTAGCAAAAAACATATGTACCGGGCAATGCAGAAAGTCTTTAGGAATACGAATAAAATTATGAAAACTTCCGCTCACCCCTCAAATACTAAAGGTTTTGTAAAATAGCAATTACCCCTTCCACGCCAGACATAAAACGTTACTAATTTAACGTTTTAGGTACGTTTTTGACAGTCTTTCGCAAAATGCGTCAAAATGTAATAAACGTCTTGGTTCTCAAAAAATTACAAATTTTGAAATAATCAACTATAACAAAGCACCATTTATTAGCCCCACGTTTCACCCGGCACACAAGCTTTAAAAACTTATAAAACTAGCACACACAACTTATATTTTGAGGATAGTAAGTCGCAAAATTACTCAAAAGGACAAAAGAAACACTTACAGACACTATTCAACGCACGCAACAAAAAATATTTCATAGAACATTTACACACCTTTTATTTCCAACTTTGGCATACAAACGATATACCTTCCCGCGCACAGCAGTGTGAAATTGAAGTGTTGAAGTTGATTTTTTTTAATTTGTAATTTTTTGTGAGTCAACAGTAAGTTTAATTACATTTCTGGGGATTTTGCAAGTTACTACGTCAAAAAATAAAGCCAAAACGTTGAATTGGTCACGTTTTAGGTGTGCCGTGAAAGAGGGATTGCTATTTTCCAAAATGTTTAATTTTTTGGGTGGGAACGGAAGTTTTTATAATTTGTTTCGTATGTCTGACGACTTGCTGCATTGCCTTGTATATTTTTTCTTTGTTTGCTAAAATTAAGTACGGGGAAAATAAATACCAAGACCCAAATAATGTGAAACAGAAAAGGGGTAGTTAATTTACCGACTATGATTACAATAGTCTTATATTATATTCTTAATTAATCGTAGTTAATCGTTAATTAATTCTTAACAATTATCTTCTTAATTATATTGTAGTCTTGTTAATTATCTTCTTACATTTAGTCTAAATAATTATATTCTTTAATAGCAGCTTTACAAAAATTAATGTTAAAAATTGACATCTCAAAAGTTAATTTTATGGATGAGTGTTTTCTTTTTCAAAGTTCTTTTAAGTTCGATTTAAGTTTAAAAAAAAAACACAAAAATATCATCTTCAACAATTAGCTAATTTTATACTGTATTTATTTTTGAAGCGATTAAGTAGGTTATCCTCCTCACTTATTCAAAAGAATTCTTTTTGTTGGTTATGATTGTGATCAACTCAACAAACACGGGGCGTTCTTAATATTTTAGCCACAATTAAGTAATGACGTATGATTTCATACACAGCTGATTTTATGTTATAGGTTATAGCCTACTGTAGAACAACTATTTTAACACGTTGGTTATGTTACTTTATTTATTGTATAATATTAGGCCTAAGTTAAAATTTTATTGAAGGGAAAACCTTTATAGTGACGCCTACAAAAAGTTATTGGATGGACATAAATCTATAATTTCTCATCCGTATAATTTCTGTCAGATTAATAGCGTTAGTATAAATTCCATCAGGTTAGGATATGAGTCACACCAAATTAATATTAAATGACAACATATTAGACTGTAATTTAATGCATCAGCTGATTTTGTATTATAGATTATGTTGTAGAGCCCCGAGTGGCGAAACCTAATTTTATTAAATATTTTTAAATCAGTTTATACATTAATTTATTTATATTTTGATAAATCTTACCATAATTGATTCAATATATTGATAGGAGTTTTTCCAATTTTTGTAATAAAATTTTCTTAGGCGCGTCTGACACTTTTTAAAAATCAATTTCATTTGGTTAAATACGATTTTAAATTCTTTTGGTAAAATATTATTCGGTAAATTTTTCAACATCTAATAAAGGTTTTCATTCTTCTATTATTAACTACATTAAATAGATTCTATCGAAACTCCACTAACTACATTGTTGAAATGAAGCAGTTGCTAAATTGTAAATATTTTTAAAATATGTTAAGCTTGAAAATCCTCTCAAAGATCCATTCTCATAAATCTAAATATGAATTCGTCTGCGAGACCTAACGTTCATTCGTTCAGAACAATGTATTAAAATTTTATCAAGGAGTTATTTATAAACATTATAACAACAATTATAACCACAGACGTGCTACAGAACCTCTATAAATTCAGCTTAGTTTCTATTCAAAATAAACTGAGCGAAAAAATGCATTGACATGTCCTACTTTGTAAGGTTAAAAAAAATTGTCGAAGGGCAAAGCCCTTCTACACAGGGGCGCAGCGAGATGGATTTTGGGGGCTAACTACCCCAAAAAAATTATGTTTCGAAAGTGTTTTACGGGTTAGCAAATATTTTAAATTCTCAAGTTTTGTGACAAATTTCAAACTCCCATAGAGAAATTAAAAAGTTATAATTTCAAGATAGTTTTCATATAAAACGTATTAAAAATAACCTCAAAACTGTAAATAAATATAAGTGTACAATGTCCGTAGACGAACTCAGTTTGCATAACTCGTTTACCGATGGCAGCATATTTGAGAAAAAACTACGTGAGGGTGGCTAAATGGATAACTGTCGTTTAAATGTATGGCAGAATTGCTGTGACAGAGAAGTTTTGTTAATGAACTTTCAAATAACTGTAGTAGGTTAAATATTACTTTGTAAAATATCTAATATAGTTGCAATATAGTTTGCCAAAATTATAATTTAAAGTTTCCTATTAGACGTTATTATTCCTCGTCAATTTAAAATTAATTTCCTGATTACAAACACCCAGTACAGTTACTCACATGTACATTTTATGTTCTTTGAATATTCTTTATATTTTAAGTATATCTAAATAAAGGAGAAACTTAACCATTATACATTTCAACGCATGCCTATTTTATTTGTTAGAACAGACATTTACCTTTCAAAAACTTGCACAGGAGTATTATTTGCAATTAACCCCAGAATGTCTAAACCCAAACCCATTCCAGAAGGGACTTCTGCATTTACTCTTCATCTATATTATTTTTTGTGAGGGGTAGTAGTAGCACAGCTTGAATGGGGGTTTTCAGTAGATCTGTTGACTACCAAAATTATTTTCGCAAATAGTAATACTGTTAAATTCGTCAATACGTATTAGAACACAATTTTGACTAAGTAGCTCTTCTGTGGTTTCAAATATTAAATCGCCAGCATGACGCAAGCAATGTTTTGACACTGTAACGGGCCTATAGAGAAAGTGCTTTAAAATTATAATGCACAGTCACAACGAGTTTGCAATTCACGTAGGCGGAAGACACTAAATTTGCATAACGTAGGACAAAATTATCGGATATCCCCACGTCACCGATATTAGAATAAAAAATTGTTCCTATCGATATATATAGAAAGTTTATACGAACACACAAAAAAAATAACTAATAAAAATTGTCTGACATTTCTAAATTCGTTAGATTCGTAGAGTTTATAAAATGATTTCATTTATTTGTGTTTTTTCGAAGTCTTTTATTTTTTGAAGTGTCATCGCTTGAATTATAATTTTCCGTGCATTATCAAGGACTTTATACATAGGAAGATACAGTTATTTTATTATCAAATTTTAAAACCTATTAGGTATTATGTTACTGAAAATAAATAGGTACATCCTGTTTAAATCGCTCCTAATGCAAATACTTTTCTGCATATTTTAAGCCTATATTTAGTTATACCATATATATGTAAACCCTCACCTTAGTCAATAGCATAATAATTATCCAAACTTTTCTCCATTATAAATATACGGTATAAAGTATGACTACAATGCTGATTTTAGAATTCCTAAAATAATTAGCTCATATTTTTATTGAGCGATTGCCAATATATGAATTACCATTATTGTAAATGTAAGTTGTAGGCCCTGCGTATATAAAAACAAAATTGATTGTAGAAGGCAATAAATCATATTTCGTACTTAATACTTAAACATTAACATATATTATATTAATATACATTAATATGTCTGTATATATATATATATATATATATATATATATATATATATATAGCTTTGCAACACTGTTTTCTTGTATTCACTTATCACTTTCACTATATGTACTTAAACAAAAATTTTACTTGGTATTTATGCGAGTTAACTTTCAAAGATTGGTAGTATTTCCATCATCAAGCATCACTGGCCGGGGGCTGTAGTAGACTTCTACTCATTTTTTATCATTCAGTCTCCAAATAAACTTGATAATGAGAGTTCTCGAAAGTCGACTGGCAAATATATCAAGTAAGATTCTTGTTTAAGTACATTAAAATGTAAGTGATATATATATATATATATATATATATATATATAATATATGAATATTATTATATGTTATTAATTATAATTATTTTTTTATGATATAACATTAAATATAATAATAATAATAACCAAGAAAAGTTAATTACTTCCCCTTAATAATTCTATTGAATAATAGAAGATTTAAATAGCATATAAGCCCTACAATCTGCGTATCTTCTATTTCATTTGGATATTGTTGGAATATTTTTATACTTCACTTATTAGACGTTTAGGCTTAATGAAATTTATCTTAGTGTAAAAGAGATTAATCAAGTTTCACCGAAGGTAATGGAGTAAAAAATTCAAGAGTTTAATGAAATTGCTCTTGTGGTATAGAATTCTTGCTTACCCTTTCCAAAAAATCGCGATGGCGTTTTTTAAGTACTGATACCAACAATTTTTGTTTATCAGTCTGAGCAGTATTTTTCCGTATTCTGTGATAGGTCCTATGCTTAAAAAATTTTTTTTTTTCATTTGAGGTAAAATATCATAATTATGTATTAGTAATAAACCTATATGTGTAGTTTATACGTAATAATAAAAGCAGTAACTGTGTATTAATACATTTCTGAATTAACTGTTGGTGAACTTTATAATATATTATGTTTACACCCCAACTTTTGGATGTAGCAAAACTTGTGAGCAGGAGTAAAAATTACACAAAAACGAATACCAACTCCTCAACATAACCAATACCTACTCAACAATATCAACTTACAATACATAATTTATTCCTCAAACGGGTGTCAGTGACAAAGACGTCATCATCAATGAAAATACTTAATACAACACTAAACATACACTATTAGTTTTAGTTTGTATTGGTTACTCTCACTGACGACGACTTTATCATTGAAGTACGTTTAAGGAATGAATTTTTTCTGTGCATTGATGTTTTATTTATTGCTTATTTTAAATTAGTGAATTTATAGTTTAAATATATCAATACATTGGGGATATATTTTTACTATAATAGATAATTTACTTTTTATATCTTCTATAAATGCTTTTTTTAAGGAAATTCCTAATTGCTTTTGCGTATTATATTTTACAAATATACATTTTGTAAATTTTCAGGAAATACGTTTCTATACTAATTTTAATGTTATATTATCATTAAAAGTTAATTTGAAAAAATCAGTGAAAAAAATTCAAAATAATTTCAACACAATTATCGGACATGAGTCGAGTTGTACTGTTTTCACACTTACTCATTTGGTGATATTAGGCCCGGATATTGTGTTTCATTATTGGAGCAAATAAATGGATTAAAACATGCGGTATCTCTGCCTGGGTACGACTTACATTATAATGCCGCCAAAATGTTTGAAATAATTTTTCATTTACTTTGGACCAATGACAAGCTTTTGAGACCAATGGATGCGTTCGTTTTATATGGATAACACTTTTTACACAAACATAAATACACGTGTTAACATAGACTACACGAGTAGAACTAAGCTTTACGAGAACTTGTCAGTATCGTTAAGACTTACCGTGTGTTGAAGATAAAGAATCGGTTAGAGGCCGATATCTCCAGCGATCCACTTAAACAACAGATAGCCTACATAGATTTAAGTATTACACTGATGTAATTTACGCTGAGCTGGATGCACGTGTGCGAGCGTCTTGGTTGGGAAGCGTTATATATATCAACGCTATTTACCTCCAGTAATAATCTCACTGGAGGTAAGCATCCAGTGTTGTCGGATGTAGTCGAGGCTAAGCCTTCCATACAAGGCCCTACCATTTGAAGTTTATAAGTATATTACATATAGACTCGTATATATTGACTCGAGGTTATGTAATGTATATAATTTATATTGTTTTATCGTATATAATATGATAATATATTTACTTATATATATATATATATATATATATATATATATTAAATATGGTGATATGTTTTCTTGTAATGTAATTAATAAATTAAAAATATTTCAAAAACAAGAATACTCTCAATACATATATTATTCAAAGCTTTTCGCCGGTAAAACAGTACTTCCAGCATCTTCAGGAAAAATAAATAATTATGTAACAAAATATTTATACAAAAATTAAATCATATGTACTACAAACAACAATATGTTTATACGTATTGCATTTATGTAATTTTTTCTGTAACATCAATGACCTTATAAATAAATCGTCCAGGCACCAAACTATTTATAAGGTCATTAATGTTGTAGAAAAAATTACATAAAGTGAAATACGTACGGTTGTTTGTAGTACATATGATTTAATTTTTGCCAAAATATTTTGTTACATAATTATTTTTCCTGAAGATGCTAATACTGTTTGATTGGTGAAAAGCTTTGAATAATATACGTATTAAATCTATTCTTGTTTTTGAAATATTTTTAATTTATTAAATATATATATATATATATATATATATATATATATATATATATATATATATATATATATATATATACACACATATAAACCCCTTACCGCCAAGTAGCACTAATTTGTCTTTACTGGCAAAAGAGAGTAAATTATTCTCAAGAATCAATAATTTTAAAACTTTCTCTAGTAGCTCATTTCCTTGTACAATTCAGATTTTGTAATTGAATTTAAACTAAATTCGATATTCAGAAGACTTGAAATTTTGAACACAGCTCAGAAATTAATGGCTATGCAATAATTTTGGGTAATTTGCCTGGTACAAATCTGAGAGGTATATAAAGCATGTAAATTGATAGAAAGTAAGTTATGCTGGAAAATAAGTTATGTCGGACATCTAAAGATAGTTAAGAGAAATAGGTGAATTCATTACAATATCGAACGTAAACATCCTAAGAGAAAGGTGTGTATATGTGTGTATATATATATATATATATATATATATATATATATATATATATATATATATAAATTAGGACTGCTACTAAGTCGTCAGTATGAAGCATATGAATTCAGTTAATTAGTATATTATTCATAGAGAGAGATATAATGGTTTTCTATTTAAAAATAAACTCACAAAAGACTAAAAAGAACAAAATCATTTTAATTAAACTATTTAATGACTTGTTAGAGTTACTTAAATTACAGGATTGGGTAGTTGTTTATGAGTTAAATAAAAACTTTTCCCATCGACAATAAACCGATAAATGTTTATTTAAAGATAAAAAGTATTTTAAAAATAAACAAATAGCTCTAAATGAAACTATAGAATGCCTTACATCAGCAATGATAAATGAGACTATACAGATTGGGGTTATGTTTTATTATTAGAGAATTTTTATTACACGTGAAAATATTAGGGACCAATAAATTAAAAACAAACAAAAAACATGTAACTCATGTATAGCATACATAACTGATTCATGAATAAACGACAGGTTTATTACTCTGTAAACTTCTTGTAATGATTTATCCATGCGCTCCTCGTTTTTTGTCTTGAATTTAATAAGTATATTCATGTCTAGTAAATTTCACTTAATATTAAAATATATTCTGACATAAATGTCATTATAAATTTATTTATGACATATTTATTTAAAATGTATGGCATACATAAATAATAGGCTATAGTTCATATGAATCAGTATCGGTTTATGTAGGCTTATCTGTAAAGACGTTGGAGAAGCTAATTTTTAGTTCTTTTGAAAAATAAGAGTAAATAAAATAATTATTAAATCATAATTAAAATATAATAAATAAAAAAATAAATTAGTTATTTCACAATAGATTCAATTCAAGACAGTATTTTCCACATAAATCCAGCTGACCATTATTTCAACTCCCCCCCCCCCCACCAAGTATGTCTAACTATCTTTATAGTCATTTTACAAAAAATAATAATAAGCTTTACGAATTAAAGTGATTATTTTCTTGAAAGGTAATTTTAATAACACCTATTGAATGCACATATATTTCACTAAGGTCTAGGCAATTATAGCAAATTGAATATTGTTTATTTAATTAAAATACTCTTCTTCACTTCTGTTAGGAATATTTGTATACATTTGAGTAGCCTACATTTTCCTGCATTACAATATTTTTTATTGTTGAGGGATTTCGGACAAACTTCATTGTCAAAGCTTTAAATAGTACTCTCTTTAAATAGTGTTAAAAAATATATATTTACAGTTTTGAAAATGGAGTTAATCCGAAACGCGTCAACAAAAAAAAATTGTAATGTTAAGAAAGACATAAAAATACACTCAATTGTACTTGCATATTGTTTAATTTAAAACATAAGCAGTAATAAAAATAAAATATTTCAATAAATAAGGTATTTATAGATTTATCCAAAATTAAAATATATAAATTCATGACAAATTCAGAAAATGTTTTAAAAGAATGAAGAAATAAATCAATTAATATTTTGATATCTATTACCTTTTATAAATATAAATTGTACATCACTAATGAAGAATCCGGCATTAGATAAATTGAACAATTTATGTTTAAGATTTTTGTTAGTTACATTTTGTAAGTAACCAAATATTTTTAGGTAACAACAATGATTATTAATTTTTTAATTTTATGCAAAATGCAACACTATACGCTTTCGGCAAAGCCTTCTGCAGCTGCACGTTAAGACGCAAGTTGTTGTTTATCTTAAAAAAAACCGCTCTATAGATTCTGGGAAAAATATAAATGACTGAAATATTTGTTATGATAAAATGATCAACAAATATTTTGTGTGTGCCCCACACCAGCCCAATTCTATAATTAAGTGACGCATCAGTTGACAGACGATCACAGTCATTTAAATAAGGAATTAAGATTACAATTTACCTTCAAGTGACAAAAATATCAGCTGTTGTAGCATCACGTGAGTTCACCTCATTAACGTACTGCTCGACGGGAGCGCTGCTTCAATACTAGCACCTCGGGAATTCCATGGCCTCCCATAACTCCGGGAAAAACCAGCCCAAGTCATTATCCCCTCGACCTAATCGTATATTTTATAGATTGTAAGCAAATTTGCAATTGTAGTGGCTTATGCCTAGTTTTATGACATTGGTAATGAGTTTGCAGCTGTAAACATTTTTTTTTAATTCTTGGCGATGCAAAATAATGAAAACTTTTTTGTCAAAGAAAATACAGTTATTCCCTGCCTCAGGCTTGTTTACCCTGTCAATATGTTTTAACCTTTCTAAATCCTTCGCAGGAGATAGATTGAATTATCTTTACTTTAAACATTTAAAATTATAAAAACACATAATAAAACTCCTAGGATCATAACAGATGTTAACTTCAAATAGTTTTACTTATAAAATAAAATCATGCAACACTTCAAGAAGTCAGTAAAAATATGATATGCAAATTATATTCTTGTAGTAGTCCTAAATAGTTCAATTTTCGTTAGATATTTATTTCATATTCTAATGTCTTTTATAAAAAGAGAGACACTCTTACATTACATACCGTAGTTTTATGTTATTATAGTTTTATATTTCAATATTTAAATTTGACAATTTGTTATATTTATAAATTTTAAAATTATATTAAATACTCTCTTCTAAATTAACCTTATAGATACAGCTTAAATCACCAACAAATAACTACATATTAGGAAATATAATATTTTTAAACATACATTTAACTTGAATTAATGTACGATTCAGCGGGGACCATAATCTATGTATAACAACAGCTGGTATTTAATATAGTAGATATGGCAGCACTTTGGTTCAAGGTCTTTCCCTTACTCCGGTTATTTTTCTGGGTTTTCATGGATTTTGTCAGGGACTCCACACCCCAACCTTAATCTTTTCCGAAACCCATCTTAATTCTCTTCCCAATCCTTTCCATACTCGTACTTAACCTAACCTATACCTGATGACCTCATTTCTGAAAAAATGTGTTTACCTAAATCGTATTCGAACTGTGGCACCTCTGTTCCAATACCGTGACGATAGCCTCACGACTATCTTGGTACAACAACAGAGACGTTTTTGTACTACATAAAGCAGTTTACAATATCTTTAGTCTTACTGTTGTTAACCTAATGCCTTTGCTAGAATTGTGTTCTGCTAGACTATGCCATTAGCGTTAATAACGTTGTTGACAAAATAAATCATTAGTCCTAAATAGTTTGAAATACAGTAAACTCTCTGTAATCCGGGCCCCAGTAATCCGGCGTTTTCGTCAAGGACAGAAAATGTAAACATAATCAATATGTAAAGATTACTTGTAAATTTTCATTGCATGTCGATGTCAGTGACCTTCACGCCACACAGTAGTTATGTACAGTGACTGTTACTGAAGTGCAAATGAAACAATGTTGCAGTTAATATAATTTTTTTTTACCGTTAAAGATAAGGTAACCTTTTACGTAAAGTACAGACCAGTACATTCTTTCTCGCCCTATCATTCCGAGTACAGTACAGGACTATTTTCCAATGTTATATTTGTTTTGGGCAATACTCATTAATATTGTACAATGTAGGCCTACATTGTGTTTTTAATGGACCCTTCATTAATTCGGCGTTTTCAGTAATCCGGCATTATCGCAGTTTCATATCTACCAAATTAGTAAAAGTTTACGGTAATCACTTGAAGTGTATTTTTTTGTTAAAAATAACGTTTATTAAATCTTTAAAAAAATATCAAACTGAACCAAACAAAATATTAAAGTATAAACGTTTGCCAAAATAAAAAAGAGAATGGATTGAAAAGTTATATTAGAATTAATAGTAGTATATATTATTCGTTAACCAATTCAATCTTTTTAACCCGTCCAACTCTTTCGAACTTTCTTTAGTAGCGATACATAGCCTGCACGCGGACTTTGGGGCCGTTCCATAAGGAACACTAAACCGTTTCACTAGTTTTAGTGATATCACGCAGACAAATAGAATGGACTAAATTCTATATTAAAAGTGTTGTAAATATTAATACGTGATCTATTTAAGCCTCTTTACTCTTTTAAACCCCTTTCAAATCTTTTAGTAATGTCACATATCTCGTATGTGGCCAATTAGCATCCTGACCAGCGTTCTGTGACCTGCATGCAGGTGGTCAACTGTCAGCGACGTTCCATTGTCAGCATTCTCGGCGATATTGGTATAACTGAAAAGGTAATTTTTATTGCAGTTTTTACTATATCATGTTCTTTTTAAACTTTTTTAGAATCCTTTTCAAATGATTCTCTAATTATGTAAAGACCTTGAGACTATTATGGCCGTGTGCTGAAAAAAATAATAATAGAAAACATTTAAAGCTAAAGCGTGAAATTCGCTACAGGAAATGTATGTTCAAATATTCAATGCGTGGTAATTGATAATATATCTTTTCAAGCCCAAGAGATGCCTGTATAAAAAAAGGCTAGTAGGGAAATCTAAAATTGAAAAGCCAACTTGAAATCCATTTCTACCTTCGAGACGACAAAATTAAATGAAATGAAAACCAAATAAAACGACCCTCTCTTGGGTAATAATTTGTATATTCTGTATTTCTGTTCTAAGCCTTTAAACCCTTTTAAACTTTTTATTTCTTTCGCCCATCTAATCGTTTATGAAACAAAACTTCAATCCTACAATGGGCGTCTGACCGTGTGCTCAGTGCTGAAAAATCTTTTTTCAACTCAAGATAATAGTATGAGTGTGTGTGATTGTGTGTGTGTGTGTGTGTGTGTGTGTGTGTGTGTGTGTGTGTGTGTGTGTGTGTGTGTGTGTGTGTGTGTGTAAGAGAGCGTTCAGGCAGTACTGTTTTATATTCAAATGCTTTCATAATCTCCTAGTGAAATAAAACCTTTTTAGAATAATAATCTGTCGATTAAGAAGAGTAAGGAAGGGTTTAAGATGCTAGAAACGGTTTCAGAAGATGCTAGAAACGGTTTAAGAAGATGCTGGAAACGCTTTGAGAAAATATTAGGGAGAGGCCAAGAAATGTTAAGAAGTGGTTCATTCTTTTCAACTCTTTTCACTAACCCTTTGAACACTCCTCGCTTTTATTCCGAGTCTTGCTAAAGCATGTACTGTTTCAACTTAAATGTCTTTGTAATACCTGAGACAACAATGTGTAAGACAGTCATTCATACAAAACACCTTCAATAAATACAATCATCAAGTAATAACCGATCTTAATTAGTTTGTAAAGTGTGTTCTGTGAATGGTGATGGTGCCTAAGCTAAGTCGCAGATAGGTTGGAAAAGAGTTAGAAAGGGTTAGGAACGTTTAAGAATTAGCTAGAAAAAGGTTATGGAAAGACAAATAAGGGGTTAGGAAAAGGTTGGAAGAAAGTTGAAATTATGTAAAAGTTATTGGTGCCAAAGTTAACAGAAGATGAATGTTTTATTGTAGCTGGACACTATTGCATATCGTTTTCAACACTATTGAACTATTTTCCGCTCGCTTGAAAAAACCTAGGTCACGGACATACAGAAGGCAACTGGTGACGGCAACGCAACACAAACTTGAGTTGCTTTTTCTCAGCATACGGAGTTGCATGCACATATTCATAGAGAAGTGATAGCAACGCGACTAGAAACTAGAGTTGCTCCAGTCACGGTATGCTGTAAACTTGTTGCTCAGTTTCTCAGTTGCCAGCAATATTTGTTGTGCTGTTTATGCGTTTCTCAAGAGTGATACCGTATTTAATGATAATAATTTTTATTTGTATTTTTTGTGTTTCTGTTTCTTTGAATAGTGTTTTATTATAGTGGTATATCATGTCAGAAAAACAAAATATTGCTGGTTCTGGTCATGATTTGTGTATCCAACAACTTCAAGACGATACGAATGATTACTAACAATTTGTTAAAAATATATAAAATCGGCACTTGAACTATAAAATTTCATTTCTTTAAACACAAATTATTATTTCATTGTAATGTAATATTATTTTAAGTTTTGCAGTTACCCTATACATAAAACGAAATACATAAATGAGCAATTAGCCTTACCTGAGTGTTATTGTTAATCTTTCTCCAGCTGAAATTTATTTCTCCATCTTTTTCGCCAATTATTTGTTTTTTTCTTGATGTTCTAAAATACATTACTTAAAAGGTAGTCAAAACTGCTAATGTTTATACGATAATAATTTAAAAAATTGGTCTGGGTAATTTCGTGAATTTTGCACATCGAGGCTTTGTCTCGCATGAATAACGTTATAGAGGTGTAGGCCTACACTGAATTGTCTTTTTTTGTAGTTTCTTTCTTAAAAAATAGACAATCTTCCTCTGACGACGACATAACTGACAACTAAACTAGCAACTTTATATGAACAATCTTGTAAACTGACTAGCAACTTTTATAATAGCAACTCAAATTTACGTTGCGTTGCCGTCACCCTCTCTCTAATAGTGTCTAACCCAAGTCACCGATATAACAGTGTCCAAGCGACAGATGAAAAATATTTTGTAACTCAGTGGTAGTGTTAACTGAAAGGTGTCTAAAGTAAAATACAAATAAACAACATAGCCCAAACAATTTACAAACAACTTTTTTTTATCCTGTAAAGGGTAAGCATAAGTAGCCGATAAGCAAAATGACCCAAATTCATTAGAAGTGACGGTGAATTTTAACACTTTTAACTCTTTATGGTAAAATACTTTAACATTACTAAGAGTGTTTTTTCTTGTGCTCAGTGTTCAAATATTTTTCTTTAAAAATTAGACAACTTGAAATTGACCTAGATTTCAAAAACCTCTGACGTGGGTAACAGTGTGTCGTTAAACTAAAAACTACGTCTTTAAAGCAAGACAATAATTGACTACAAAATATTTTTTTAAATCATAAAATGTAAATAATGCATCTTCAGTGTGAATCCTGTGACTATTTAACTTTGATGCCCAGGAACTTCAAAATTTTCTCTAGGAATTTTATTAACCTTTTTTACTTTATATTAATTATTATGGAATAATCAATTACTGTATTAATTTTTACACAACTCATTTATATTAGAAAACTTTTCGTCTAATAATCATGATCCTTTCCCTACAGTTAGTCTAGGGACATACGCAATATAGCCTAGACAAACGTGTTACCCCAGGCGCGTATCCAGCGACTTGCTTTAGGGAGGGCGATCGATGCATTATATATATATATATATATATATATATATATATATATATATAATATGTGTGTGTGTGTGCGCGCGCGTGTATGTAAAAACATGTAACAAAAATGGTTAAAATTTGAAAATATTTAATGATTTTAATTTTTATAAGTATTATTTATTTAACAATAGAATCAAATATCAAATAAAAATTAAATTCATACTAAAATTAATAGTTTGTAGTTAAATAATAAACTCTAGTCGATGTTTGCGTTTTCTTGCGTAAAGATCAATGACAGAATCTATATCAATTTGTTTTTCTCGATTGATACTAAGCAATGCTAATCCTGTCAAGCGGTCCTCTTCCATGGTTGATCTTGTTTATTAATTAATAAGTAGACTACTTATAACTACTAGTTATTCTTCCAACACGAACAATTCCGGAGTCAACTGCGAATATTACGCTTGCAAAATTACTTATTGAAAATCATATGTTCGAGACTAAACTTCACTAGCGCTATCTGTTGTTAAAACTTTTAGACGTTTAAGAGGGTAGGCTGAGAGAATGCGTCACATTTTCAAATTAAAAATTAAAATTTTATTTCTTATTTTCAATAAAAGACGAATTAACTTAAGTAAATTAAGTTAAAATTCGAGCGTATTTATAAACATAGACTAGCATTTGATAAGTGATTCTATTTTTGTAATTATTCAAAGAGCATTACAATGTTAGAAAATTATTATTATATTTATTACACTTAGGATTTTATATTTGAGAATATATAATAACTTAATTATAGAAAGAAGTCTTAATTTAATAATATATTGTCGATTTTTGACCCAAAGTTCTTGAAGGTTGAGGGGGCGATCGCCCCCCCCCCTGGATACGCGCCTGGTTGCCCTATAAATTAGTAGGCCTATAGGATGCATATAGCTTAATAACCAGATTCAGAAATTGTGCAAGACAGAGAAAAAATTGCACTGCTCACATTAACTTAGTTTAAGTAGTCTAAGTATGTCATAACGTCAATTACGTTTGTCTTCGATTCTCTTAGTCTTTCTGTTTGCCAAAATAAATCACTAGCCTGGATATGTCATAAACAACAGAGTTAGTTTTATTGCAGCTGTTTACCATTTCATATCCCTTCTTTAAAAATATTCAACCCCTTTTTTAAAAACTATTTCTCTTCTTTTTATAAAGACTTTACCACTACTAGGAGAATCTGTTCATGTGATGTGCTTGAGAACTGGTCATATACAGTCGAGTACTTCTGTTTAACGAAATAGACAAATCCAAGAAAAAAACCCATCGAAAAGACATTTCGTAAAACAGAAAATATTTTATATTAGCATTGACAAATTTATGTAGATGAAAAGCAGTAAAATATATTTTCAGTATAATCCATTGGTTACACCATGCATATTTTACATACTGTACTGATACTACATAGTGTATTTATTAATAAACCATTTCATTTTGACTGTGTTTCGTACTTAAACGAAACTGAATATGTGAATGCAACTCCGTATGCTGTGAAAAAGCAACTCAAGTTTGTGTTGCGTTGCCGTCACCAGTTGCCTTCTGTATGTCCGTGACCTAGGTCTTTTCAAGCGAGTGGAAAATAGTTCAATAGTGTTGAAAACGATTTGTAATAGTGTCCAGCTACAATAAAACATTCATCTTCTGTTAACTTTGGCACCAATAACTTTTACATAATTTTAACTTTCTTCCAACCTTTTCCTAACCCCTTAGTTGTCTTTCCATAACCTTTTTCTAGTTAATTCTTCAACAAGCAACGTACTTAAACAAAATTTAAGAGCGTTCATAAAATGTTCGCCCTTACTTAAACAATTTATCTTTTTACAACATCTTCGAATTGAAGATGGTCGTATATTTGGAATGCCGGGAATTCTGCTTGTCCGGCGGTTTTTGATTTGGTAAACCATCTTCACTGTCTTTGTTCAGCACATTTGCAAGGACTTCATTTTCTGTCAGCAAACCATAATTTTTCGTGTTTCTATCCCGTTATGGTAATCTGTTACCTCCGCATTATTGTTAATAGCACCGGCTTGTTTTAATTCTTACCAATTCCGTTTTAACTATGTGAACTTCTTCACCTCTGTGGTCAGGCTCTGATAAAAAAAACAATTCTAGTTAGAACCCTGGGAAATTCCATGTTTTCATACCTTAGCGATGTCTGAAACAGTTTCTAAGCTAAATTAAAACTTTTAATGATGGATTCTCTTTTCATTAATATGGGTTTACAGAAGCGTACGTTGGCGTTTTTCTAACTATTTACGGCTCCATTGGTTTAAGATTTGACATCACTCTTGATGGAAAGAAATATAATTGCAATTGCACTAGTTGACGGCACAAGATGAAATCGACATACTTTTAGCTAACCCTAAACCTATGTACGTGTTTTAAAACACTGGTTCACTATTATGTCAGACAAGCAACTTTATTAATGTAGAGGCCTAATTTGGCCCAGTGTAAAGCAGCAAGTAAAGCAGTGTAGCATGTCCACGTCAATCTAGCCAACTTTCGATGGATGAGTGTGAGTTTGTAAATGTAATGGCATGTACTACAGATATATCATCATATAAAGATGTCTTTTATTTTACCCTATAAGAAGTTACACTTTAACAAAAAAAATAATAAATAACTTGTAATACTTCCACAGCTAAACGTACACTGTGGAATAATAAAATACTCTGTATCAATAAATACAGTGGACCTGTCAGTGGAACTCGTCTCTGGACTTGAGTTAAAAACCAACTTGTTTTTTACAGCTAGCTCATTATTTATTAACTTATTTATTCTCAAGAGTGAGTTCTTATGGTATCAAAATATCGCAATACGCCTTTATTTATTTGCATTTTCTATTTTATGATTATACAAAATTTAAGCGTGGTTTGACAACCATTATATTTGCTAATACAAATAAAAGGCGTACATAAAACTCACAAATTAATCATTTATTAACTCAGGTGCGTTTCAATGACAAAAACATCATCATAAGGGAGTGTTGACATGTAGTAGCAACGCGTCTGAGTTAATAAATGATTAATTTGTGAGTTTTTTTAGTACGTCTTTTATTTTTATTAACATATCCTTACAAGCTAAGCTCAAAGAATAATTTTATGTTTTATTTGCTGGTTGGAGAAACGCTAAAGTATATATTTATTTGTCAATACAGGATGTTTTTAGAATTAATTTAAAACGTTATTTGTATGATAATTTTAATGGTTTACGTTCTTTAAAAAAGACTAATAAAAATGAAATGTAACATAGGCCTACTAGTATTTTTACTATTCTAATACATTTTGTACTTTGCATACTCAAACAAATCAGTAAACATTAAAATTCTACTATATTTATTTATTAATTTCAAATCTTCTTACTGCTTTATTTTTCTTTAACATTTTTTAATATAAAATCCTTGTGTCTCATGTTGTTACCGAAATTTTCATATAGTCTAATAAAATATATATTTCTAATAAAATCTGTTTTAATTCCATTTATTAAAATTGTTGATAATCTTTGTTCTTAAAATATTTCTTAAAATTATTATACTAATATATTAACTGATGCTTGTTGTGGTATAAATTCCAAATTGTTTTCTAGTATTTCATAAAATACTCATTTAAATTTAGTATACTATATTATTTTATGCTTTTATAAATTTGTGTCATTGAAGATGACATAATTTTTGGTCGAAACCATTCTACTAATTTGGATTAATTTTTCTATTGTTGATTTCTTTGAAATTAAACATATTTTAAATAATTTCAAATAAAATTTGCATAATTTATTTTACAAAACTTGCTTGGTTTTAGCTTTTTAAACTTACTTATTTCAATAAATAGTAGTATCTTGGATATTAAAAATATAGATTTTACCTATTAACATTTTAAGTCTAATTAACAAAATTGAATTTTGAGTGAAGTCGTGTATTATGTTTATAAAATTCAAATTTTAAAACAAATTTTGTTGAAAGAATTTACTAAAATTTAATAAGTACATTTTACATAAAAATGTCATGTCAATAATTTGCACTGTCGTCTTCCTCGTTCCTTAGTTCCTAGACCTCCATGTTATCTGATCTAGCTCCTGTGGGTCCTCGGCGTTTTAAATCACCTATCACAGATTTATGACTTATAACCTAAGTTATATGGAGATAAAAGACAAAATTGTTTAAGCTCACAATCTTGGCCTGCGATGCGGACCGAACGTTTTAGCCCCAAATCGCTATTACGAAGTCCGGCAAACTGTTTAATCATCATTTTTTGTTAATTCCTGAATTACGCTTGTGTTCACGTATATATGCGCAGACAAACATCCCCGTCTCCCCTCACTGCAACATTTAGCCTTCCGGCTATAATTTGTTCGCTGGCTTGTTTTAGAGCGAGTATTTTGTATACAAGAGCTTCTCTTTGGCCCTTGTCGCACTTTTTAATTTAAATTATCCTTTTTCATTAATTATTCTGTAATTTTGTAATTCGTTGTAATTTACTGTTCTAATAAATACTTTAGTTTTTATAACACTTTTCTCAGTATATAGAAACTTAAAATTTGTTTTATGTGGCTCAGTTCACAAGTTGGTATTTTTCAGTTCTATTTTATTTATTTCAGTTCCAATTTTATCTCACTCTCGGTGTCAAATTTATTAATTAATTACATTTTTCTTATTTGAAATCACGTACTTGTTCTCTCAACTCTATCCATTAATTTTTTTAATTTGATTTTTTATGAAATACTACAAATGTGAATAATGGCAAGAAGGATAAACACTCTCCATCTCGTGTTTTCTTTGAACATAGTAAAAGGTTTGGGCATATTTTGGAACATTTTTTTTTTTTTGCTGGATAATGAGTCCAACTGAAGAAAGAGGACATGTTTTGAAGTTGTTCATATTAACTTACAAAAGAATGGCATCCACGTTAAAAATGATTTTGATAAGTTATGTAGTACTAGCATAGTACCCTTCCTTCGTACAGGGTTGACGTATATTTGTATTGATTTAATTTGTATTTGGGTTAAATTGAATTTACTGAAATTAAATTCCAATAAATATATCATACTATAGTTATAAACTTATGGATTATTATATTGAAAAACCAAGAGAAAGAAAAGCTCCTGCTTGTAACACGACATTTGTAAAGTATAACTAACCTTGAAAGATAAATAACAACAAACATTTACTATCACCATTTTAACTGTGTTTAAAAGTAGCTGTAACAGGTGATTACAAACACATTTACTATCAGGTGAATAAGCCAAGTAAATAATGGAGTATAGATAATTGAGTGTTAAGGAGTTTTCAATGCCAGTTAAGGCGATGCCCTGATGGAATTTCGATTTAGAAAATAGGCCTACGTGTTAACCAGGGACCCTAAGAATGTCCATGTAAAATTTCAGCTTAACGGGTCCAGTAATGATTGATAAAACACACACACACACACACACACACACACTCATACACACATAACCCCCTCCCACACACACACACCATTAGATTTTCATATAATAGGATAGATTAAATCCAAATAAATATATCAAGCGATAAATATACTGATTATTTTATTGAAACACCCAGAGAAGGAAAATCTTATGCTTGTAACATAACATTTGTAAAGTATAACTAACCTCAAAAGACGAATAACAACAAACAATTACTATCAGCTGTTTAATGTGTATAAAAGTTACTTTTACAAGTGATTATTAGCGATTAAGCTAAGTCGTATATAACGGACTATAGATAATTGAGTGTTAAGGAAGTTTTTAAGGCCAGTGGGGCGGTGCCCTGATGGCGCTCACACACACACACACACACACATACACACACACACACACACACACACACACACACACACACAACACACACACACACTCACAAACACACACACACACACACACACACACACACACACACACACACACACACACACACACACACACACACACACACACACACACACACACACACACATACACACACAAACACACACACCATTAGATTTTCATATAATAGTATAGATTAAATCCAAATAAATATATCAAGCTGTAAATATACTGATTATTCTATTGAAACACCCAGAGAAGGGAAATCTTATGCTTGTAACATAACATTTGTAAAATATAACTAACCTCAAAAGACGAATAACAACAAACAATTACTATCAGCTGTTTAATGTGTATAAAAGTTACTTTTACAAGTGATTATCAGCGATTAAGCTAAGTCGTATATAACGGACTATAGATAATTGAGTGTTAAGGAAGTTTTTAAGGCCAGTGGGGCGGTGCCCTGATGGCGCTCACACACACACACACACACAAACACACACACACACACACACACACACACACTCACATACACACACACACACACACACACACACACACACACTCACACACACTCTCACACACAAACAAACACACACACACACACACACACACACACATACATACACACAAACACACACACCATTAGATTTTCATATAATAGTATAGATTAAATCCAAATAAATATATCAAGCTATAAATATACTGATTATTCTATTGAAACACCCAGAGAAGGAAAAGCTTATGCTTGTAACATAACATTTGTAAAGTATAACTAACCTCAAAAGACGATTAACAACAAACAATTACTATCAGCTGTTTAATGTGTATAAAGTTACTTTTACAGGTGATTATGAGCGATTAAGTTATATATAATGGAGTATAGATAATTGAGTGTCAAGGGAGTGTTTAAGGCCAGTGGGGCGGTGCCTTGACAGCGCGCGCGCGCTCACACACACACACACACACCATTACATTTTTATAAATAGTATAGATGTATAAGCCATTGTTGTATAAATTTAAAACATTCAAGAATTAGTTGCTGTTAATTTTTATGGTAGTTCCTTTTGTTGTTGTGGTTTTATTTTGTCATTTTGTGTGTTTTATATGTCTTGCTCTCTAATTGTTATTAGGCCTACTGTTTTTAATTAGTTTTTAGATGAATTTATGACTCTCACTATTTTGGTGGGTTATTTTATTACAATTTTGACTAAATTTTATTGAGTTGTTGTAAGTTTTAATTTATTGTAGGGAATGTACTTGTTTTTTATATGCGTATTTACAAGCCTTGTAATATTGTTTTTAGGCTTTGAAAAGGGTAACAAATTAATTGCCGAAACGCTGCACTAATTAAATATACTTGACTCAATATTCAACAGTTTTTTATCAAGTATTAAAAATTTGAAATATATTCAACGAATTTTAAGAAATTGGAAAATTTTCTATTTGAATTCTGACGATGATTTGTGTAAATCGGAGCACACGTATTAGGATTCTGATAATGTTTACCGTGGACTGGATTCTGACTATAATTATGTGACATACCTATTTGATTCTGACAATGATTGTAGTTTATTAGAACAGACCTATTAAATGATTATTGTTATTGGAGTTATTTAGAACCTACATATTTGGGATTCTGTCGAGGACTTGTGAACAGTGGATTCGGACGATGATTGGACTGCTCTATTGAGTCTGTTCCTACTGAGATTCTATCGATGATTAGACTAAGATAAATTTTGATAATGATTGTTTTACTTGTATTTTTCTCTCGGGCCTGGGCTCCCTAAAACCTTGCGGTGGCCAGTCTCTCTCAAGCCACCTTCATCTAACATTGGTTTTGCAATTATGATAGTAGCCTGCCCCAATGAAGAGGTTCTGGAATGATTGCCAATGTCCCAAACTATGCCCCTTTTTTGATAATCGGTAGATTGACAAAGGGAACAGGAAGTTGTGCTGAATGAAACGAATTAAGAAACCATAATGGTTGATGAAGACGGGAGTAGACCTATTTTGGTGATGATTGATGAATTATGACGATAATTGGTAACAATGTAGTAATGTGGTATAATAATGACGGTACTTTAATAACAAGAGACTCGAGTTAAAGATAGAAACTAGACAAGAAATGTCTTTCGTCTATCCAACCGGGTTAGTCTAGGAATTTTCATTTAGTTTATAAACAATTCTTTTCATTAGTCAAGGTAATGAACCGACGTAGGCAGTGTTACAGCATTGAAGCCTACGTTTATCTGTTAACATGGAAAATTTGAAAATGTTTAAGTACATTTACGAACACTCATAACTATATTTTCTAAAAAATTATGCACAATTGGCATCTAGGCTTTACTTAACAGCTTAAGATCCTTGTGATGTAGATGCGAATGTAGTTAAGATTCGTTCTTGGCCATGCAAGATTTTACCGTGACCAATATATGTGCACTTTTTAGGACATTGTGAACAAAAATTATAATGTTTACGGAAAATCTAATACTATTAATGGATAGCACCTGTTTCGTCAACTATCGAACGTATTATGTAGGGAGCTGGAGAGATAAGGGGAGCTGGAGAGCTAAGGGGAGCTGTAGAGCTGAGGGGAAATGGAGAGCTAAGGGGAGCTGGAGAGCTGAGGGAAGCTGGAGAGCTAAGGGGAGCTGATAAGTGGTTTAAATTTAAGTTTGTGTCGCCACGGCACGTCCTCGCTTCAGTGGTTTAGGCGTTAATAACACAAGAAGTTTAAAATTAACATTAAGGTTATATATTAATATTCTAAAAATGCCACGTTGTCAGAAGAGAAAGACTGATGTAAAATCTGGAAGAAAATGCTTGCACCACGACTTACAAATGAAAAACGTTGTTATTGGAACAAAAGGATTTGAAAGTAGTCACCGAATTCGAATTTGGATGATGAACTTGGAGCTCCCAGAACAGGTAAAGAATGGTTATTCAGGAGATGTGTTCAATTGTCAACCTTAACTGTTACTTTCTGAGTTGACTAAGGAGACAGCTCTCAAAACGGTCATCCTCAATCATCAAAAATGTAAGTGCTACAATAGGCAAATGTAAGGTAACAACATATGTTCACGTGTTTAAAAGAAAAAAATAGTAGCTTCAGTGAAAATTGAATAAAATAAAATCAACGAGCCATTATGTTGGTTGGAGGAACTTAGCATTTCGTCGGGTTGAATGACTTTGGAAAATGGTAATTGGATACATTTCTATTCCTCCCTTTAAAAAGCATTTGGGACGGTCCACTCAAAGAATTTACTTATGAGAATTTAAAATTAATATAAAATTTGTTGCACAACTGGCAAATTTAAATTAATTTTTGTAAATTATTAAAATATTTCTAATAATATTAGCAACTTTATAAAATTATTAAAAATTAAAAAAAGCTTTATCTTTCTGGGGAAGGGGATCAAGTTAATCCCCCCCCCATACTGCGCCCTTGGTGTTTACAAATTGAACACACGAAATAAAAACGATAATGAAGGTACAAAAGTTAGAAACTTTTATATTAGACCAAAACTCTGTGTAAAAATATTATTTCCTTACTATTAATTTGTAAACACGATAAATCATTATTTTGTAAGATATTTAAACACTTTTTTTAAGTAAAGGAATTTCCCCAACACAGTAAGAAAATCTATAGGTCCATTCCATCGCTTTCCTACAAATGGCTTTGTAAATTTGCCTCACGTTCCTCAACCATTTTAAGATGTAATTCCCAAATGCTCTGCCTGTGATCTTTAGACCTACATCACATGTCTTTGTTTTGCAGACAAAGAAGGCAAGAAGTAGGATATAGCCTACATCGGCAATAAACCTCAATGCATATTTAGGAAATACCCAGAGCAGCTGTTAAAATGTTTTACAGGTGTTCTAAAAATAATAACTGTGAACTCAGCTGACATGGTAACAAGTACTTTGATAGGGAAAAACCAGAGACCAGCTTTCAAGTTATTGAACAGCTGGAAAATTGTGGGTTTTTTAGTATTGTAATAAAATTTTACTTTTCTGTTTGAGTGCATGTGATCTCTCTCTCTCTCTCTCTCTCTCTCTCTCTTAATATTATACATAGGCCTACATATTACTCCTATAACGATCACAGAGATTAGTTATAATTAATTCATCTCTTCATTATTTTTTAATTTCAACTTTAACCCACTATATTGAACTAAGATCACAAAAAACTATTTTTTATGCTCTTTGGTTTTACTAAATTTAAACAAAGCTGTCAGTTTTTACAAATTAGAAATAAATTTATATTATAGTATTTAAAAGATTCTTCCTTTAACCAATTACTTATTGCATAGTTAATAGTGCACTTTAATTCAATTTTATAGCTCTGTATTTAATTACGGAATATTGAGTGATAAAGATTTAAAAATGACTATAAATTGAAAAAAAATGTATAATTTGACGTATTTCCACATGTAAAGTATAACAAAAATTTAATCATAACAGCTGGAGACCCCTATAACTCCTAGCTCCAAAATGATTAATGCCTCCTCAAAATCCTGGAATCAGTTTTACAACATTGGACATAGATGTTTTAGTTCTCTTCTGTAGCAGTTAGCCCCTTTTTTAATGATAATATTCTTCTCCTGTAAATAATCTATCAATGAAATTAGAAAAGATACTTCTATATGATTATTCCCTTAATCCTCGATTTATTAAAAGAAATAACTACCTTTAGTGAGCTATTTATACTTGTCATACTTGAAAAATTGTAAAAAAATTACTCCTAAAAACTGAGGTAAATGTAGGATTATCTTGTGGAATGCAAAATGTAAATTTGTTCTAATAAGAAAGAAAGCTAACAATACATATGCTATTTAAATAATGGTTTAAAAAAACATGGGCCAACTTTTGTTATATAATAGAAATTTACCAAGCAATAATTATTAATAGGTTTTAAAATTATATTTTCAAAAAATATAACTACAAATATTTGAATTCAAATTGTTGCACAAAATAAAATATGTTGGTCTTAATTTTGATTTGGCAAATCGATCGATGTCATTATCAATGTTCATTGTATTATTAAGAAGAACATGAATGACACACCTGCCAATCAATCTTCTATCATCTTCAGGCGCGTATCCAAGTGCTGAAGCTGACACTGTATACCCATTAACAATTTTTCTAGAGACAAGATAGTTTTGTCAATGGTAGTCAATGGGTTGATTTCCAGACTGAAAACTTCTATATAGCAAGATTAAAGAGGCTGGTGAACAACAAAAATAGAAAAGTTAAATTTTAGACAAATTAAACCGTTATTCAAAATTTTTTAATTAATATCTAATGACTAAGTGGGTATTACTTTTAAACAGGCGTATATCCAAGGGGGGGCGATGGAGCGATCGAATTTTACTTAAGTTAATTCGTCTTTTATTGTAAATAAAAAATAAAATTTTAATTTTTAATTTGAAAATGTGACGCGTTCTCTCGGCATACCCTCGTAAACGTCTAAACGTTTTAACAACAAATAGCGCTAGTGAAGCTTAGCCTCGAACATATGATTTTCAATACGTAATTTTGCAAGCGTAATATTCGCAGTTGACTCCGGAATTGTTCGTGTTGGAAGAATAACTACTTACATTAATTAATAAACCATTTTTATAATAATAGCTTATTATGAAATTAATAATATTCTCTAGCCATAAGTGGCTTATGATAGGAGTTAAACACCATAAAATATATAGCACAAACTAACGAATACAACCCAATAATGATTGACAAATTATACAACTGCCTAAAAAATAAATCTAATAACCCAAAAAAAACACACAACAGGACAATCCTATGAAATACCTATCAATACCATACAGATCATCCAAAACCCACAATCTAACCAACACACAACAAAAATGCAACTACAAAATAGCTTACTCCACACACAACACTCTCAATAAACAATTTAAACCCAACAACAAAAAAGACGTCAATTACAACACTACTGGAGTATACAAACTAACTTGCAATCCGTGCCCCAGTTTTTACATAGGCTAGACAAGAAGGTCCTTCTACACACATTACCAAGAACATACAAAAGCACTAACAAACAATAACTACCAATCAAACTTCGCCGATCATCTTAACTCTACAAAACATGACTACATAGACATAACATCTAACCCACAAATTCTTCATAAACAACACAGAAATAACCAACGCTACACAACTGAACAATACGAAATATACAGACACTTCAAACTACACCCTACACATATACTCAATACACAATTACATTACAACTCACACGCACTTTTTGACATCATAACTCCTTACACACAAAATACACCCACACCACCATAACATCCCACCCCCACCATAGCACCCTAACCTATGTAAATCTTGAGATCAGTTACGGTCTGAGTTGAAAATGGGACACATCTCCCAAAATGGCTGTCCTCAACAGACAAAGTAAGTGCTACTATAGGCAAGTTTATAAACATTTAAAAGTGTTTAGTTATAGTTTATTGTTTGCTTTTTGAAAAAAAAGTTTTTGGTTGTGTTTATTGGTTAGTGTTACTGTGTTATTTTTGTATATTAAATATTTATTGTGTTGGTGTCATATATATGTATATTATATATACTTGATATTTTACGTTATCCATTGTTTTTCCATTGCACTGACTTTATGAAGTTAATATATTACTATTGTAAGTAATTTTATCCACCATTAAGTGCAATGATTTTACCTTGAGTGATGAGGCGTCATTTGACAATGGTCAAGTGACTGAAAGGCGCCTCATCACTCAAGGTAAAATCATTGCACTTAATGGTGGGTAAAATTACTTATAATAGTAATATATTAACTTCATATATATATATATATATATATATATATATATATATATATATATATATATATATATATATATATATATATATATATATATTGTAAAGTTATTTTTATAACACACAACACTACTCAGGCATTTGTAATTTAAATTCTTTATTACAATTATTTATTAATTCAACAAGTAAACAATTAACACAATAAACAGAACAAAAATAAACTTAACAACTTTTAACAAAATATACTAACTCTTATTTCTTTTGATTTTATAGTTACACAATTTTAATATACCCTAGGCTAATTTTACGATCTCTTATTATCTCGGGGTTATAGCATGGGCTATATTAACTCTTTTGTTAATTAAATAAATTTTAAAAAAACAATATTAAATTTTGAAATTAGTTTTAATAAATATTTTCCTGATGGAAAAACTTAAATTTTGAATATGCAAAAAGGCTAAACTATTTGAACTGGATTATTTCTTATTACTTACTATTGATTAACTACAAGATATTCTAATGTACAATTTTAAACTTCTCTATTATCTTAAAAGTCCACTAAAGTTATTTTTATAACGCTATTTCTCAACTTAATAAATATCAAAATTCTGCTGGTCGCTTACGTAAAATTCCCGTTCTCTCCAGTTAGACATTTTACACACTTAAATTATTTTTTGTTTACTTCACATTATATTTCCACTGTATTATATTTTGAAATTCACTTCTCCTTAATTTAGTTTGGCCAATCTTCTTAACAAATCGGTATAATTTTGACGAAGTTCCTAATAAATAGAATTTTGACTGGTCTTGGCAGGTCCGATCTTGTAGCGTCACCCACGCTATCTCTGACTAAACTACGCGTCCTTAGATTTTCTTTTAAAATGTTACAAATATGGCGGCCTCCTCCTTCTAAAACACATGTTGTTATAATTCAGTTCGATTTCTTCTCACTAGAGTCGACCTACTTCCATTTGTTTTTACAGCTGTTAATGTCAACGAACTATTTTCACCAGTTTTAATTTTGTTAACATACTGTTTCAATTTTCCGTTCCTTAACAAACCTTCCAGTGTTTATTTAATTACTATTATTAGTGTGTGAAGTGTCTTTGTGTTTTACTTTTGAAAATATTTTGAATTGTGTGTGTTTTGAGCCGAATTCATAGAAACATAACCTTTCAATTTGTTTACTACCGTTTTTTCACTTTCTCCTTCAAGTAATTACTTATGCCCTATGTTACTAATATTTACAATTTTGTTTACACATAACTATTATTAGATTATCTTGTTTTAAATTTTATTTTATACAACAAATTTCCTTATGTATTTACAGTTCAAATACCTTGTTTACTAATCTAGGCTTTTACCTAAATTTAGTTTCCATTTTAACCTAACCAATCTTTTAATGAATTTCTTTTTAAATTTTGTGTGAGTTATTTCTACTATATTCTTCCAATTCTTAAATAATATTATATAGCCCATTCTATAAATGTTATAATGTCCCCTAATTTAATTTAAATAAAAAAATATTCCTACTATCTACATTACACATTCTTTACATTTTACAAGCTTGATTAAATATACATATTTTTTTTTTTTAAATTAAATTTAAATTAACATTTATTTCCTAATTGTACATTTTATTTAATAACTAATTGAACACTTTTTTTTATTGAGTAAGTCAACACCTTGGCTAACTTATCGTCCATTGTCTTTACTTCTTTTATAATTGTCCATTTAAAAGTCATTTATACATTCATCTGTCCATTTATACTTAATTCCTACGACACAATTTTATCTTAATTCTTTAACAATCAAATACTGAGCTGAACACTTCAAGCTACATATTACTTAACATATCTTCTAACAATACACTATACTTATAACTACATTCAATCAACAATTCTTTAACAATTCTAACATATAGTAACAATAAATCATGTTCTGGTATTTACAATTCCTTCCATAACTATATATATATATATATATATATATATTTTTTTTTTTTTTTTTTTTTTTTTTTTTACATTTATTACAATTGGAATCCTTCCAATCATAAGTCTGATTCAATATTTATTTAACATATATTCTCTGATACCGTGTCTTTAAATCCCAGCCTATCCGAGTCATAGTATGTCTAGATTTGGTCAAATTGGTTATAACATTTCTCTTTCCCTTATTTCTGTTTATTCCTTGTTTATTATTTATCTCATATTTATTTTGCTTTTAGCTTCATCTAACTCTCAGTTCTAAGTTAGTATTTTATCTCCCCTTCCAATCTCACATCCAGTTCAATTATTTTCTTATATCATTTCAGTTTATTTTGTATGAAGTTTAACATCTAATATTTTTAAAGGTTGCAATCCCATATCCTCTATTTGATCATATCTATAGCTCCTTCGAGTACACTATCCCTATATCAACGAATATAAATTTTGTTTTAATACTTATTTATCAACGCAGATTCTCCCTTACAATACGACGAAGTTTAAATACACAATTACCATATTTTTATTACAACGATGCTTTAATATTTATTATCATAGATTCATATTTCTTTTATAATATATAATATATACGACGAAGTTCCATTATTTATCAACGCAGATTCTCCCTTACAATACGACGAAGTTTAAATATACATAATTTTATCTTTATTCATTATTCGACGAAGTTTCTAATAAATTATCGTAGATATAGTTACCATCCCTTAAAACTTATCTCCTGCTAACGTTTTCTTATACACATAATCACCTAGAGTTTATTCATATTGCTTCCTTCACCTATATCTAATATCTCCCTTCCTATTTTATTATTATTTTCCTTTTCCAGTTCTCCTGGATACATGTCATATTACTGCCTGTGTCTATTAATGCCTGTAAACTTGTTTCCTCTATTTAATTTCTATTCCTGGGTTTCTGATTGTCTTAGTTTTCCGACTGACTGTGGGCACCATGCTCTTTTCTTGTCCCCACGCCTGTCCTAACTCTTTTGTTAATTAAATAAATTTAAAAAAAACAATATTAAATTTTGAAATTAGTTTTAATAAATATTTTCCTGATGGAAAAACTTAAATTTTGAATATGCAAAAAGGCTAAACTATTTGAACTGGATTATTTCTTATTACTTACTATTGATTAACTACAAGATATTCTAATGTACAAATTTAAACTTCTCTATTATCTTAAAAGTCCACTAAAGTTATTTTTATAGCGCTATTTCTCAACTTAATAAATATCAAAATTCTGCTGGTCGCTTACGTAAAATTCCCGTTCTCTCCAGTTAGACATTTTACACACTTAAATTATTTTTTGTTTACTTCACATTATATTTCCACTGTATTATATTTTGAAATTCACTTCTCCTTAATTCAGTTTGGCCAGTCTTCTTAACAAATCTATATAATTTTGACGAAGTTCCTAATACATAGAATTTTGACTGGTCCTGGCAGATCCGTCTTGTCGCGTCCCCACGCTATCTCTGACTCTAACTAACGCTTCCTTTTACTTTTAGAATTGTTAAAGAAAAATATGGCGGCTTCTCCTTCTAAAAAAAACACATGTTGCCTGTAATTTAGTTCGATTTTTTTTTTCACTACAATCGATTGTCACACTGACCTATTTCCTTGCTTTCACATCTGTTAATGTCAATGAACTATTTTCACCAGTTTTAATTTCGTTAAACTTTGGTTGAAACTTACTGTTTCAATTTTCCGATCCTTAATAAAGTTTCCAGTGTTTATTTAATTACTGTTATTAGTGTGTGAAGTGTCTTTGTGTTTTACTTTTGTAATATTTTGAACTGTGTGTGTTTTGAGCCGAATTCATAGAAACATAACCTTCCAATCTCATTGTTTACAATCGTATTTCACTTTCTCCTTCAAGTAATTACTTATGCCCTATGTTACTAATATTTACAATTTTGTTTGAATATAATTATTATTAGATTATCTTGTTTTAATTTATGTGTTAGGGGTTTTGATATAACACATTTCCTAATCGATTTTACAGTTCAAATACCTTGTTTACTAATCTAGGCTTCTACCTAAATTTAGTTTCAATTTTAACCTAACCAATCTTTTAATGAATTTCTTTTTAAATTTTGTGTGAGCTATTTCTAATATATTCTTCCAATTCTTAAATAATATTATATAGCCCATTCTATAAATGTTACAATGTCCCCTAATTTAATTTAACTAAAAAAAATATTACTAATATCTACATTACACATTCTTTACATTCTACAAGCTTATTTAAATATACATATTTTTTTTTAAAATTAAATTTAAATTAACATTTATTTCCTAATTGTACATTTTATTTAATAACTAATTGAACACATTTTTTATTGAGTAAGTACCTCAACACTTTGGCTAACTTATCGTCCATTGTCTTTACTTCTTTTATAATTGTCCATTTATACTTAATTCCTACGACACAATTTTATCTTAATTCTTTAACAATCAAATACTGAGCTGAAAACTTCAAGCTACACATTACTTAACTTATCTTCTAACAATACAATATACTTATAACTAACATTCAATCAACAATTCTTTAACAATTCTAACGTATAGTAACAATAAATCATGTTCTGGTATTTACAATTCCTTCCATATTTATATTTTTTTTTACATTTATTACAATTGGAACCCTTCCAATCATAAGTCTGATTCAATATTTATTTAACATAATATATATTCTCTGATACCATGTCTTTAAATCTCAGCCTATCCGAGTCATAGTATGTCTAGATTTGGTCAAATTGGTTATAACATTTCTCTTTCCCTTATTTCCGTTTATTCCTTGTTTATTATTTATCTCATATTTATTTTGCTTTTAGCTTCATCTAACTCTCAGTTCTAAGTTAGTGTTTTATCTCCCCTTCCAATCTCACATCCAGTTCAATTATTTTCTTATATCATTTCAGTTTATTTTGTATGAAGTTTAACATCTAATATTTTTAAAGGTTGCAATTTTATATACTCTATTTGATCATATCTATAGTTCCTTCGATTACACTATCCCTATATCCCGAATATAAATTTTGTTTTAATACTTATTTATCAACGCAGATTCTCCCTTACAATACGACGAAGTTTAAATACACAATTACCATATTTTTATTACAACGATGCTTTAATATTTATTATCATAGATTCATATTTCTTTTATAATATATGATATATACGACGAAGTTCCATTATTTATCAACGCAGATTCTCCCTTATAATACGACGAAGTTTAAATATACCTAATTTTATCTTTATTCATTATTCGACGAAGTTTCCAATAAATTATCGTAGATATAGTTACCATCCTTTAAAACTTATCTCCTGCTAACGTTTTCTTATACACATAGTCACCTAGAGTTTATTCATATTGCTTCCTTTACCTATATTTAATATCTCCCTTCCTATTTTATTTTTATTTTTCAATATCCAGTTCTCCTTGATACATGTCATTTTACTGCCTGTGTCGATTAATGCCTGTAAACTTGTTTCCTCTATTTAATTTCTATTTCTGGGTTTCTGATTGTCTTAGTTTTCCAATTGACTGTGGGCACCATGCTCTTTTCTTGTCCCCACGCCTGTCCTTGCCTTAACACCGTTTACATCTCCATTGTATCTTTCATCTGCTTCATAGTTTCTATTTTCTGTGTTACTCTCATATTTAAATTCCATTTCCCATTTTCCAAACTCGAGTTGTGCCTCCACATTCATTACCATATCCGTACCTATGATCATTTCTCTCAATAAGCTTTGTACCACTAAGCATTGAGACGGATATTTAACTCCTCCTCTTTCTCCTATTACCATTTTCATTTTATTAATCTTTTCAATTTTCTTATTAGTTGCGGTTTGAATTGTTAAATTTTTTATTTGCAGTACCTCCATCTTTCCTACTTCATTTCTTAATTTTAACTCTCCTGACTCTTCTGTGTTTTTCTTTGTTATATATTCGACTTTCTCTATCTCTTTTTTATTTATTTCTATCTCATCAGCTATTATTTCTTTTGTTTCTTCAAAATTTTCCTTAATCTCCTCCTCTAATTCTCTATCTTTCTCCTCTAAGTCTCTTCTCACATCCTCTACTACAGCATTATTCTCTGTCCTCCACTGTCGCCTCATATCCTCTATCATTTTCCCATTGTCCTCCCTAATTTCATCTTTTATTAATTTTAGATCCTCCTTCATCTCTCTTATTTCGTCTCTATTTTCCTCTAATTTTTTGTTTAAATCCCTTATTTCCTCCTTTATCTCTCCTTTTACTTCGTTTATATTCTCATTTAATTCGTCTATCTTATCTAATTTTCTATTTATATCCTCTCTCCCTTTATTTATGTTTACTCTCATTTCCATGAGAGTTCTCATTATCCCCCTTAAATCTTCATTCTCATTATTTCCCCGTTTTTTTTGTTGGGTTTGCATAGGTGGTAGTCCCCTAGCTTCTTCTACCTCAATGTTTCCTATTGGCATATCTGTGCCTTCCAATTCTATTTCTTTCATTTCCAAAATTGTCCCTTTTTCCTGGTCCCCTACAACTACCAGCTCGCCTATAATATTTTCTTTTTTTTTTTTTTTATCTGTAAGTAACTTATTATACAAACATAAACAATTTTTTATATATACTATAAACCTAGCCTTGATTCTATTCAACTCAGTGTTTAATTTTACAAAATTTTTTCTAAATCTATTTCCAGTTCAAATGTTTTTCATATAAAAAGTTCTAAATTAATTTTATTTCAAAATCTCTCTAAATAAATTTTATCGAGCCCCACGTTGGGCGCCAAATGTAAAGTTATTTTTATAACACACAACACTACTCAGGCATTTGTAATTTAAATTCTTTATTACAATTATTTATTAATTCAACAAGTAAACAATTAACACAATAAACAGAACAAAAATAAACTTAACAACTTTTAACAAAATATACTAACTCTTATTTCTTTTGATTTTATAGTTACACAATTTTAATATACCCTAGGCTAATTTTACGATCTCTTATTATCTCGGGGTTATAGCATGGGCTATATTAACTCTTTTGTTAATTAAATAAATTTAAAAAAAACAATATTAAATTTTGAAATTAGTTTTAATAAATATTTTCCTGATGGAAAAACTTAAATTTTGAATATGCAAAAAGGCTAAACTATTTGAACTGGATTATTTCTTATTACTTACTATTGATTAACTACAAGATATTCTAATGTACAATTTTAAACTTCTCTATTATCTTAAAAGTCCACTAAAGTTATTTTTATAGCGCTATTTCTCAACTTAATAAATATCAAAATTCTGCTGGTCGCTTACGTAAAATTCCCGTTCTCTCCAGTTAGACATTTTACACACTTAAATTATTTTTTGTTTACTTCACATTATATTTCCACTGTATTATATTTTGAAATTCACTTCTCCTTAATTTAGTTTGGCCAATCTTCTTAACAAATCGGTATAATTTTGACGAAGTTCCTAATAAATAGAATTTTGACTGGTCTTAGCAGGTCCGATCTTGTAGCGTCACCCACGCTATCTCTGACTAAACTACGCGTCCTTAGATTTTCTTTTAAAATGTTACAAATATGGCGGCCTCCTCCTTCTAAAACACATGTTGTTATAATTCAGTTCGATTTCTTCTCACTAGAGTCGACCTACTTCCATTTGTTTTTACAGCTGTTAATGTCAACGAACTATTTTCACCAGTTTTAATTTTGTTAACATACTGTTTCAATTTTCCGTTCCTTAACAAACCTTCCAGTGTTTATTTAATTACTATTATTAGTGTGTGAAGTGTTTTTGTGTTTTACTTTTGAAAATATTTTGAATTGTGTGTCGAATTCATAGAAACATAACCTTTCAATTTGTTTACTACCGTTTTTTCACTTTCTCCTTCAAGTAATTACTTATGCCCTATGTTACTAATATTTACAATTTTGTTTACACATAACTATTATTAGATTATCTTGTTTTAAATTTTATTTTATACAACAAATTTCCTTATGTATTTACAGTTCAAATACCTTGTTTACTAATCTAGGCTTTTACCTAAATTTAGTTTCCATTTTAACCTAACCAATCTTTTAATGAATTTCTTTTTAAATTTTGTGTGAGTTATTTCTACTATATTCTTCCAATTCTTAAATAATATTATATAGCCCATTCTATAAATGTTATAATATATATATATATATATATATCGCAATATGTATTCTGGTGTATTAATAAAGAACTAAGTCAAAATACAAATACAAGAATTATAATTGAATTTACAATTCAAAGCTTTTCGTTGGCTAACAGTACCATCATCCTGATGATGTTGGTACTGTTAGCCAACGAAAAGCTATATATATATATATTCTTGATATTTTACGTTATCCATTGTTTTTCCGTTGCACTGACTTTATGAAGTTAATATATTACTATTGTAAGTAATTTTTCCACCATTAAGTGCAATGATTTTACCTTGTGTGATGAGGCGCCTTTCGGTCACTTGACCATTGTCGAATCACTGATTACTTTTTCTCAATTTCTCTGGTGTGGATGTTCAGTCCGTCGGGTTGGTACTTGTTGACGTCATACACGTTTCCTCTTGAGTCTTGTGTATAATGTATTTGAATAGTATGTCTTCTGTATATGTTGTTTATAGATTCATTAAACTGTTGTGTATGTTTTTATAAATGTGGTATTTTTCTAGTGAGTTAAGTTCTATTGGGTTATTTTTTATTTCAAGTATGGTTAGGTTATTTTTGTAATTCGTTATTTCATGTTTATGTGATATTAGGTGTGCTGCGTGTATATTAGATATATATGTGTGTGTGTGTGTGTGTGTATATAGTTATTATCTGGAGTATATGGGTTTATTATGAGCGCATTCAACAACAGTTGAAGAGCGAATCAACAGTTTGCTCTTCAACTGTTGTTGGGTTCACCTCCTCAATGTTAGATGAGATTCTAGTGAATCGTTGGAACTGTGATCTCATGCACTCCAGAATAAACGAATGTACTCCGGATAATAACAATTCATGATATTTTTCCATGCCTGAAGGAATATGTATCAGGATATATATATATATATATATATATATATATATATGTATATATACACTATATATATATATATATACATATATATATATATATACACTAAATTTACTAATCACTAACACTATAAGGTACTCAAACAAGAATATTACATGGTATATATGCAAGTTAACATCGAAGACTTTAACTACATGTCTTCATTTTCGAGCATCAATTGAGACTAAATGCTTCCACTAGATGTCCAGGGCTATAAGGTTTCCATTGTCATGTGGTATACAGGTATTGTTCTATTTTCTGATTCACTGTACTGTGAGAAAGTTTTTAGTTTGTCTTGGGGGTTAATTTTGTCTATTAAGTTGAATAATTTATTGTTTTTTAAAAATTAAATTTGTATTTGTTCGTGTATGATATTATTTTTGTGTTTATAAACATTTAGTTGTTCCCAGATTGTCATTTTTGGGCCATTTTGTACCTTTTTTTTATTAGATGTATGTTTTCTAATGTGGGTAATGTATGGTTATTTTTGATGGTGTGTGTGTGGCTAAGTTTGAATTGTAAATGTTTGGTTTGATGTATGCCTTGATGTGCTCTTTATATCTGTCTTTTAATTTTTTTTTGTTTGGTCTATGTATAATTTGTTACAGTCTGGGAATTTGATTATATATATATATATATATATATATATATATATATATATATATATATATATATATATATTGATGGAATATATAAGATGGAATCAACAAATGAAAATATTAGAAAGAAATTAATGCCAAAACCATATTTTTTAAATTTTTCCTTAAATCATAGGCTGCAACAAGCTAGTAAATTTTTGAGGCAAAACATTATTTTCAAACCATTTATGTCAAACATGGAAGTAAGATGGAGGATTGTTGATGGACTGGTTTCTATTGTAAAATTTTTGCTTTTTAAATTTGCTTCACATTTGGAACATTTTACCAGAAAATTTCTGTCAAACAATCAATGATTGAGTCATGTGTTGGATGATTTACACAAGAATGATCCCAATAGTGCACCTCTGCTTTATGTATTTTGGCTGTATTAAAAAAAAAATTTTACTTGAGCAATTTCATTTTCTGAGCTCTATTAATGGAAATTTTAAAAAAGATGAGTATAATAATCCTATCTAATAAATTTCCCAATTATTCACTAAATAAAAAAAAGATAATTTAGTTTTTATGATGCCATAACTTTTATGAAGCACAGGCACTCACTTTTGTGTAAATCTCCCTGTAGTACATGATAAATGATATGTTGAATACTTTGAGGGTTGGCACATCTGAAACTGGTCTCCTTGTTTCAAGTGGCAATTTAAAATGTATGGAGGACAGTTCACTCATAAAAACTTATTTTGTTTTTTTTTTTCTATTACCCAATTTACCATCCAAGTAGATTAATAAACCAGTATTTAATAAAAGAACCTGAAGATGAATAACCCATCAACTGCATACATTTTTGTCCTATTTATTAACCTTTGAAGGGGAACAAATATTATGGTGATTAATTTTTATAATAAAATTAATCCATGGCTTGACTGAAGTTCAAACTAAAGAGATAAATTTTCATGTAAAAGAGAATTCTTAAACTAAAGAGAAAGTGCAATCATATGTTCAGCCTTCTCACATAATAAGCTGACAGTCACAAAATATGTTTTGACTATTGTCATAAAGACATATAAACGTGTTGAACATCCATGAATAACAAAAATTAAACTGCCTATACAAATTAAACTGCAACAAGTGCAACAAATTCTTCATTGGGCAAACAGGTTGCAGCTTCAAACAAAGAGTCGAGGAAAACAAACAGAACACCAACTCAGCATTTTACAATCACTTAAAAGAAACAGGACACAAATACACAGACATATACCATAACCTAGAGATCTTACACATCATCAAAAAAGGACCACATCTCAACACACTAGAACAATATGAAATTTACAAACACACAAAAACACAAACATATTAAACAAACCCAATTCAAATCACACATACTCTTTGATACCATCGAAAACCTGCTTTTAAAACCATCACCGCTTAACCTAACAGCTCCAAGCAGAAGACACTGATAAATTTGGCATGGAGTGATCAAAAACTTTCTGTCTCAGTAAGTTTTTACAAAATTTAAAATTCAGATAGTCATAAACTAATTAATTGTTTATGAATTGTTTCTATATTAGAAATTGAAATTAAAGTGATAATAAAGTGTAAACTTATATTGTCTCTGATACAACAAGACTGTAATTAGATATCCTAGCCATAATAAACGTAGCCTTTTCAATATATAAAATATGAGTTTTGACAAAAGCTGTTTGTTTTTACTTATAAAAACTCGGGTTTTCTCTTTTAGTAATCAAATTGTCAGGTTTATTATTCAAATTGCAAGTTTAATAATTCAAATATGCTTGAAAAGCATTATAAGTACTATAAAGTGTTATGAAAACCTATAATAAAACTAAAAACACTTCACTAAAAAACACTTGTAAATATTTTACAAATTGTGCAGAAAACACTGATGAAGATCGGCACATAGCGATCGAAAACGTTCTATCTCAGTAAGTTTTAACTAATTTACAAAATTTAAAGTTCGGATAGTCATAAACTATTGTGTAAGTGATTAATAAGATTCACTGAATGTAATGGACTACAAAATTCAAGTATTTTACAAACTTGCTTATAGTACCACTTACTTATATTTGCTGAGGACATTCATTTTGGGGGATGTGTCCCACAATCACAGTCTGATTTGACAATGGGACACATCTCCCAAAACGGCCGTCCTCAAAAAATATAAGTAAGTGCTACTATAGGCAAGTTTGTAGTATATTCTTTACTCAGATCAGTTACGGTCTGAGTTGACAAAGGGACACATCTCCCGAAACGGCCGTCCTCAACAAACAAAGTAAGTGCTACTATAGGCAAGTTTAAAACATTAAAAGTGTAAGTGATTACTAGTAGCTCACGTGAAGATGGAATCAACAAATGATATAATAAAATGTATATACATTTTGTATCGCCTTATGAAATATTAATGTTTGACAATATAAAAGAAATATAATAGTGGTGTGAATCGCAGGTTTCTGCATTTTACCCTTACTACAAATCCTGGCTACTTCTTTGTACACACTCACACGCACATACATAACACACACATAAAGGAAAATATATAAACTAAAGATTTTGTCATAATACACACCTCGATCTTATACTATTAAATTTAGGTATTTTACAAAATAAGTATTACGTGTATAGTTAGTGTATAAAAAAAGTTCACTGTAATGAGACAATCTACATAAACTACAAATGTTAATAAATGTGAATTTTCGCATTAACCAGTTGAAGCACAAATGTGTGCTCAGTCATGGACGGCTATTTTTGTTTTCATAAATCATTTAGTTGTCTTTAGTACACTTAGTTATTTTTATAGTCAAACCTATCCTTAGGGATTGCTATGTAGCTACATTTTCATATAGGTGTATAGTAATGTTGTATATCATAGTTCAATTTGAACAATAATTATTTTATACAGAATTATAAGTTGCTAATAGTATGCAATATAAACAATAGGGAATAATTAAATTAATTTAAATATATTTATTAGATATGGTGTGCTATTGTATTGGTGATCTTACATGTTCTTAAACAAACATGAAATTTATTAAATTAACATGTTTAGATAGTCCGTATACCTATGGAACCCATGTTACAAAATCGATATAAATTGATGTTATGATTAGGTCAGTTGATATTTTTATGAAAAAAAGCAACTCCTTCTGTATTTTCAATAACATATCAAACTCTTGAGTTTTATTGTCCATTACGTTTGGTGAAACTTAATTATTCATTTTAACAATAGTTTTGACTATCCGAACTTTACATTTTGTAAATTTGTAAAAACTTACTGAGACAGAACGTTTTCGATTGCTATGTGGCGATTTTCATTTACAAAATTTAAAATTCGGATAGTATAAATTAATGTTAAAGTGATTAACATATCAAAATTTGTAAAAAGTAACTAAAACTCATATTTACATTATTATGATTTTTAGAAGAGAAAAATATATTATATATACAGTCTAAGAAGTGAAATATTTTGTCTGCGATACATGTAAGTAAGAGATCCGTATAATCTATGACTTTTGAATCTTCAAAATAATTTAATAACTGGTGTATTTTACGCGGTTAAATCTAGTAAGCAGAAAACAAAGACTCACATTAAAAAAAAAAGATACCGGTGTTGTATTGTTAAAGGACATAAACTTAATAAAATTTTATTCAATAGGTAAGCGATATATGTGATCAAAACAGTGTAACATTTTTATTGTAACATTTTTCGTTCTAATCATATTGTCAGATATCGTATTATGTGTACGATATCACATAACAACGAGGCAAGCCATAACTTTGCTAAAAAATAAATGTCTTGTTTAATGCATGTTCTTTCATTTCTTGTCACAATACCTAATTCGAAAAGAAAGAAAACAATGTTTTAAAAACGTATATCTAGAGGTAATGCTAATATATTTTCAATTCACTTTAAGTACTTTACCCGCCGAATGACTTTATAAAATTTTGGTCAAATATAAGTTTCTAATTATTTCTGATTTTTTAAAAAAGTGTAGTTCTTTGAAATTATCTTCAGCTTGAACATGGCTTAAAAAATATTTCGATTTATATTTTACTATACAAACTGAATTTACAGTCATAACTTTTAGTAAAGTGGTTTTAATATGACAATGTTTTTATTTTCAGTAATTATATAGTTTAAAAAACAATAACCCCAAATTAGATGGCATGCTTATCAGACCTTTGTATTGCTAGCCTTTTTACATGTTTTTGAATGTTTCATGCAAATATAGGCCCGGTTTAGCGAACTAAACATTTACCTTAGAATTTTTTTTTTTTTTATACACTAGAACCTCAGTTAACAAATGGTGTAGATGAAAAATTTCATAAATATACAAATGTAAGGAATACCAATGAGTTTCTACAACAATTTCGAACTATGTTGTACAGATTCCTGGATATTTGCAAAAAAAGACGAATTACTTAATCACTTTTACATTAGTTTATGACTATCCGACCTTTAAATTTTGTAAATTTGTAAAAAACTTACTGAGACAGAACGGTTTTAATCGCTCAGTGGAGATCTGAATCAGTGTCTTCGGCTTGGAGTTGTTAGGTTAAGCGATGATGGTTTTAAAGGCAAGTTTTCGATACTATCAAAGAGTATGTGTGATTTGTATTGGGTTTGTTCGTTTAATATATTTGTTTTTTTGTGTAGATGTAAATTTCATATTGTTCTAGTGTGTTGAAATGTGGTCCTTTTTACTGGCCCAGGTTTACTAATTACTTTATATTTCAATCCCTGATAAAATATGTTCTTTGTGTAAAAATAAGTATCCCTTTGTGTTTTCACTGTAAAACAATTTTCTAGCAAAATGGGATCTTACCCAGGAGAACGGCTTAGAAAAGACTTTCAGGTTAATTACTGGTAAAAGTTAATGCGGACTGACAATGTTTGATTTACTCCAATTTTTGTTCGCTTTCTCACATCTTTCTCAAAAAGCATTCTAAACATGAAACAAATGATTTTAGGTATTGGAAACATAAGAATAGTTGTTAATATTCAAATAAATAGGTTAACCCACA
The DNA here is from genome assembly GCA_036971475.1 of Prosapia bicincta. Classification (NCBI taxonomy): domain Eukaryota; kingdom Metazoa; phylum Arthropoda; class Insecta; order Hemiptera; family Cercopidae; genus Prosapia; species Prosapia bicincta. Next base: position 45,230,475 of record JBAIZL010000005.1, on the reverse strand, counting down.
ATAGATCAATAAATGTACGATATAAACAAAACTGTATGTATCTTTTTAAAACAGTGCATGGTATTACTTTAGGAAATGATATTTATTTAAAAAAATTACTTTTTTTATTATCTTCCTTGATTTTAAATCTCTTAACTGTCATTTAATTTTGATGAGTCTAAATTCCGATCCGTTGTAGGCATATTGTAACATATTGTAGGCACTATACTTTCAAAATAAAATGAAATAGGAAAAATGTATTTTTGTAATAATAGATTCAATTAATCACTTTAACATTAGTTTATGACTCTCCGAACTAAACTTACTAAACTTTAAAGTTCGAATAGTCATAAACTAATGTTAGAGTGATTAAGTTGCACCAAATTACTCTCCACTAGTCATGAGGTCACCTATTACAATAATCACCTACAGTCATCGTGTTTAATAAAACTATTTTTGTTTGTAATCAAAACTCTCACCTAACTGGGGACATACCATAGAAAAATTTATTCTGTAAAATAGCTATATTTATTTTATTGTAGTATAATACTTGACTAAATGTATTTTAACTTTGATATTTTTCTTTCAACGAATTTTAACCAAATAAGAAACTGGAGATTTCAAGCATTATATTATATAAATACGGGATATATATATATATATATATATATATATATTCTTGATATTTTACGTTATCTATTGTTTTTCCGTTGCACTGAATTTATGAAGTTTATATATTACTATTGTAAGTAATTTTATCCACCATTAAGTGCAATGATTTTACCTTGTGTGATGAGGCACCTTTCGGTCACTTGACCATTGTCGAATCACTGTGATTCGACAATGGTCAAGTGACCGAAAGGTGCCTCATCACACAAGGTAAAATCATTGCACTTAATGGTGGATAAAATTACTTACAATAGTAATCTATTAACTTCATATATATATATATATATATATATATATATATATATATATATATATATATATATATATATATTATTTAATGTTTTGAAGTATTACTATAATACAAGTATCTGGTTATAAAATAATATTGTTAATAACTAAACAATATTATGAGGAATTGGTTCAAAGCTATACTTACACACAATAATCACTTTTAATAAGCTTAGTCTTCATTCAGACAAAAAAACCAACATGAAACTTACCAATTTCTTTGTCGTTATTGAGACATGATAAGGAGAAATATTATGCACACTCTCTTCATTGTTATCTCGACATTCTATTAACTCATTGTTTATTTATGTACAGCCGCTATTACACTCTTGTTTCATTTGAGAATTGCTATATTTTAATGCTTAGAAAGCTTAGATTTTAGTTTTTTTAAACCAAATCTATCCCAACAAGATACTTTTTATACATGTTTTAATACAGGTATATATATTGTATAATAATGTGGTAATGTGTAACATAGTCCATTTGTATGTAAAGAATACAGTAAAAGCTCTTTTATAATGCATTCTATCATCGGAGACATTCTATTAACCGGCATATTTTAAAAACAAATCACTACATTATCTTTCTTTGTTGTTACCATACATAAAAATGGTTATTGCGTATCAGGCAGTCAGACATTTGTGATTATTTTTAAAATCATAAAACATTAGGCTTTGTATAGTTGAATGTACTGGTGCAAGTTTTATTTTAATGTTTTTTAGCAATAATTTTCTTTTCTTCAATTTATTTCTTATAAATTTTGTGAGCACTGCTATGTGCTTTTAAATATTGAAATACACTAATTGATTATAAACAAAATTTCAAGAGTATGGAAGGCAAAATTTTAACAGATTCAATTTTCCTTGATAGGTAGCTTAACGTTATGGACAGTATGTACCGTATAGGCTATATAGATTGGGTTCTATTATAAGGAAATTTTTGGTAACCAGCAGCATGCCAACCCCGAGGTTGCCGGATGTTAGAGCTTTTACTGTACTTTGTTACAGGATTATGTTCTAAAATGTAGGTAATTTTTCAACATTATTACTTATGTCACTTATTTAGCAGTATGTATATTTTATACTCTTGAAAATTGCCTGTTTTGTGTTTAAGAGTTATTTTTTCTATAGTAATATGTGAAGAGGAAAAATTGAAGTTGAGTATTTTGGTAATTTGGTTATAACCCAAGAGGACTATTTTACTCTATAATACACTTAATTTATAACATGCTTACTATAAAGTGGCCAGTTAAGATAGGTTTGGTTATAAAACAATAAATCTTTACTTGACAGTATATGTCTTTACTTAAATATGGGTGACAACAGCATGTAGTTATATATGACAACTAGCTGACATCACATCAATTTTTTAATAACTTCTACTCCACCAAGTATGATTGAAGCAATGGTAATTGGGTTGTGTCACTGCAAGTGAAACCTCATAGAGCAAAGCCTCTAAGTTTATCAGACTTTTTAACCGATCAATTCTTCTTTTTTTCATTTTTAGTCACTTTTCTTAAAGGATATTAATAATGATTACATATTTGTTATTGATTAATATTTATATTAAAGAATTAAAACAATTCTAAAACATTTGAAAAAGTAAAAGTATATTATTTTAAAAGTACCTTATTGTTCACATTAATTTTATTTTGAAAATATTGCCCCTACAACCTACAACACATTCAACGTGTTGAAATTTAAGTAGGTTGAAATTCAACATAGGATCTAGATTGAGGAAGATATAGACTATGTCATAGTGCTAGGTGTTTTGTTGTCACATGGGCACCACATTCTTTACATCATCAGCAGACGAGATATAGTCAGTGCTCACGCAGGAATCACTGTTCAGTCAGTCAGCTTTACTGAGGGTGACAGCTACTTTCAATTAGAGTTGGCTGTACAAATAAACATCTGGGAATTAAGTGGAACCAACTAGGACAACAGTTTTCCTAATTCCAAGCATTGTAACTAGAAATGCTGGATTTTTTAACCTAAAAAGGATAAAGACAATCTTGGTTGGTGGTCACTAATACTTAATAAGGTTTTGTTATGACACTAATGTTAATTTTATTTGAGTTTCATTGGATAACCTAATAGTTGAGTTTAATGTGAGCTGGGAAAGATTGAATAGTATTCAAGTTCTAAACATAACAAAAATCTAGTTTTACAAATTTGTATTAATAAACAGTAAATATTAATTTTAATTATAAAAGGTAGTTATGCTTGGACAAAAATTTAAAAATTGGGTTCTGTTTTTTAAAAAGTTTTTTAATTTTTTAATTTTTAGAGGTATGATTTTTAATTTCAATTTACATTATAATCGAATTCCATTTCATGACGTTGATTATGTTGGCAAAATTGCCACTATTTAACCACACAAATTTTAGATGTGTATATCCCTCTAATCATAATGCTTGATTGGTGTTCAAATAATTGACACGGCCCTGAAGAATACGATTTACATATCTCTATGTTAGACGAATACATTGAGTAATTTATGTTTGAAATTCCCTTTATGAATTTTCCTAAAATCCTACATATTATTTCTTATCTTACAATTATTTTTTTTCATTTCTATTTAAAAACGTGTTAATAATCATGTAATGCAAAATCTCAGGGAAATATACAATTATGCTGTTTTTAATAATTATTAAGAAAAACATTTTGGACACATAAAATATTAATACAAAAATAATATGAAAATTGATGGTAAAGCTATATTTAATGAATTTATCTCTTGATTTTTGGTGAAGTAATGAAGTTTTCACCTGAGAATTATTGAATATTTTGTTTATGATTAATAAACTATATCTTCATTTTCAGTGTATTTATTTTAGCTTATCTCATTCGAGTTATACAGGGTGCGGCAGCATAACTTCCTTTTTTTAAATGCTCGCTTTCTTTAAAAAAGGAAGTTATGCTGCCGCACCCTGTATTAAGTTATATGGGTAGATCATCGAAAAAGCCGCTTTTATCCAGAAAATTCATTAGTATTCTATGATGCTCTTTCTAAGCAGCTGTATTAAGCAAAAAAATCTATTCGTTTTATACTTATTTTTTCTATGTTATTTTTATTTGTGTTAGAATACTACATAAAATAAATACTGTGATTTTTTACTTTGTTTATTAATTACCTTATAAATTGTAATTCTTATTAAAAAATATTCTCCAAAATATTTAAACAAAAATTTAAAATAGCATATTGTTTCCAAATCATACGGATTAGGATGTAACTATAATGGGACCACTGGGATGGCTTCATCTTTCATTTCCAAGCAAAATCACTTTCATGGGTTAAATACTTCGAAAGTTATTGTGGAACAAACAGAAAAAAAATAGAGATCGAACACAGAACCTCCTCTTTTTTTTTTTGAAGTGTGTTAAAAAGTACATGGTATTCTAGGCTATTTGTTTACTTGTAATACTAGTTGTATTAAATTATAAACAAGTTGCTGAAGTTAAAGATAGGAAATATTAATAACAATTAAAAGATTATATATTTACTCTGGATGTTTTTTATGTTCTAGTTAACAGTAAAAAACAAAAATGGCTTCCAAAGGTTTAACCAAAAGCTTGAAATCTGAATTAAACAAATTAAATGGTTCTTACTCTTCAGAAGATACTTCAAACCTGTCATTGGAATTAGGAGGTAATTTTAATTTTTTTGAACACAAAAACTTTGCAAATTTCACAATTTATTTAGAGAAGAACTGTATATGATACAACAATATATATGTTGTAAACTTGTAAAAATGACGCCTCTTGTAATAATTGCGTACAAAGTGACATCTCTATGTCATTTTTATTGAATGGCTGGCAATTATGGCTATGTCAAAACATTTTGATGAATTGAATTATATCAGAGCTTATTGTAAGTCTATTTTATCCACATTATTAAAATATGGTACCTTAGAGTTATTGATCTCTATACTTTACCAATTGAATATGTTTATGGCAAAAAAATCATTTAACCTCTTCTAGCCTCTTCTATTTTTTTAAAATTCTCCCTGTTAAGGACAGTTTCAACACTCCCCTCCCCTCCTCAGCTTTTCCTTTGTCAACCTTCAGTATAGTTTTCTGTCACCTGTATTTTTTTTCATTCTCTCTCTCTCTCTAACAATGTGTTATAACAGTTTCTTTTATAGGTGGTATGTTGAGTACAGAAACTTACCTTTTCTAACAGTTTTTACAATGACTCTATATTTTTAGTTTTCACAGTTGTTGAACAAATTCTACTTAAAAGAATCGCACAAGTCCTATTTTCTCCAAACTCAATATCAGGGGAATTTTAAATGCATACCTTGAACCTATCTATATTGCAACTATGCCTGCATGTAATTGGTTGTTGGTAAGTTACCCCTCTATGACCATAGCAGAGATATATGATATAGCAGAGGGATATGATTCTCACTTACCTTCAAAGTTGATATAAAATGTTGTTTTGACATTCTAAATTTCAGCCAAGATTTATTTTGACCATTTCTGGCATTACTGGAGATGTTATCTCTCCTTTATTTGATGTGTGTCGGATAACATCTGTGAGCTTGAACCACTATTATTATGGTGACTCTTTGAGCATATATATATACATGAAGTTATTAATATTGTAAATAATTTTTTCCACCACTAAGTGCAATAACTTTATCTTTTGTGATGAGGCACCTTTCGGTCACTTGACCGTTGTCGAATCACTGAATTGATTTTCTCTATTTATAAAATAGAAAAATTAACAAATATATACAACAAAGAATATACTATACTCCAACATACAAACCAAACAACAAAATAATAAAATATCCTAATAACACAAAACAAATACAGAAAAACATAACCTATCAGGAATTTACAAAATTACATGTAACGACTGCAACACATTCTATATAGGAAAAACAACCAGATCATTTAAAATAAGATTTGAAGAACATTACAGAGCATTCAAAAATAAAAAAAACAATAGCATCAAATGTTGCAGCACACCTAATATCACATAAACATGAAATAACAACTTACGAAAAGAACCTAACCATACTTGAAATAAATAATAACCCAATAGAACAATACTCACTAGAAAAATACAACTTTTATAAAAACATTCACACCAATTTAATGAACCTACAGACAACATATGCAGACGACGTACTATTAAAAAACATTATACATGCGGCTCAAGAAGAACTATGTAAGACGTCAACAAATACCAACATCACGGACCGAACATCCACACGAGAAAATTAATTCAGTGATTCGACAATGGTCAAGTGATTAAAAGGTGCCTCATCACAAAAGGTAAAATTATTGCACTTAGTGGTGGAAAAAATTATTTACAAGTAATAATAACTTCATAAAGTCAGTGCAACGGAAAAATAATGGACGTGAAATATATATATATATATATTTATATATATATATATATATATATATATATATATATATATATATATATATATATATATATATTTAACTTTGCAACACCGTTTTCTTTTATTCACTTATCACTTTCACTATATGTACTTAAACAAGATCTTACTTGGTATTTATGCGAGTTAACTTTCAAAGATTGATAGTATCTCCATTATCGAGCATCACTGATCGGGGGTTGTAGTAGATAACCCCCGATCAGTGATGCTCGATAATGGAGATACTATCAATCTTTGAAAATTAACTCGCATAAATACCAAGTAAGATTCTTGTTTAAGTACATATAGTGAAAGGATCATTTAATTTTTTATTATAATTTATGCCTGTTTGAAAAGTTATATAGTGTCTATTATTTTTCAAATAGTTGAAAGGTGATTATTATATTAAACACTTAATATTGGTTTAACCACATATGTATTTATTTATTTTTTATTAATCACTATGATCTTTAAAGTATTTTTAAAAATAATATTTTAAATTAAAGACTTCCTGTTTTATTAAATTGCACAAGCTGATGAATGTTTGTAACAGCAACTGATGTATCACTCTTTCGGGTGCCACAAACATGATAAAACAAATCTATTAATCAATTTATTATTGTAATTGTACAATCTGGTGTAAATAGTGTATATAATGTATATTGCATCAAATAAATGACCTTTTGAAATACAAACCATGAGACATCTTTAAAAATCGTCCAATGTCAAACGTATAAGTTTACTAATGAAAAAATGACTGTTTAAAAACTAATGAGAACAAATGGAGCTTCAGATAAATAATAATGTTGCACTTCATTTTTGTGCTAGGCTTGGGAGAATAACCTATACATGCAAAAACCTCAACTGCAATGTACATTACTTTGATGACTTTAATTACATACTTGTTTCAACAGCAATGGGACATAATCAGTGAGACAGGTGAAGACTGTCACCCTTGACTGTTTTCTCGTCACTGATGATGACAGCATTGATATTAAAACATGTATGGAAGTAAAGAAATTTAAAGCATATTTGTTGAAGTTGAGTTTTCTATTACACATTTGATACTAATACCATACTATTACATACTGTTGTTGAAGACTCTTGTACTCAGAAAACATTATATCTAAATCTGAAAAATTACTCATTCTTGCCCAGGTGGAAAATATACCTGCTTGAATTTAAAAAATCATAAATGGATCATAAATATTTTAAGAAAAGGATTGTCATGATGTTTAAAATAAGATTTATAAATTTGACAGTAGCAAAAGGAATTGAATTGCAATGTCTTATTAAGTGGGCTGGGTTGTTGCATAACAGTACAAATAAGTTTAAAATAATCATTTTGAAACAAATTCTTAAGTATTTAAAGGAGAAGAAACAGGTTTATGTTTGTCAATTTAGATTTTGCAACTGAAGAGGGAAAACCTATGTTAACAAATGAAATGATCGAAGAAGAGAAGAAAATGGAGGAAGAAGCTGAACGGGAAGAAGTAAAACTAAGGAAAGAATATGAGGTCTGTATTTCAGATATTTTTAAGGGAACAGATTAATAAAAAATAGTCTTATAGTCTCTTTGTGTGACTGAGTAAACGCTGGGTATTTTAAACTGATATCTGCATTTTTGGTATTATCAATTTTGTGTGTGTGTGTGTATATGCGCATATGCACGTACATGCGTGATTTCTATTATTTTTTTCTATTTTTATTATTTATCTGTAAAATATACTTGTTACTGGTAGGTATAAATTTTATCTAATTTTGTTTATATATTGTAGTGATGGGTAATTTATTTATTTTACTATTTTATTAACCTTTTTATTTTGTTTTCACTTTTACTCTTATTTACTCTCTTTATGGTCTAAACTAATTTCTTATATTTTACGATTTTGATTCCTCTAATCTTTTTCCTTGCTTGTCTCTCAATTCTGATCCGTCATCATCATCTTCCCTAATACCTACTGTTTGGGTTGTAGAAATTAATGATCTTAGACAGAATCCTATCTGAAAGAGAGAGTTTGTAAACAATTCAGACAGTTTATTAAAGAAATTGTGAAACTGTAAAAGTTTAAACAAAACTTAATAATTCGGAATTGGAAAATAATTTTTTAATACTACACGACTATTCCATGTATTTAAAACAATATAGAAACCTAACTGGGAAAAATTAGATAATTTTTATGAAGAATAAAATCTTTCCTACAATTTTGACTGACTGTTTCTTAACAAATATAACATTTATAAATTCACCCAACACATTAATTACTATTCCTAAACATTCTTGCTCTCTTTCTAATATTTGTCTCTAAATATAAATCCCTCCAAAATAATTGTAGTAGTATTGATTATTCTGCTTATTAGTTATTTTATAGTTTGTAATCTCAAATCAGTTGGGTATGGATGTTACTGTATTGGGTCTACCGGGAGGGTTTTCCCTTTTATTTGCAAATAAAATCACTCCGGTCAGTTCAATACCCAGAAATTATCATGGAACAAATATTAAAAAAATAAAATATGGATCGAATACAGAACCTCCTCTTCTTTTGAAATCTGTTAAAAAGTACATGGTATTCTAGGCCATTGTTTAGTTGTAATACTAGTTGCATTAAATTATAAACAAGTTGCTGAAGTTGAAGATATCAAGTACTAATAACAATTAGAAGTTTATATTTTTACTCTGGATTTTTTTTGTTCTAGTCAACCGTAAAAAACAAAAATGGCCTCTAAGAGTTTAACCAAAGGCTTAAAATTTGAATTAAAAAAAAACTAAATGATTTTTTTTTGAAGTCTGTTAAAAATGTACTTAAAGATTGTGTAACAATCTTACTTCATAGCTAGCGGTTTATAATTGTGTAATAATTTTAAATACACTACTGTGCATTTGTTTTCAATTTCCATGTTAACTTTATTAAGAATTGTTTCACACACACAGTTGCACACTCACATACATAGACACAGACACAAAACATACACACGTGTTTTAATCATTTTACTAAAAATATTATTCTTAAAATAATGATTTAATTTAAGAATGCAAATTCATATAAAATTGACATTTCAATTTAATGTACAGTATATGAATCTATTGTTAGTTATAACAATTAATAAAACTTAAAACTTTATAAATGTGATTCTTATATACTTTATGTGATTCAATATATTGTATTTAAAATATTATTTGAGCTGAGTTTGAATCAAGGTTATTTATAATACAAGGAACAAAACAAAATAATTAAAGTTATAACATAAAAAAAACACATTTCAATGACAAGATCATCTTCCTTAGGGTTCACCTCTTCCATTTACAATATATAAATTTAACTAAACTAGCAAAAAATCTTTGTCCATATGTAAGTCACTTGAGATGTGTACATTCAGATTTTTACATTAATTTAATATTTTTATATTTTTGAAGAATTATCACACACCCTAGGCTGTGTGTGCTTGATACACATAATTGCTTTTTTTTAAAATTAATAAATCTTTATACTATATAGATTGTTTGTTTCAATAAATAGCCAAATAAAATATGATATATTCACTATGTTATATTTTTTGTTTGTGATTTAGAAACGTTTACAAGAAGAAGAGGAAGAAAAAAAACAAAAGCGGTTATACCACTTGTTGAGTCGAAGTCAGTTTTATACAAATTTTCTTGTAAAAAAAATTGACAGCACAATTCAGGAGGAAAATAGAAGGTAATTAATTACTCATTGTTTTATATGTTATTAGTGAAACTGTTATAAGTGATTCATATATGAGTTGAGGTTTCTACTTTTCCAAAAAATATTTTAATAAAAAAAAATAAAGATTCAATTTTTCCATTTAATTGCAATGACACTGAACTTCTTCATTTTCATAATCTCTTTAAAATATTTGAACTTATTTTATTTTTAGTCTTTCCTGGAAAAACTAATATATTTTGATAACACAGAGTTGCAGAAAAAGAGGTGAGTACAAATATGCTTTAGCTTATAATACACAAAAAAAGAGAATTGTTACGCTACTCTTATGGCTGATGCATTTTACTACTTTAAGGTTTAAAGAAATTGAGCTTTTGTTACGCAATAATGGAATTCACAATTGTAGGCTTTTATTTTCGCCCTGCAAAGAAAGTTTTTTTGAAAATATTTTTGAATGGTATCCATTTTCTTACCAATTAAAAATGATTGTTTCTTCCTTTATTCTAATTCATAAACACACTATGGGACTTCTTTTGGTTACAATAAATTTTGAAGATAAATAAACCAAAATTTTACAAACCGATTTGATAAATTTAGATACTGTGACAGTTATACATTGCTATATACTTGGTATTTATTTCAAATACCTTTTGTTCCTTTTACTCACCAGGTTGTGTCTGGGGTAAATTCTAGAGTTTGCACTTGAAAAAGAAAGTTTATTGATATAGGAGTATATGGAATGCATTTAAAACATAATTTTTAAATATTTTCTATTAACTCACACTCACCTGATATTTATCTTGTACACATTTTCAATCGTTAATATATTACGTTTTTATTCATCTAATCAAGTTCAAATAAATTTGTTTAAACCTATCGTGGATGACAATTGATGTTGACACAGTTCTTTCAAATATTTATTCATTAATTTCAATTTAAAAATTTGATGGCACCGTCGGATTCATGTTTAAAAACCAGGACTCCTAGCACTGAGTTAACATTCCCAGCGCTAAAAATTACTTAATGATGTACTATATGAAATTATATTAAACAGGTTCTTTCCAATAGTGAAGCATTATAAGAGGTGGATAAAATGAGAAGTTGTAGACCACTATCAGCTTCTTAAATTAGAAAGGAAAAAAAGAAAGCAAATAAATAGTCACAAACAAAAATCGTAGTCCAACACCATATATTGTATAAAGAACTAAAATAATTTTTTTTAACCTCAGTGAAAAACCTTATATAATATATAAAAACCTCAGTGAACTTTTTATATAAAAAGTTCTTTTTCTATATTACTTGTTCTGACACAAGCTATGAAGTATACACAATTTACCCAGGAGAACCTCTTATATAAACATTTTTAAATGTGAATTTCTATTGCAGCTCTTGAGGAATGTCTAAAGAAGTCAAAAAAGAAAGATTATGTTAAGTGGAAACAAATTAACAAAGTTCTATTGTATGTGTAAATTTGTGTAGTACATCCATCCCAAGTGATCAAGGAAAAAATTAATTGGTGCTTTGCCATTTTATAAACAAACGATAAATTGTTTATAGATTTGTACATGATTATAAAGAAGCAAAAACAATTATTTAAAAAAAAATTATATATTTTACCATTATATATTTTTTAAAAAATTGCTCAATTATTATGTCCAGTATGCGACAAGTTATGGGTAAACGGGGGTTGCGTTGTACGATTGGACAATCAATGACTTCAGACATTAAAAGGAGCGAACCTACAGTTTTAAACGTCTTGTCAGTGCTCAAAAATGAAAATTAATGTTCTAGAAAATCAATGAATGCATCAAAAAACAAAGAATTAGAAGAAGGCATTTTCAAGTGGTTTTTGGAGCACCATTTTGTGGGAAAACTAAATTTTTGTCCGAATATTTGTGAAAAAAAACTAAGATCTTAGCGTAGAAGCATAGAAATAAATATAAAACTATAAAACATATATTTTCTTTCTCCCATTTGCAACATACATGCAGTAATTAATTAAAATTGACCGTTTTTTTAAATAAATGCAACTATCCGAATTTTCATTTACCTGTATGGGGCCTGGTCACATTTGACTTGAAAATTGAAGTTCTGCTGTAAATCTATATAACTATTGTTGTGGCATAAATTTAATATTCTGTTGTTTGAGGAATGACACACATAAAGTTACTCTCAACTTAGGGACAAAAAATGATGAAATCTTGTACCACTAAAATTGTCACACAGCTTTCAAATCGATCAAGGAATTTATTGTTTTGATGTTAAGTGATTTTTCGTTTTTTATATAAGTGAGGGTGATTAATTTTAAACACTGTTTATTACTCTGCCCATGGCGTAATCATAAGATGTGGGTTCATTTCAGTCTTTAGTCAGGGACTAATTACATCCATAGGTGTTATAATCAAAAGACAATGCTAAGAGTTCTGAACTTATGTCCAATGTAGCTGAGGACAAATCTACAGGCCCACCCCAGAGTTTTGAAGATTGGAAACAATCAAAATTAATAATGAGAGTACCTTTCTCATAATGCTTAACATAATGATTGGCTTATATTTTCCTTATGGTACAGAAACAAATTTTACAGTTAATTGCAGGAAAGAGGGATTGACTGTTTCCATGGCCTTTCTATATTATTTGAACATATTTCACACAATTTTATCTCTCTTTTTTGGAATTGATATTTTTTATATAACTTATTATAATATAAGTAATTTGTTCTTTATTATTTTGTATTTCAGCATTTGTTTTTGGTTTTTAGTGTAAATATGATTATAATAATTTTTACATATTTATTCTTTACTTACTCTTACTTTATAATATATATGTTACTTGACTTTATAGTATATGTTTTTAGTTGAAATCATTTATTATAGGATATGAGTAACACTTTTTGTATCTTGCCAAAACCTCTGAAATTTTAAAATTCGTTACAATTGTAAATTCAAACAAAAGTGCAATTTTGGAGTTGTAATTTTTTTGTCTAAACTTTTAGAATATTTTCTCCTAAATATTAACACTAAAAATTTATTAACAAAATACTTGAATAGTTAGATTTTAAACCTGGCTAAAAATATAAATTAAATAAAGGTAAAACAATATAAGAAAAATAGAAATGATTTAGGTTAGGAATAATGTTGTTATTTTTGCTTGACTATTTTTAGAAAAGAATTAGAAAGAAAGCAGGAAGAAAGACGAGCAGAAGCTGAATCAAGACATTTAAAGGAATTAAAAAATGGAAGTAGTCAGTCACCAGAAAATCCAAGACAAAATAAAAAGAAACGTGAAGCAAAATCTAAAATAACGGACTATATTAACAAAGAAGTAAGTTTGCTTGTATAATGTTTAATAATTATTTTAAAACAATGTGTGTGTGTGTGTGTATATGTATATGTGTGCTATAGCAGTAAGTTCATGTTTGCTGTCATTCTTAAATAGAGGGGAAATAGAGGGATGTCAATGCCTGTATAATAATGTTATAATCGAAATCTTGTTGCTATTCATGACAGACTGGTTGTTAATTACTAATTCAATTTTGATATTACCTGCAACCAGACTTTTTGTTAACTAAAGGTTGTTAAATTGTTAGCTTACACTTGGAGGAAACGTTTTCGTCTTACAACTTCTTAAGCCTTGATTTTTGCTACTAAGATTGCTGCAGTTGTGCTTCTTTTGAAAGTTAGAAGTGATGTGATCGAAGAGTATGTGTGATCTGTGTTGTGTTTATTCATTTAGATGTCATTTTTATGTGTGTTGCTATGGCTGTATATTACATTAATGTCTTAATATTTCAAACACAACACAGATCACACATACTCTTCGATCACATCACTTCTAACTTTCAAAATTGGTACCAAAGAAGCACAACTGCAGCAATCCGAGTGGCAAAAATACAAGACTGAAAAGTTGTAAAACGAAAACGTTTCCTCCAAGTGTAAGTTAAAAATTTAACAACCCTTAGTTAACAAAAAGTCTGGTCGCAAGTAATTTGAAAGTGTAATAAATCATGTTATATTGTTGTCAAAATAATAATAACTACAGTGAAGAGATGTAAAGGTTGGCTTAGCCTATTTTGTAAAGAATCTCAGGTAAACTCAAACTCAGGATTCAAACATATTAGACTACAAGATATCATTAATGACATTACTACAAAATCATGTTTATTACTAAAACACCAAAATAACCAGAACAAATAGTAAAAATATAATTATCAAATGAACTAATTTCCAGTAAGTATAGTTAAAATTAAATATAGTGTATTTTTTGTTAATTAAATGTTCATTAGAGTGTTTTTAATCTGGAAATGCTAGTTCAAATAAAGCTTAAAGAAATCAGAAACATTATTCAAAACATAATCAACAATTTAACTATATCGAATGGATACTAAATATGGATGCTAAATTGTCCATCAACAATTTAACCTTATTAAATGGCTTTTAAATATCTGAAGACTACTGCTAATAATTGTAATCTATACACTTAGGTTACTGTAGGTCAAAGTTTTGTTAGCATATGCGCAGTAGTCAGATTTGGTTCATATATGATGGTGAGAGAAATAGTGGTGTGGGTAGGACGGCAGTAAAGGGGGGATTTGACAGCTGACTCACTGGAATGCTCAACACAGCAAATAGTTTTGTTACAGTTTTAGTAGGTGTGACAATGGTTAGTGTATTTTAGCCAATCCAGCACTATAATCCATTTTTTCTCTCGGTCGTTGAATATTTTTGTCTCTCTTTACATACGCCTTATTTTGGAAATCTCAACTTTCACCAAAAAAAACCTGCTTTAGAAACTAAGGGTAGTTCCCTTCATCAATCTACTTGTCTGTCAGTTCATTGTTTGAGTTCTCCATTTAGATGTTTCTATAAATTTAAATACTTTTTATCCTTTAAAAGTAAGGACATATTAACTCTCAAGTGACCACACTCATACACCAATTTATACACTATTTTGAAATTCTACACTACCTCAAATAAGCAACAAACGATACACAACAGACAACTACGAGATATTCAAACACTACAAAAACTATCCACAACACATTCTAAGTGACAAAAAAAAAACACTCACAATCTAATACTATATTTGAACACATAATTAAAAACTATTATATGAGCAATAATACAGTATAGAACACCAATACACCTAGACTCATACCAACACAACACACCTGAGCAACAGTCTTGTGCACAACATTTAAAAATGCACTGACCTAGTGTGAAACACGTCTGCTGAAAAATATCAGTAAGTAGTGGTTTTTTGAAAAGTGGTGCCAAAAGTGTAATTTATAAGAAAAACCTCAAGATGTACAACATGAAAACTGCAAGTTATAATTGATAAATACAACATATTAAACAGTATTAAAAAGCCACTGTGTATCCTAAAACACTAAAAATATGGTACAAGTAAGTATACTGAATCCCACCAAACAGTGAAAACCACACTACTAGAGAGAAAAAGGTATCCAGATTAATGAGCCCTTGATTCAAGAAAAAGCTTTATACTTAAATAATTTAATGAACAGAGACAATTTTTTTCTGTTGAAACAGGCAGGCTGGATCGTTGTAAGAAGCATCACAGCATATGTCAGTTAGCTATTACTGAGAAATGGCTATTGTCTAATAAGGCTGCTGTAATTTTTATATGCATTTGGTGATCTGGTTAATGCAGGAGGCTATTCGCTGCAGAAAATATATACAGTAAACTCCTGATTATCCGTGGGCGGATTAACTGGTTTGCGGATTATTCGGGGTCTGCCATTGTTTTACAAATATCAAATTTTTATTCCAATCAGATTCATGTGTTTAAATTTCCAAACGGCGAATTACGACGTAAATACATTTAAGGCTTAATAGAAGTTAAGAAGAAGAGAATAGATATGTAAATATGTACGTACTAATTTTTACATTGAAAGGGAAGCATCCCGACGTGGGATATATAAGAGACAATGACAAAATGCTTGGATGCCCGAAAACCTAATGTGTATCAGAAGATTGTAAACAAATGTCAGCTAATCTCGGCTATAAATAGTCTAGGACGTGACATATGCATTATCTATGTCTGTCATATACATTATCGATCTTTATGGCTTTGTGACACAAGTAGACACTGTGCGACAAAATGGTTCTCAAGAAACTTAGATCACACATTAAAGCTAAATCAATGCTCACAAAAAAACCGACGAAAGTAACAGATTTTTTTGTTAAAAAGTGAAAGTATTATGTGTAAAGGAAATTACATATGTACATACATACTTACTTTTGACATATACTTATGTACTTATTGTAAATAGTTAGACATATAAATGTACATGTTATAATACGTCAATTAGATCGACATTTTAAATTATTTTCTGTATTTATTTTGTCCTCTGAAGATTATTTGTGAATTGCATTAACCAGGGTCATTATTTGTGTAACTTATGGTATAATAATCGATTATCGATCGTTTTGCGTATTCTTTGTTCTTAGCGGATTATCCGGGGAATTTGTTATCTGGCATTGCTGGGCCACCCTATTCCACATATAATCGGGAGTTTACTGTAATGCGGATGAGACTGTTATTAACTTTAAGGCCTTCCTGGAAAATGACCAAGGTAAGATTAACAGTTTTAGCATGTATGAATGCTGCTGGAATGCTGCTAAATGACCACAAAACAAATTCAGAAAAACATAAGCTATCAGGAATTTACAAAATTACATAACAACTGTAACGCATTTTACATAGGGAAAACAACCAAGATCATTTAAAATAAAATTTGAAGAACATTATAGAGCATTCAAAAACAAAAATTCAAAAGTATCAAATGTTGCAGCACACCTAATATCACATAAACTTGAAATAACAAATTACGAAAATAACCTAACCATACTTGAAATAAATAATAACCCAATAGAACTAAACTCACTAGAAAAATACCACATTTATAAAAACATACACAACAATTTAATGAATCTACAAACAACATATACAGAAGACATACTATTCAAAAACATTATACACGAGACTCAAGAGGAAACGTGTATGATGTCAACAAGTACCAAAACCAAGGACCGAACATCCACACCAGAAAAATTGAGAAAAAGTAATCAGTGATTCGACAATGGTCAAGTGACCGAAAGGCGCCTCATCACACAAGATAAAAGCATTGCACTTAATGGTGGATAAAATTACTTACAATAGTAATATATTAACTTCATAAAGACAGTGCAACGGAAAAACAACGGATAACGTAAATTTATATATACGTTATATTTATTACGAATTATATACGTTATATTTATTTATATATACATACACACACATAAACAACTGAGGCTATTCAAATACAAGAATTATTTTTTAATTTTTATTCAAAGCTTTTTGATGGTAAACAGTACCAACATCATCAGGAATGGTGAAGTTGGTACTGTTTACCAATGAAAAGCTTTGAATAAAAATTAATAAATAATTCTTACATTTGAATAAATGTTGTTTTGATATTTACTTGTTTTACATTTTACTGTTGTTTGTGTTTTGGAAAGACTAATTATAATTTTGTTTCACAGATGATAGAAAATGTGAAACCTACACAAGAAAAAGACGAGGATGATGACATAGTCAAACCAGTGTCACATGTTAAAACCCGCATCACTTCATTGGGTTTTGAAGTACCTGATGAACAACCATTGTTATTTGAAGGCGGTGTTTTGAGACCTTACCAAATGCAAGGCTTGGAATGGATGAAAGTAAATAATTTTTTAATATTATATATAGGTGTAATGATGTTAAAGAGCATATATGTTATGAATAAGGTAGGATAGGACTAGGATGTAAAAATTCACATGGTCTGATGTTAGGCATTAAGCATTATTTGCATTCATAGGAAAGTAAATCTCTTAGTTACATAATATTATCTTTGTATTATTACTACAGAAAATATTAATTTTTATCTTCTTATTCTGAATTCTCTGTCCACTATTAACAAGGCTCTTGATTTGCTTAGTTTAAATGCTTAAGCTGATGACAATCTGAACCCTCAACACTAGTATGGAGCCATGAGTGTTTTCTACTGGGCTCCATCCTACTGATAATTTTTCATTGAATTATCTGCTGAAGTAGCTCATTAAAAAAAAAAATATTAGAGCATACAGCAAAGGCCCATCAATGTGTTATGTCGTCTCTTTCTTGGAACTTTCAAAGTTATTTTGCCTAGTTCATGACTTGAGTCCTGCTTTTTGTGGCTGCAACACTCCCCTCACTCAGAATCCATTGCTGGGGCTTTTTCAGCCACAATCTATAAGGAGATACCAGTGCATCCTTTGATACTCTGTAAAAGTGAGGTGATTTTCTGATTATTTAGTCTCTCAGATTTTGTAGTATGTTATACTGGAATTTGCCAGCCAATCTCCAAGCATCAACGTTAACTGCATAATACAGATTTATCGTTATTGGTGAAACAAAGCTCTACATATCTGTTTAGTGTAATCTTATTTTGGACTGGGATGTTTGTAACATACAGAACAGTTAATTCGATCAAAATAACATATTATAATTTTCTAGACAGTGCTAATAAATCACAATATTGTGTTGTAGTTGCTACATTGTGTGGGAACTTATAGTGATGGTTTTCTACATCCATAAATATATTCCGGTCATCATTCCTTCTTACAACAGAAGTCTGATGTGTAGGTCTGCCCTTTGTTTTACTTATCTCACAACTTTTGACAAAACAGATGCAAGGTTTTATTTAATCTGGTTTTTTTTTGCCACTGCAATAGCCAGACTTAAGACATCTCTTTTAGCCAATTTAAAAATTTGAAGTCATCCATGCTTTTATCTCAAGGGATTTAACTCCTCACAAACAGCACAGAGTTTTACTTCTGCTAATAACTAACATTTTTAGTCTTTAATTTTTTTAGTGTATTTACAGCAACTAACCTGAGATTCTGTGTTTACCATCAAAGCAAAGATATTTTTAAAGTTTTATGTTTTGTTGAGTAAACAATTGAAAAATAAACTCATGTGCAATGAATATGTCTTTCTGTCAATATTTTTTCATATCGGTTTCAGCAGAGATTGGTTAATGCTTCACAATCACTTATAATGGTTTTTGCATATTTTCCAGAAATGATGTTTACAATCACACAATGTCTCTAACAACTTCTCTAATCACTCCCGGTACCATAGAAATCATTATGCCTAACCAGTCTATGAATTCTAAGGGAAATGCCTTAAAAAGAAATTACGTCTGGGATAAATAAAGGTGTTTTTCGAGCATCACTGTTCATTTTAAAATGGCTTTGGCATTGTCTTTGTATGTGCAACTTTAAAATTTTTTTATTAGATTATTTTCTTCATTCTACTGGTTTATTATCAAATTCCGAGTTTTCAAAATTATTGCGAATGAATTGGCTGGAATTCCGTATTTGCATGATTTTTTCAAAACCTCTATATCAAGTTTATGAGTAACCAAATTTTAGACATCATATAGCACAAATTTTGTGATGTAAAATACACCTTGTACTTTACCACATATCTTACTTTAAAAATATCTACCAGTATTTTTATGTAGCAAATTTCAGTAAGTTAACAGAAATAAAGTAAATTAGTCCAACTAAAATACTGTACAGAGTCTTTCTAACAACTATGGGTTAGAGACATTAGTTAATGGTTGAAAAAAATTTATATACAGAATTTCAAGGGTTCCTACAAATTTATTTCTCTAATTTAAGATTCAGATACAAAAGTATTTACAGTTCTGAACCTTTACAGCTGGGGACCCACCTTTCCTTATCGGAATGTATCTACATGAGATCGACTTCGCTTTATTTGGCGCTGAACCACCAGCTTTCATCCACTGTTTCGACTGTTGTTAAGTTTTGGGCGAGTAATGGTGGACCCATGTCTCACCCATGCTGATGTATCACCGCACAAAATCAGTTAGATCTTGCTTGACTGTCCAAACATTTCGGTGAATGTAGTTTGCGAATTCGCTTTTGATCCACATTCAGCCAATGCGCCACCCACCTTGTGTAGAGCTTTCGCATCGCTAGTTCTTTTGTACCTCTTCTTCTGATATACCCACAGCCTCAACTATCTCATGGACCTTTACTCTCCTGTCGGCCAAACGATATCATTTACCTTTTTGATAGTTTCCAGTGTGGTAATGGCCGTCCTTCATGTGGGTCATCTTCCAGCGACATGAGACCACGTTTAAATTCAGCTGCTTACTTTTTAACTGTTGACACTGAAGGAGCAGAGTTCCTGTATACTTTTGTCAACTTTGGATGAATTTCCTTAGGGGTTAATCCATCCAAAACTAAAAATTTTATCACAGCACGATATTCAAAGTTATCCATTTTAACAAAAAATACGCAAGACGTCTATTACATTTATTTATTAAATTTTGTAAAAATTAGGTTATTAAAAATATAGAAGAATTTTATGTAATAAAAGGCAGTAAAGACATGATTTTTAAAATATGTTCAAAATAAGCTATTAAAGGGATATAAGTGAAACATTTTTAATTATAAAAAATATTGTAATTAATAAATAGATTTGGTACCAGAGTGACTTATAACATTGTTGTCTGAAAAATGATTCTTTTAATTTTATCTCTGGTTCTTGACTGCATTCAAATGTCATTTGAAGTTGCTAAGAATAATTGAAATGTTCAGTAACACAATAACTAAAGTGG
Source organism: Prosapia bicincta (assembly GCA_036971475.1). Lineage (NCBI taxonomy): Eukaryota > Metazoa > Arthropoda > Insecta > Hemiptera > Cercopidae > Prosapia > Prosapia bicincta. The sequence continues at coordinate 45,209,783 of JBAIZL010000005.1, read as the reverse complement.
AGAAAGTTTGTCTAGAAATACAAATACTTGAATCAGAATGTAGTATCTTGTATTTTACTGTAACTTACAATAATAAATAACTGTAAACTCTAGAGGAGTTTAATTCTTTTAACCTAATAAGCCTATCAGTTTCTCCAAGTTCTCTAACTGCACAAAAAATCCAATTGATTAGGGTCAAAAATTGAAATTATTTCTTTAAATTTCACAAGTCAAGTATTCTGTTGAAATTGTTATAAATTTATGGATTGTGTTACAAACTTTCTAAGTTACAACAAAATAATTTTTTTAGGTAAAAATTGTTGATTTGTTTATTTTGTTTTGTAAATTTTGCAAGAAACCCAATATCTTCAACAAACAAGTTTTTACAAGTCAGTTAAAAGTTGACTTAGTGTATTAGTAAAATAAATTATGTATTATTACCATGTCACACCTATTTATCTTATTGCCAGAAATACAATATTATTTAGTTCGTATCTTGGCATAGATCATAATTCCCTAAACAAGTTTTTCATGAAACATGCAAACAGCCATGGTTCATAATTTACTAGTTAATTTTGTAAATAAAACAACTGTTGATTCTTCATAATAGGAAATCATAATGTTATATTAGGGTTTATCAACTGGATATCATAATCAACTTCATCAAAAAACCCTGTCATTTTTTCTCTCAATTTTGCTCACTATTATTTTCATTTGCAAAACTCTTTATAGTTAGTCTAAAGATAACTCACTAGAAATATTGCTTGAATCACTAAAAATAAATCCATTCTAATCAATTTTAACTACGGTTCACTAATGTCTGCTTACTGTTTATTTATTTGTAACCTGATGATGATCCTATCAGTGTTAGCGAAATCTACATCAAGGGTATTTAAATATTTGTAGCAAGGGTTATTGTTGTTTATTTATTATAATTAAGCTACTGTGCTCTGTATAAATTTGTATTGTGAATAATGATGTTTACGACATACCTTAAGGAATAAAAAACTATAATTAAAGTAAATTGTTTAGGTGTTATATGAGAATGGAGTGAATGGAATTTTAGCAGATGAAATGGGGTTAGGAAAAACCATTCAAGTCATTGCTTTGATTTGCCACATGATTGAGAAAAACGTGCTGGGACCATTTTTAATAATTGCACCTCTGTCAACTCTCCCTAATTGGATGACGGAGTTTGAGAAGCTAGCTCCGCAGGTAAGCACTTAAAGAAAATAATTTTTAATATTAGAATTTAAATTAATTTAATATAATGATGATATAATTTATGTTGCCAACTTTCAAAAATAGTTTGCATTAAGCTCCATAATCAATTTGATAACACTAAGTTTTACAAAAGAATCTGCTAGTTATACAGTATTCTCTTGATAGTAATCAAATATTACTGTAATATAAAATTAACTTTAGATTTCTTTTGTTGTGTAAATTAATGAATACAAGGTTAAACAAATATAATAATACACACCTTTTTTCATAAGCACTAATTCTTGAATCACAATATAAATTGTTTATAGGAGCTTGTAGGGCCAAATGCCCCTATTCATATTGAAACAAATTTTTAACTTTTGTATAGTAATTTTATTTTTTAATAGAAATTCATTTAATATAATTCAAATTTTTTATAAAAAATTTTCCTCATAAACTAAATATTTATGTGAATTTGTTTTCAATTTGATTTTTATGTCATACTATCAATATGTATCTTCTTAATCCATCTTAAGATTTTACTCAACTTAGTGAAACATAAAGTTGAGCATGTGTAAAAACAGGTTTGGTCGATTGAAGCCTTACTTATAGTTATGGAAAATCTAAGTCTTAAAAGAAATTGGTTCCTTTTTGTTTGAAATGCCATGTTAGGATCTGTTGATATTAATTTAATTATTGGTAAAAATATGATATTTCCTTTTCCAGAACCAGTGATTATTTCGAATTTAATACATCGTTAAACATATCTAGTACGATAAGACGTACTACATTAACTAAACCTAATCCCAAGCTCAGCTAATACTGTTGAAATATTTGTACTCGGCTGTTTTTAATATAATATTTGTACAGCTGTTTTTCAGCTGAAATATTTGAAAATCATACTCAGATGTTTATCATTGCAATGTATTTTGTTATGGAAATTTCTGGTAACTTTAAGTTCCTCAAAACCCTATAAATGTTGTAAATTGATAAAAACCTATATTTTTCCTTGCTCCTTTGTGTCGATACCATTAATTTGAGCCATCTCCCTGCTCTGTAGGACCTTCCAAGCTTCCACAATATTTTCCTCAAAATTCGGCTAATGAAATTATATATATATGGGTAAGCCTAAATGTCTATAAAAGTATTTATGAATGAATATTTACAAATAATAAGCTTTTGTGTGGAATATTTCAAAACATTCCGGAATGCACAAACTAATATCACATTAAGGACACTTGCTGTCTAGCGACAAAAATGTGTACTAAGTGTGTACTAAACTACGACCAGAGCCTGTATTAGTTCATTTAAGTACATGTAAACCAACATTAAAAATGCGACCGCCTACTTTTCTGACCTAGCATTCAATCACTTTTATTGAAATTTAGAATTATTAGTATAATAGATGCAACTAATAATCATGTATTATGTGGTAATCATGCAATGACTCACAGCTGATACTTCAATGAAATGAATTAGATTTCATATAACAATTTTACATATATTTAGGTAAGTTTGATTTATAACATCTGTTTAACGCATAAGTTATTATTACCCTTGAATTTTGTAGTCCATAACGTTTGGTGTTAATTGATCACTTTTACATTAGTTTGTGACTAACCAAACTCACTAATTCGGATAGTCAAAAACTAATGTAAAAGTGATTAATTAAGTTATATTACTTTATTTACTGTACAATATAAAGTTAAAATGTTATTGAATTGAAAACGTCTTTAATTTATAAGTTAATAAATGTATTAATTTATAAAATAAAATTTACCAAATTATTTTAATATAATTATGAGTTCTATTTTGTGTGTGTAGCTAAACGTATTGTTTGAGTGTAATAGATATAGAATTAGACTAAATTGTTTTGTTTTTAGAAAGATACAAATTAGGAATTTATTTTTATGTTTAAGTCCTAGAAATACTAATTGAAATTTATTTAGTAACCATGATCCAAAATAATTTCATATATATTGGGCGATGGCTATAGTTGTTTTTCAGTAACCATAAGTACATGGTTAGTATGATCTAAAATAAATTGAATATTGTTGCACAATAAACATTACATTTTGAAAAATAAAAAAGAAATATTTTAATTTGTATTCAAATTGAATATTTATGGGTGAGTAATTACAACATCTGTCGGATCAGCTATTATGTTAACCTTTGAGAGGGCGCATGGGGAGTTTTTGTTAAGAAAATGACTTTCCAGTTGTCAGAAGTTTATATCCGGGTCATTACTCCACACCCTGCATTCTAGAAAATGGCTCAACCTATTTTTGTTAATTTTTTTCTTGTAGGTTTACTGTGAATATAACTTTAAAAAAGTAACCCTGCGAGGAAAATCCCCACAACAGATCATGCAGGGATCCTGGAGGCTAGGATATCCTTATGCTAAGGGATAAGGAGTTTACCACCTTACAAATGCCAATGCTATGCATTATTTTTCTTCCCGGGTCTGAGGCTCCAGAACCCACCCAGCCCTCGTGGCAGCCAACCTCTAGTGAGCTGCCTCCGTCTCACCACATGTAGTGTTCCTACCGGGAGTGAAGGAAACGGAATTGATTGCCCATGTACCAAGCTCATAAGCTCTTTCTATGGAAAATCAGGAGATAGTGAAATGAAACAGTACAATGTGTCGTGCTAAAAGTGGGATGAAAACACCTGGCAAGAAAGAAACCCTACCAGGACAAATTATACGACAGATCATGCATGAACCCTGGGGCTTAGATATTAGACCCTGTGGCCACATTACGGAGATTTTGTCCTTAAGCTCCCTTTCGTGTAAGTTATTTGTGCGGAGTTCCTCATGAGCGGCTATTTACATTACAAAAGACTTTGTGGGGTTAAATTATTAGGCTACTGTTTTTGTTATTATTATTTTAGTGTTTTATGTCTTTTTAGTATTTAAGTTTCACATTTACTGTTCCATTTACATAGGAGAGAATTCGTAAAATGCTATGTGGTGTTGAAAAAGAGGAATTTCAAATACACAGCCTATCGGCTCTTTATCAAAGAAATTTTGTTATTCAGCTCTTTGATGATTCTGATGAAAACGAGTCTCTGTACCAAATGATGAAACCTGACAAAGAGACCAATGAAATTGAAATTGAAACAAATGATGACATAATAGGTGAATCTGAAAATGATTAATTTGTTGAAATGTCAGATATTGACGTTATAGAGAAAATCCCACTGAAAATCTACTATGAAGCTGTTAAATGGAGTTTGACAATAGAAAAAAAGCATTTTTTATAGTGAAAACCCAAAAAATGCTATGATATACTGAACCAGTAAGGCTAGGGAAGACAGCAAGAAGAAACATATTTCTCATGAGAGTGGGTCATGTTCACGCTACACTAGTGTTGACTAATAAACTTATAAATGAACAATTATGAGTTGTTTTTTCAACAAAGACTGAAAGATTCGGTTAGTTTTATTTTACACTAGAACCTGTTGTGTTATAAAGCCAATATTTTTTTTCATCCACTAATTTTTAAGGTTATATTTTTGAATTAAAACATTGCTTATTTTCACAAAATATTATATTTAATTTCATATTCTTATATGTAAGTTTAGGCGTTGTATTACTTTATTACATAAAAATAACACACAAACGCCTCTCCCGTAATGAAAACAGTGGTCTAGTATGCATTTCTTACACGTTTTAACAATTCAAAATATTTTTAGATATATGATGTTTAGAAATTTAAAGTTGTACAATAATGATTTCTGAAATTGTTTTTAGTATTTAATTGTAAAGTCACCCAAATATAAAGTCGAAAACAGTTGAAATTTTAAAGGGTTTTTGTGGAGATCACCTCAGTGAGCGCCCGCTCCCATTTGAAACTCTATGCACCCCCTCGAAGGTTAATGAATACAAAATTAAGTTTAGCTAATGATAATACAGCATTCAATGACTGTTGGGGGTATGACGTTCACTCAGTCAGTTAGTATTAAATATTGTTTAAAGTAAAGTAGTTAATAGACAGCTTGGGAATATTAATTGTTTTTTTTTTGCTTGAGTTATTTATTTGATTAGGTATTGCTTTACCTATGACATTATACATGTAATGACTGCAATATATTGTAGAATTAATATTTCTTTCCCAATTCTTTAAATACAAAAAAAAAACAATGAGAATTTTTTTAACTTTATTGTTGCAGGTACCTGTTGTATTATTCCACGGCTCTAAGTGGGAGCGACCAAATCTATACCACAAACTAGTAAAGAGAGTTGAAGTTGCAGGAAAACTATGTGCTCCTGTTGTCATCACATCTTATCAAGTGCCACAGATGGAGTTTGCTACCATGTCTAGGTTGAAATGGAGGTACATCATTGTTGATGAAGGACATGTTTTGAAAAATATCAACTCTCAACTTGGCAGGTATGATTAGACAGTTTTAATTAAAATAATTATTGTTGAAACCAGTTACTTAATTTAGAGATCAATAGGAACACTTGTTCAGTGAAATTATATATTAGAAATCATATTTGTTTCCTCTTAAGAATAGGCTTTCCACTGAATACAAAACTTCCTCTAACTATTACCTTTCTCCAGGGGTGCAGAATGTGTCCGATTCAGCAATCTAGAATCGGGAGAAATCTCATGGAATTTCTTGGGTTTCTGGGAAAATATAGGGGGAATATTGTTTATGCTTTTTTTAAAAATAATTTGTTTTCTTAATGAGAAGAATTTATTAACTGTTTCTGAATAAAATTAAAAAGGTATAAAAACTCGGTTAACAAACGAACTGATAGGTTAAAATTCATATCTAGTTTTCTGTTTAATTTTCTTGCAACTACAGTAGCGTATCCTATTCTCCGATTCGGCAGCGCGGAGCACCTTGGCTCCACACGAACCCAAGATTACACCCGACGCAGCAAAAACTAACAGGCTTCTCACATTCGCTGATGTTTTGAGTGTGTTTCGTATTATAATAAAACCATACAGAAACCAGTTCTTGCCCAACCACTCCAGAAATAGAGGAATTTGACGCAAAACTCAAACTTATTAGAGTTAGCAGATCAGTAACACAAATATGTAGTTTGATCCCTAGCCTTATTAAAGAATCAGGAATAATCAAGTGTGTTCCATGTATTACAAATTTAAAAATTGTGCCTAAAAATGTAGCCGTTTTGAAAAAAAAGGTTCATTTGGTCTCTGCCAGAAGAGCAATAATTACTTCAGGAAAATTGGAGCGAAAAATTTGGTAATTTCAAAGGATATTTAATTTAATCTAAAATCTAGTGTTCATAAATGTTGTTGTGTCTTTTCAGAATCATTAAAAGTTAGATAAAAAGAAATCAACGAAGAACATGAGAAAATTGGGTTTAGGGTATGTTGGACAGCTTACACTTCCATTAAAAAAGGTAAAGGGGGAACGTTTTTTGAAATGCTTTTGTGTGGTAACCATGGCAACAATTTAAAGTTGTTAATGGAGGTTTCAACGAAAACAAAATGGGAGCAAAAAAAAATTCATGTACATCTTTGAGAGGTACATTTCTAGGTGTGGGAAAGTTGACTAAGTGCTAAAGCGCTAGACTTCGAACATGAAGATATTCAGTTCAAATCCGACCTAGACTCCCTATTTTTTATAACTTAATTATTGAATAAATATTTGAAGAACTGAATTGACATCAATTGTCATCCACTGTAGGTTGAAAACAATCTATTTGAACTTGATTGGATGAATACAAACGTATTCTATTAACGATTGAAAATTTGTACAAGATATATATATCAGGAGAGTGTGAGCTAATAAAAGGAATTGAATAAATAAGTAGTTGCACAGGAACTCACAAAACAAAATACTTTATTGTCATACACGTTTCAATGACTTAATGTCATCATCATCAGTGACACTACTACAAATTTACCACTGCAGTTGATGATGATAATGATATAAGTCATTGAAATGCGTATGACAGTAAAATATATTGTTGTGTGAGTTTGTATGGGGTTATTTATATTTATAATTTAGTTTATATTAATTTCAGCCTCATTAAGATATGATTTTTAATTTTTTGACATAAAATAATTGTTTCAGTATCTTATAGTGATATGATTATTGTAGGTGTCTGCGAACAATGAAATCAGTGAACCGTCTCCTACTCACTGGGACTCCATTGCAGAATAACTTGACGGAATTGTGGGCATTGCTAAACTTCCTACTACCTGATATATTCGATGACATGAATGTGTTTGGAGCATTGTTCCATCTTGAAGATATTGAGAACAGCAGTTCTAACATTATTCATCAGGAGGAAAAACACAATGTTCTTTCCACTCTACATCAGGTATGTTCAGTATAAGAGATGAGTAGGGGTGTTTTTTGATATAATTAATTAGATGTTTTGTAAATTATTTAAATAAAGTACTTTTCCAACTTTAGACCTAGTTGTGAAATATTTTTTGTGGCGTAAAAAATTATGTTGTGTATACGACACTTTCAAATAACTTGAAAAACAATTTTAGGTGTCATTTTTTAAACTGGAGATTCAGTAAAATACGTACATGGCTTATTTAATTTTGTATAGGACTGTCAACATATTATCTTTGTTTATTCTAGATTTTAAAACCATTTTTGTTGAGAAGACTGAAAGTGGATGTTGAGATTGATATACCTCCAAAAAAAGAGGTCCTTGTCTATTGTCCAATGACACCAATTCAGGTAGATCTATATAGAACTACTGTGGACAGGAGCATTGTCAATATACTAAAACCGAAAGTAAGTACATTTTACTTAGGCTAAGACAGGAAAACCCCGTTTTTAACTTTTGAGTTTCCAATGAATGACAAAGACCGTATTTAAATATTTTTATCTTTAATGGAAAAATTTTCTTAGTATAATTACTTCCTAAAATTAAGTTCTATTTTTAATACTTATTTTTGTACTAAAAGTTTGTAAAGATTGTGATGGTTTAGATAATGAATATTATTCATCTTTCAATCTGGGTAAAACCAGAAGTGGAATTTTTCATATCATAGCTTATTATAGTCGAATTTAAAATGTCAATAAAATTATTAAGTAATATACAAATTTTGCCTTAAGAAAATTAGCATTAAAGATTAGACAAAGCTGTGAGGCCATTGTTAAACTATGATATTTGGAAGATCACATCTTACCGATAAAACTGGTCTATTTCATAAGGTAATGCCAAATGCCAGACTACACCATAAAATTTAAAACAGAAAAAAGAAGCTTAGTTCAAAGAAAGAGTAATGGTCTTGGGGGCAGAAAATATGATAGTTTCAATGAAAGGGAATCACATGCAATTAGGAAATCCTTTATTTTAAGAATGATATTCATCTTCCATCAGTTTTAAGTAAATAAATTTCCATTTCTACAGCTTTCTTAAAAAGAAATCAGGAAATGTGATTAAAGAAAAAAATCCTACTTAAGATTGTACAACAGTCTTGCTCACTTGATTGTATTTGGCTTCCAAAACATAAAGTCTTGAATATTTCAAGCCATCACAACAACACCCTGCAACCTATTGGATGTTGGTATTCCTCAGAGTGTCATATAAAGTTTAAAACAACATTACAGCTAAGTCTATTAATGGTACTTTTTGAATGTAATGGCCATATAAAAATTAATATGTTCACTGGTATAAAGTATATTAGCAAAGACCAAGAACACATAAAAACTGTTTTGATCTGAAAGAATGAGGCATTCCTTCGACCAACTGGGTTGTTGGAAAACAAAGAAAATGAAAACACTGTACCACTTGTTATTTTAAACTATGAATTTAAAGTCATTTATGACTTGAGAGAGCTCCAGGACACTACTGATTAAGACGATTGTGTCACAACAATAGTTGAAAGAGATTCTGGAGATATGTATAGTAGAAAGTGCCTTAGACAAAAAGTTTGAACCAGTTCTGACTTCTATGGAGTGATTAAACAGCTTAAAGAACTTTTAATGGAAAAAAGGTACCATAGTGACTGCAGATGCTGTGCAATCCTTTGTAAAAGGAACAAAAGACAAAGTAAAATAATGTATTAATTACTGTAGTTTAGGTAATTTATTATATAATAAATACACAAAAACCTCTTAACCACAAACTTTCTTTAATTTACCCTAATGTACATTTCAGTTACAAAGTAACCATCCTCAGAGGGATAACATACAAAGACTGATTAACGCTAGAAAAATACCTTATTTATAATCTACAGAACTAGTCACTCCCACTCCGACCGCCGCGGCCCCACCTGTTAAACAAAGCTTAGCCACGCCCATCGAGTGAAAGCAAGATATCTAACGTCAACGTACTAAAATATAAATTAAAAATACAATAAAAACATAATTAAAATTGTTTTTTGAAATTATAACCAACACAAAATTTAATATAAAAATCATAATCCTATTTAACAAATGAATATAAAATTGAATTAGGAATAGGACCTCTATCAAAATTTAATAAATTCTCAGGTTTATGTTTACTAATTTTTAAACTTTCAAAACTATTTAATAACTTATTAGTTCTAACATTCTTAATTAACTTGACATTATTAACATCTAGATTGTGATTGGTCTCTAAAATATGGGCAGCAATACTAGACTTATCAGATCTTTGGTATTTAATATCCCTAATATGTTCCTAAAATCTAGTTATTACTTTTCGTCTTGTCTGCCCAATATACATTTTATCACAATCCTTACAATTAACTTGGTAAATCCCTGACTTATCAAGTGTTTCTACTTTATCTTTTGCATTACCTAATAAATTTTTAAGGTTATTATGATTTTTATACGCAACTCTCAATTTAACATTCTTAAAAATTCCCTCCAGCCCTTTGGTTAAAACTTTGTCAAATGGTAAACTAATAAAACGGCTTTCTTCTTTAGTTTCCAAAGGTAATGTTGTTAATTTTTTCCTAAAGATCCTAATCTTTTGCTCCCTAAGGATATTATCAATAATTTTACGTTCATAACCATTAAATTCAGCTGTACTTTTAATATGTTCTAATTCAATATCAAAACGTCTTTTACTCAAAGGAATATTATTAATCAACCTATTAACTAAAGAATTGAAAGCTGCAAATTTGTGTTGGTTACAATGGTTAGATTCGTTTGGAATAAATCTATCATTGGATGTTGGCTTTCTATAAATATCAAAAACTATTTTATCTCTATTTCTAATACAATAAACATCAAGAAACGGTAAACGTTTATCCCTTTCAATTTCATAAGTAAATATAATATTAGGATGTTGATCATTGATGATCCTTAGAAATGGATCTATTTGAAATTCTTTAATATTAAATATAGCGAAAATATCATCAACGTATCTTATCCAGACACGAGGAAAATATTTAAGTTTCTTTTTCAATCCTAATTCAAAATGACTCATAAAGAGTTCTGCTAAAAAAGGTGATAGGCTGTTTCCCATTGTTGTACCATCTTTTTGTTTATAAAAATTATTATTAAATTGAAAATAATTATTATTCATACAACAATTAGTTAATTTTACATATTGGTCAACTCTCTCAATATCGACATCATTCTCAATTAAAAACTCTTTAATTTAACGTAAATTTAAAGTTTCCGTTACCGGAATACTTGGAAACAGAGAACAAACATCAAAAGAAACTAAAATTTCTTCATCTGTTAATCTAATATTCTTAACCTTCTCTACAAAATCAAGTGTATTCTTAACCGAAAATGATGCCAACTTACATTTAAAAAAACTGAATTCTTTAACTAACCATTTAGATAACATATAGGTTGGTGAATCAATTCCCGACACAATTGGCCTCACGGCATCGCCTACTTTATGTATTTTTGGGAGACAGTACAACCTAGGTAAAACAGGATTAGAAACATGAAATTTAAAGACATCTTTCTTTGAAATGACTAAATTACATGCCTTTATAACGTTTACTGTTTCTTTAACAAATTTATTTAACGGATTTTTTGACAATTTATCATAAGGTCCCGTTTGTAACAAATTGTTAACTCTATTAATATAATCTTCCTTTTTCAAAACAACAACAGTGTTGCTCTTGTCAGCTTTGAGGTAATAACAATCTTTTCCTTTTAACTGTTTTATTAAACTTAACTCGTGGTTGGATCCAGTAGACATCTTCTTTCTTCTTAGAAACTCCAAATTTTCTTCAATCTTGATTTTACAAGCCTTCCTAACATAGTTCTTGCTAGTTTCATTTAATGAGGATATACCACTTTCAACGTGTGCCACTAATTCTTCTAAGTTATTTTTGATATTATTAGAAACGGAAAACTTTAACCCTTTACCTAACATGCACAACTCCTTCTGGGAGAAAGCGATATCAGTTTTACTGTACATTAGGGTAAATTAAAGAAAGTTTGTGGTTAAGAGGTTTTTGTGTATTTATTATTAAATTCAACCACAGTATATTCCTAATAAATAGTAAATTTATTATATGTTACAGTTAAATTTTACCATTATTTTTATTGTTTTGAGTTTTCATATTTTTATTGTAATTTATACCTTTTTGGGTTCCAACATGCTGATGAAAAGTTCAATTCCATTTACGTTGTTATAGAATGAGATAATTCTATATGTAAAAGCTAATAAATACTTTATACAAAAAGATAAACCTCAAAATGTGGTTAGAAAATCCTAGTCCATATCTAATTAAAAATGTATAAATTTTTTATCTTGAGACAAATTTAATAAAAATTCCTAATTTTTTTTTTTATTTTGTCAGAATAGTTTTGAATTAGTGACTTTAAATCCAGATGGAACAAGGAAGAAACGCAAGTGTGCTGAAAAGCGAAGAAATTATAAGTTGGACTATGATTCTGATGAGGATATAGAGAAATTCATTTCTAAAAATTTTAAGTAAGTACTTTTTAGAGCAAGCATAAATAAAAAAAAAAAATAAATTGTAAAATATTTGATAGGTATTTGGATATATTTATGACACTTTCAGTAATATGACCTAGCGAGTGTTGATGGTTCTGTATGATTTCAGGAATTGACTAAACATTGTATTGGTTATGAAGGGAAAATCTGTAATAGTTTTACTATTATTATTAAACTCACTATAAGTAGAGGGAGAAAGGATATTAAAACACTGTTTAACTTAAGTAACAAACAAGTTTTTTTTTCAAGAAAACCATTTGTAGCTCAGAAAATATTCATTTTTGAAAAGTTCAGAAAGGTGAAAAATGTTCAAAATAATATGTACTAAAAAAAAGTTGATAAATTTTTCCTACATAATTTTATATTTAAAAACATTTGTTTTAAAGGTTTTCTAGTGAATTCTAAAAATTTCATATACGAAATATTTTTAAATCAATTTTGGTCATGATTACTTCATTTTTCCAAAAAAAAGTATAAACTTTGAAATTAACTTAAGTTCTGAAGTTTCATGACTACATACTTGAATATCAACTTTAAGATTTTTCAACTTATTGATAACCGTCCAGCATATCCGAAAAATATTGAACTAACCCGGATAAAAACTGTTTTTCTACCCCCTTAAACGACAAGTGATCTTCACCACATGGTCCAGGGGATATAAAAGTTGTAAAGCAGCAATACCGTAAGCAACTAGTACAAGATACTTGTTTGTCATGGAACAAGGTTATCACCAACATCCTGTAAACATTTTGGATGCTATTAATTATGTTCTTTCAACATGGAAGGAAGTCCATTCTGAGGTCATTAAAAATTGTTTTATAAAAGCGAAAATGGTCTCAGTGTAAACTGGCATTGGAGTGAAATGACAACAAAACTGAGGAAATCATATTTGATGACTTCCCTGACTATGTATCTGTCGACAATAATATCGCGACATATGAGGTATAAAGACTACAGGAAATTGTGAAAGACATTGCTTCAACAGCTACAAATGGGGAGATTAAGGATGATGATGATAATGAAGAAGAAGAACCTTTACCGCCAGTAAAGCAGGTTGCAGCAGTGCACTGGTTAATGTGAGACGTTACTCACATTATCAGCATGCCCAGAATTTTAGACGATGCTATGAAAACGATTAATCAATAGGAAACAATGATTTTAAATTCTTCTGTGAAAAAATAAATCAAAATTTTAAGAAAATATATAAACACTAGGAAAATATGTTCTCTATACAGTAGCAGTGTTTTAATGTAGGCTATGTACATACAGTATGTAGGCTATGTTTTCTTATTAAATGCATATATCTGTGTCACTTACATTGACCAAGATGTTATATCCTTTCATTATTTCATGTTTTTTGTTTGTTTAAAATTGTGATTTAATTGTTTTGTTGGATATGTAGAAATATGCAGCATGTATATGGTGAGTAGATTTTGTGAGTATACGTTTTCGAATAAATAGACACACACAAAAAACACGTCACACTATTGAAATATTTCGATCATACAACAATGGTCTTTTTCAATCAAAAAAAAAAAAAAAAATACTGAAGTGAACCACAGATTTCAGTGAATCACCGAATCAAGTATATTACAGTAGGATTGCAGCATTATAAGTTCTAGGGTTAATGTTATTGATCTAAAATGAAAATAACCTATGATTTTTCTCAAAAAAAAATTTTTCTCATTTAGATGAAACTTCTAATTTTTGTATGGGACGTTTATAATTTGTATAGGTTTGTTAACTACCGTATTTACTCGTGTGTAACGCGCATAATTTCCCTTTATATACCTTTAACAAGATAAGAGTGCACATTATACAAGAATAGGCATAATTGTAATAACAAAAACCTAGAAATATGGGGTTTATTTTACTGGGTTGGCCCATTATCTTTGGCCCGTTATCTGCTGCAATTCGTCCGGACAGAATACATTAGGGAAGAGTCATTGCTCTTATCTTTAAGCTAAATTTAAAGCAAAAGTGATTCTTTTCTACCGTCATTAAATTCATCTGTCAGAGGAGATACGGTAACGCAGTTCTTGCTTCTGGGAAATCTCCACTTATGGCATTAATTTTTGCCTGTTCTACATTTCTTACAATGGGCTTTAGTTTGCAATTGATAGTCAGCTTGAACAGTAGGTAGCTAGTGTTTATCTGTTAACTGATTTTTATTTACAATGTGTGAAAAGACATCCCATTCATTGTATACAAAAAATTTAAACTTTTAGTAATAAAACATGCAGACGACAATGGCCACATCAAGCAAATTTGATGTACTGGAAACAAATGTCCAGTAGTAGAAAAAACAAAAAGGAAAATTACGTAGTATTACAACTTTTTATCGGCAGACTTTTCCAAATGTAATTATTGTACTTTTCTAAATCGGTGGAATAGAAAGCTATCTATCCAAATATAGAAACACAGATAGTCTAGTTTATACATGAAAAGAGCGGTGCAGTTTTCGCGGTGACTACGGAAATGATAAAAATTCGAGCAAGGTGAATTGCTGAACATCTTAACATCGATAATACAGTAATACCCCGTACTTACACGATAGGTGGGACCAAGCTATAGCAGTGTGAGTTGAATTTGCGTGAGCCAGGGTATTATTTTATACAATCAGATAGGAATCATGTTTAATTGGGACCAAAGACTAAATAAATTAATAATTTAGAAGAAAAATATGTATGTATTAAAATATTATATACATAATACAACAAAAAATATATATTACATAGATACATATTGGAAAGAAGTTATTTTGACATAGAAGGCTTCATAAAATCTAATAAATTCGTTTGACCAATTGAAGATGTTTTCTTCTCACGCAGAATTAACTTGCTAATTTTTTTGGTTTTGTGGCAGAAATACACTCATCATTGAAGTCTATGTTTTCCAAAATTTGTAAGCCTTACTCAATTAAACTATGGCATTTTGTCAAGTTTCTAATTATCATTTCATCTTCTACGTCAATTAAAGCTCATCAATTAAATGTTAGCTCCTGATTGTGAAAATGCAGCAGTTCTTGAATGTTAGCATTATCCATTTCTAAATTGAGTTGTCTGGCAAAAAAGAACTTCTTCAATCACATCAGCAATTTCATCAGACTCTGGAAGTGATTCTGCTTGAGATTCAGTGGTGAAAAAAATATACACGTTTTTCCAAACGCCATTCAAAGTTTTTTGTAAAATTTCATTCCAAAATTTCCAATAATTTTCAAAGGTTCTAAGACATTGAATTGTTTCCAAAAATCTTCAACAGAGAGTTCGTTGTTCTATCTCATAGTCATGCAGATGCGCGAATGATCTTGTGTAATAAGCTTTAAATGTTCTGATGGCTCCTTGATCCATCGGTTGAATCAAACTAGTTAGGTTTGGTGGCAAAAATATGACTTTCACTGTGTCGAAATTAGTTAAAGTAGTAGGAGGATGGCCAGGTGCATTGTCAATTTATAGGAATTACTTTAAAAGGAATTGGTTTAGACCAACAATAATGTTCGACCTAAGGTATGAAATGATGACCCAACCAGTTCTCAAAAATAGAAGCTCTCACCCAAGCCTTCCGATTTGACTTTTTAAATCACGGGCAAGGTAGCTATAGAGATGTTTTTTAATGCCTTTGGATTTTCTGATCTATAAACTATGAGAGGTTGCAACTTACAGTCACCAGCTGTATTTGCGCCAACCATCACTGTCAATCGGTCTTTGGCGGCCTTAAGACCTGAAAATATTCTTTATGCGGTATAAAAGTTCTTTTAGGCATTTTCTTCCAGAACAAGCCAGTTTCTGCTTAACTCAGACAGTATGATTTAAAACCACATAACTTGGGAATCGCGTAAGACGTGGTAGCGTAAGTCGAGGTATTATTGACACAATTTCATGCGCCTTGGTTGGTGCCCATGGTCTTTCGATTCGAAGGCGAAGCATTTTAGCTCAACCTTTAGCTGATGAATATGAAAATAAAATTATTGAGTTTCATTGATTTTTCTTTTAAGTGAGGACAAGGAATAATTTTTAATTGTCTCAAATTGGAAACACTGATCAATGTCCCATATTTTGGGATATGCCAATGGCTACTTCAGTTGAACAAAAGAGAGTTAAGTTGGTTAAAATCAGATCAACAGTATGCGAGAAGCAACGGTGCACGTTTATGGTTTCAATTATCACTGATGGACACAAGTTACCGCCATTCGTTGTTCTTAATAAAAAAACCTTACCTAAGGAAAAGCTTCCACAAGGTGTTGTACCCAAGAGAAAGGATGACTGGAGGGAAAGTTAGTTTTAAACTGGATTAAAACCGTATGGAATCGAAGGCCATGTATTTTGTTAAAAGGAAAAAAGTCTATTAGTCCTGGATAGTTTCAGAGCACTTTTGACTGTAATTGTAAAGGAAAGCTGGCAGATATGAAAGCAGATTCGGCAGTAATTCCAGGTGGATTAACATCCATACTTCAGCCCCTAGACGCGTCAGTTAATAAACCTTTCAAAGGCAGTTTTAGAAAACTGAACACCCAAAGGGTGTGTGATAGTGAACAGACATATACTCCATCTAGAATAATTAGAAGAACTTCCTTTTCTTTTATCTTGGCATGGATTCTTAAAGCCTGGAATACAGTAAAATATGAAACAGTCATGAAGAGCTTAAAAAATGTGGTATTTCCAATGTAATGGATGGTACAGAAGACTGTGCGTTCTATAACAGTGATAACGAAGATTCTCGTGAGAATGAAGAAATTGCACCATCTTTGGAAAGTAGTGATGATGAATGAAAAATTGTGCATATTAACAACAAACAAAATGTAGATATTGTAAGTTTTGAATTGTATAGTAAGTTTCTTGACTGTTTGGTTATTTCAATAAAAAATTTTGATAAGTACAACTTATTGACATCAGCTATAGTAATATCAATAATTGACATTTTTATATTTTTCCCAACATATTGTAATGCGGATGTTTGCCATACACCAATGCGGGTTACAGACGGGTAAATACGGTATTTAAAAATTGGAGTAATGTTGTGATTATGTTTTCATAAATCAGTTTTTTATAATTTAGTAGACTAAATTTTTGTAACTTTTTCTAATTTCTTTTAGAGAAACTGAACATGTAGAAGTTTTGGACAAGGCAGACTCTTCATATCGAGTTAAGTTGGTCATGGTTAATCCACAGATGCAATTAAGGAAGATTGTCAATCATCCTTATTTGGTTCACATGCCAGTCGATAATAACCAAATGCTTAAAATTGATGAGGAGTTGGTAAACAAAAGTGGGAAGATGCTGGTTATTGATGCAATGCTGGCAAAACTGAAAGAGCGAGGGCATAAAGTAAGTTTTTTATGTTGAAGGGTTATAATTCAAAACATTAGTTTCATTAAATGATTGCTCTAGGATGTCTAGAATTCCTTTAGAGGATGCACTCAGTATTTGGGAGGGCGTGGTCTCAATTTTCAAAAGTGAAATTTTGAGTGATAGTGACTCATGTTACCTTTCCCACATGTCTTCATTTTAAAAGATAGTAAAACTTTAGTACCTACATATAATAATTTTTAGAAAATCTAGAAATATTACTTTCACAAATAAAGTAGGTAATATCATTAATTTACCAGATAATTTTTTGTATTTATTTGAAGAGAGTAGTTTGACACCTTTGTTTTGTCGGTATTTATAGGTGTTAATTTTTTCTTTCTTCAAAATCTTATTGGATTTATTAGAAGACTTTCTTATCATGAGAAATTACAAGTTTTCAAGACTTGATGGAAACTATAATTTACTGGAGAGGAAAGAATCTATCAAACAGTTTAATACAGATCCAGAAACATTTGTCTTTTTAATAACAACACGTGCTGGTGGTCTGGGGCTCAATCTGACTGCTGCTGATACTGTGATAATATTCGACAGTGACTGGGTAAGTAAATGTAACTCATGCTTTCTATTTTCAAATCGAACATCATGTTAGAAGACAGAGGTTAATTTTTCTTCTGTCTTCAAATTCACTATGATTTTTTTTTCATCTTCTGTTTTTCTAGATCATGAATTTTTTCAACACTATCATCATCTGCTTTTCATATATCTTTACAGTGATTACTAAAACACATGTTTTACCACACTCTGTAGACTTTTAAGATTATACACAGCTGACACCTATGACAAATACTTTCTGACCAAGGGTTCAAGAGGCAGGCAGAATTCCAACAACTTCAACTCATTGCCTTTTTTGCATCTTTAGTGTGCAGCAGTCCTAACTAGTCAAAATGTGGAGATTTAAAAGTAGTGTTGTCAATGTATACACAAAAGTGTGCGTGCACGCTGTAACGGTCCAAGCAAGTGGAAACGTATAACAAGAGAAATTGAATATTTAAACACTTTTAATTTTGAATAATTTGAAAGATTTTGCTCAACTTAAAACCTAAAAGTAGAGTCATTTTGAAAGAGACACAATGTAATTTCCCAGTGACAAAGGCCGTGTTTAATTATGTCAAATGCCAATTTTCGCGTAGAAATACAATCTACATTTCATTGTGATCAGCGGAAGAAATCAGAAAAATTAAAGATATGAAAAAATCATTAAATCACTCCAAAACAAAGTTAAAGGAATTGAATTTTTCTTCCGATTCTTGATTCTTAAATCAATTCTCGATTCTTTTAGGATAATGTTGGCCTGCATGATATTCTCTAATAATGAATTTAGTTGACAACTTTTTCATATAGAGAAACCTTAAAAGCAAAAAATTGGATCACTTGAAAAATCATTTTCACAATATTTTGTGTTAAAGCATTTTCCTTGCATATTTTGAAGAATGAAGTGAAAGAAAAATCCATGCGAATGGTTACAGTAACTGGTTAGAGTTGGTCAGGTAATTCTTTAAAATTAATAGATAAGAAATGCTAGTTATGGCATTGTTTTCACTCAATACAATGCACACACACAAACACACACACACAACAGTACTTGCAGAACACTTTATGAACAGTTTGATCATTCCAACTACAAGCAAGTCCTTCACTTTTTATAATTTTCATCTGTTTTGCATCAAAATCCTTCTTGGTTACAAGTTCAGGAGGGTTTTACAAGGTGTTATATGCTGTTACTTGTGTAGTTGACATCCCAAATGCAATTTTTCTATGAAAAGGGTTTTCCAGACTGTAATCTTACCTTGATAGATCGCTATAAAGAATAATGGAAACCCTGTAGAGAAACGTAATATAATTTTAAAACGTAATTTCAAAATGCATGTATTTTAGTAGTTACCATGTTGGTTATAATTATTTTGATATATTTGTGGTAATGTTTGTTAAGAATCCACAAGCTGATCTGCAGGCCATGGACAGATGTCATCGCATAGGACAAACAAAACCCACTGTTATCTACAGATTAGTTACAAAAGGAACAGTTGATGAGAAGATTATAGATGTTGCAGGACGAAAAAGAAAACTGGAGAAAATGGTTATTAAAAAAGGTATACCTTACATTTCTGAATATAAGAGCATTTTTTAAAAAATAACTATGATCTGCCATAAATGGTAAGAAATGATACGATAATCAGAGATCACTGTTTCTGTGTGTTCTACTTAATCCTACCTTTAGACCATGGGGCTTGTATTACATTACAAGAGTATTGTCTATAATTCATATTTGACAATGTAAAGATACAGTTTCCAAAAGTCAGCTCAGAAAATAGTCAAATATATAAAAATGTAAATTCTCCAATTTTTAAACACTAAATTGTAAAGCATAAGAGAAAGACTATTATCATGTGGTGCAATGGTAATTCTATTTGATATTTCATTACACCATTTTGTAGTAAGGGTTAAGTTCATATATTGGTCTAAATAATAATTTTTTGATTTGATTTGAACCTTTCGGTTAGTTATATTATTTTTATGTTTATAAATCTGCATTTTTTAAAAAATATTGTCGCTTTTAAGCCTTTTTGTTCTTTTTTTTATTATTGTATATATATATATATATATTTAAAGTTATCCATTGTTTTTCCGTTGCACTGATTTTATGACACTAATAAATCACTAATTTTGAGTAATTTTATCCACCATTAAGTGCAATAATTTTACCTTGAGTGATGAGGTACCTTTCGGTCGTTGACCATTGTCGAATCACTGATTGTTCTCTGCTGTGGATGCTACGTCCGTGGAGCCGGTGTTTGTAGAAGTTACGCGCGCGTAACTTCTACAAACACCGGCTCCACGGACGTAGCATCCACAGCAGAGAACAATCAGTGATTCGACAATGGTCAACGACCGAAAGGTACCTCATCACTCAAGGTAAAATTATTGCACTTAATGGTGGATAAAATTACTCAAAATTAGTGATTTATTAGTGTCATATATATATATATATATATATATATATATATATATATTTAGGTTAGTTTTGGTTGGTAAAGATTATTTAGATTTTTTGGACTAGGAGACTGACAGACTTACCTTGGTAAGAGTCCACTCTGTAGTCTTGAAATAGTAACACATAAAGGCACTTAAACAATGATATATTTCGACCACACAGTGATCTTTATCAATCGAAGAGAAAACACAAAAAGAAATATGAGAGAATGAAATAAAATAAATATAAGTTGTAATCACAGATTGTGTAGAGTAGAAATCAGATATATAGTATGTTTTTCCGTTGCACTGACTTTATGAAGTTGATATATTACTACTGTAAATACTTTTATCCACCACTAAGTGCATTAATTTTACCTTGTGATGAGGCACCTTTCGGTCACTTGACCATTGTCGAATCACTGATATTTTTCTGGTGTAGATGACGGACCGAACATCTACACCAGAAAAATATCAGTGATTCGACAATGGTCAAGTGACCGAAAGGTGCCTCATCACAACAAGGTAAAATTATTGCACTTAGTGGTGGATAAAAGTATTTACAATAGTAATATATCAACTTTATATATATATATATGTAATTAATTACATATACATGTTATTAATTATATATATATATATATAGATTTTTTGGACTAGGAGACTGACAGACTTTCTCAAACGAAAGAACACAAAACAAATTCTTCTTGTGTTTTCTCTTTGATTGATAAAGACCACTGTGTGGTTGAAATATATCATTGTTTAAGTGCTTTTATGTGTTTCTATTTCAAGACTACAGTGTGGACTCTTACCTAGGTAAGTCTGTCAGTCTCCTAGTCCAAAAAATCTATATATTATATACATATATATATATATATATATATATATATATATATATATATATATATATATATATATATATATATATATATTGTAACATAATTTTTAAAGAGACACAATACAATATACTTATATATATTATTTAATAAATTGAATTTTTTATTTAAGACAAATAAAACTACTCAGGAACAATTCATAAACATTTATTATCACAATTTCATCTCAACAGTTAAACAATACACAAAAAAAAATTTTACTTAACAAATTTTAACACAATATACTAAAATTCGATTCTTTAAATTTGAGTTACAAGGTTTTTATACCCTTGGCTAGTTTAAGATCTCTTGATATCTCGGGGTTATAGTATGGGCTATATTAACTCTTTGTTAATTAAATAAATTTTGAAAAACACAATATTAAATTTAGAACATAGTTTTAATAAATATTTTCCTGATGGAAAAAACTTAAATTTTGAATATAAAAAAAAAACTAAACGATTTGAACTGGATTATTTCTTATTACTTACTATTAATTAACTACAAGATATTTTAATTTACAAATTTAAACTTCTCTATTATCTTAAAAGTCCACTAAAGTTATTTTTATAGCGCTATTTCTCAACTTAATAAATATTAAAATTCTGCTGGTCGCTTACGTAAAATTCCCGTTCTCTCCAGTTAGACATTTTACACACTTAAATTCTTTTTTTTTTTCACTTCACATTTATATTAACACAGTATTACATTTTGTAATTCACTTCTCCTTAATTTAAGTTGGCCAATCTTCTTAACAAAACGGTATAATTTAGACGAACTCTTTCCAAATAAATAGAATTTTGACTGCACAGCAAGGTCTGCTATTAGAGCGTCACCCACGCTACCTCCAACTCAACTAACGCTTTCGTTTTACTTTTAAAGTTGTTAAAGAAAAGAATATGGCGGCTTCTTCTTCTAAAAAAACACATGTTGCCTGTAATCTAGTTTGTTTTCTTTTTCTTCACTAAAATCGATTGTCACACTGACCTACTTTCTTGCTTTCACATCTGTGTTACAGCTGACATACCAACAAGTTTGTTTTCACCAGTTTTTATTTCGTTAAACTTTGGTTGAAACTTACTGTTTCAATTTTCCGATCCTTAATAAAGTTTCCAGTGTTTATTTTATTAATATTATTAGTGTGTGAAGTGTCTTTGTGTTTTACTTTTGTGATATTTCCGAATTGTGTGTGTTTTGGCTGGATTGATAGAACATAACCTTCCAATCTCATTGTTTACAATCGTATTTCACTTTCTCCTTCAAGTAATTACTTATGCCCTATGTTCCTACAGTTTACAAATTTGTTTACACATAACTATTATTAGATTATCTTATTTTAATTTATGTGTTAGGTTATTCGATATAACAAATTTCCTAATACATTTCCAGTTCAAAAACCTTGTTTACAATTCTATGCTTTTACCTAAATTTAGTTTTCATTTAACCTAACCAATATCTTAATGAATTTCTTTCTAAATTTTGAGTGAGTTATTTCTCATCTATTTTCCAATTCTTAAATAATATTATACAGCCCATTCTATAAATGTTACAATATATATATATATATATATATATATATATATATATATATATATATATATATATATATATATATATATATATATATATGAGGAGCTTGTAATCTTATTTTTAATGCTATGAGGTTAGATTGAAGCTATAAATGTTTAGTTTAATGTATAAGTTCAAGTATACTTTATATCTATTTGTTCATTTTTGTTTTCGGAGTATAACCTATTACAATCTGGCCATTCTATTTTATGCATATGTTGTACCTGTGTTTATGAAAACAACCCATTTGCTTGTGGTTCATGTTTTTAGATAATATAGCTCAGTTAATATTTTGTATTCATATTTACCTAGGGGTTTTTTATGGCATCCACTTTTTTTATTTATTTGAACTATGTTGTAATTTTCCCTTTCCTTTTCTTAATTTGTTAGTGGAATTTTATGCATTCCACAAAAAAGTAAATTTTATAACATAAGTTATTTTACTCTATAGTGGATGATTTGAGTAGTTTGGTATTCAGTTTAGGCTTTTTGTAAGTTTATGATTAGGTGAGTATTTAATGATATTAATCTGGAAGGTGATAAGCCAGACCAACAATATTGTAAAAGACATATGTAAAGTACACTTAAAAGTAAGCATTTAAGTATACACGATTGTAACTCAAACCTAGCTATGCACACAAGTGCCATTAATAATAATCATATTTCTAACAAAAATATACCACACTTTTTTAATAAAGAAAGTACAAAAAGGTCTGAAAATATCAATTGGGGGAACAACTAGAGATTTATAAACATAAAGATAATATAATCAATAAACAGGTCTAAACCCAGTAAAAGATGGCACTTTTTTTGCTTAATAGATCAACTTAACCCTAACAACTGAATATTGCAGTGGAATATAAAAATATGTGAACTACTGCTACTGTGCTGCTAGTATTTCCCTTTTTGTCCTCACTCTGGTATTTACTCGGTCGGGTACTAACAATAGATTTTCTCATAATGTTTACATGTTCACTTTTCCATTTGTATTTATAATCATTGCGGGGTCTATAAGAGAAATTCTTGTAAGAGATGAAACAATTTTTATAAAGTTATATTTAAAGCTATAAACTGAAAGGAAACAAAACTAGAAACTAGGTTTGAGGTCCAAAATTTTTTCAAAATCTTATCTATTTATAAGTAATTACTGCATAACTAAGTGCTTAATAGAGCTTATTTGCTGATGCGTTTCGAAACAATTGCTTCATTTACCAAGCGGGTTAGCCTTGTAAATGAAATGATTGTTTCGAAACGTGTCAAAAAGTAAACTCTTAAGTATTCACATAGTTATCCAATATTTACTTGTAGTTTAATCAGCAAATGCAAGATTATTGCAACAAGCAACTTTAAGCTATCTGTTATTGAGAGTTTTTATGTTGGTTTTAAAATTGTCTGCTAAGTAGAGGTATCTGTCAATAGAGGCTTCAATATATTTGTTTTTTCTAAACATATTTTTATTAAAAGCAGGTACATAGACAAATTAAAACATTTATATTTTTTATTTTATTACTTAGTTTATAACTTTACTTAAAAATTACATAATTTTAATCTTTTCTTTAAAACTTTTCCGAATTTCTTTTAGTTAATCTGTTCTTTTCCATTGTATTTATATTACTTTTGATTTTCTATTAACACCCTATATTCTATCTCCAATTCATAAAATCACTGATAATACATTTTCTCCTGTTTCTTTTTTCTTTTCCTTTTTTCACTTCTATTAAACGATAAATTCTTTATTATCCTTGATTTCCAAGCCTCTATTTCATTTAACTTCTAAATTCCTTCTCTTTTATTTTCTCCTTGTAGTATCAACTTATCTATAACATAAGTAAAATCTAAATATATATAATTTTATGATACTTGACTAAGGTAGATTTAGTACCAAATTAAACCACCTAATGGGAATTTCCTTATTAGAAAATCTATAATTTAAATATAAAAAGTGATGTATCTAAATCAATTATAATTTTAAACTTCTTGTTAGGTAAATTTAAGATGAATCTGGACCGTCATCATGAGATTACTGACCTTGAAGAACTTCGACAATTGCTTGACTCTTCAGACCATCAAAAAGCTATACACTCAAATGGCTTTGGTAAGTGTTTAATTGAAAAATAAATGCTTATATTTAGGGTAAAACATGAATAAATCTTATGGAATACTTTAAGTGTACAACTCTAGCATTCAGTATCATTTTGTGCTTTGGATTTCAATATTTCAGTATAGATAATAGGAATAACTGGTGTTTTTACAATTTTGGCGACAGTCATGCTAAAGCCTACCTACTACAAAGCAGTGATGTGACTAACAGTGATTTCACACTAACACGTCAAACTGTGCTTTAGTTATTGAGGTTAGGTAATGATGTGTGAGCTGACCATATCAGTATGATTGTGTTATATTAATAGTTTAATGTGTGTGTGTGTGTGCATCCACACGTGTTAAATTCAATAATAATGTTACGTAAAACAAAACACTTATAGGCAAGAAAATTAAAAATTTACTACGAGAAGATTCGCTGTTTCTTTTGCTCATTCTAGATATTTTACTTTCAGTCAGAGACTGTATTTGTTAATACAGGGTGACTGAAAAAAACCGATGTTTTTTAAATTAACATAACTGATTTATTATGTTGATTAGAATCTTTATTACATTAAATTATTTATCTACACTTTCCATTTACGCTAGTTGCACCTCTAGAAGTGTGTGCAGAGGCACCATTTTGCTAGTAATTAGCATTGTATGAATGAAATAATAAGTCTTTTTGGAAAATTGTACGCAGTGACTCACGAGACTTAATTCACACACATATCTTCTTGCCAACCGATTTGGGCTAGGGGTCAGAGTTTGCCATTTCATTGTTTTCCAGCATCATAATAGACTTATTTCGACCAAGAGACTTCTTTTTTAGAATAGAAAGTTATTAACTCACCTGAGAATCGTATTCCGGCTGGGAACGATATCATGGTGTCCAAGTTAAAAGTGAACACGAAAAAGCCAATGTGTAGCTGTGATAGACTCACTATTTCCCACATACCCATCGTAAGCAAACATACATTGTTGTACCATCCTCTGTTCATGAATAATGAAATAGCATCATGTGCAGTGGTCTTAGTTTTCCCTCCAAACAATTTCTACAAATGTAGCCATTTCAAAAACGTTCTGTGTTTTTCGCTCACCCTGTAATATATTCTAAAAATAATCAACTTAATTGAAACAAATCATTTATAAATAAATAACAAACTTCTGCAAACAAAACTGTTTCTGAACTATCTTTAACGATCATAATCACAACACCTCTGGTCACCCCACAAATCACAGACACAGCGAGTGAGAAAGAGAATCTGAGAATCACAATCACAGAAAAACAGGTTCTAATTTCCAGCTCATTTTGTTTTGTTCCGTTTGTCAAATTAGTGACTGACACACATCCCGCTTCAACCTCAGTTCCCACTCCCCACATACACAAAGGGTAGTTTATGATCGATGACCTTAGTTTCCCTATCTGGGTGTGATCATTTTAAACAGTTTGGGTCCCGCTTCACAGGTAGGTGCAATTTGCAACTCCCATCACAGTTTAGTTAGACAAGAACTTGCTACTTCGTCTCGCTACGTAACAGGTCAAACTGTGATTTTCAAATAACACTGACTAAATCACAGGTCTCCAAATCATTGCCATGAAGCATTTGCCACCTTATAAATTAATAACCGTTCTAGTTATAAGGAAGCCAATAGCCTACAAATTTATTTGTGCTCAGATAGTTTGCCCATCGATTATCTGACATGAATAGCTGTTCAAATTTGAATAACTGTTCAGATTTGGAGTTTGATATTTGATATCTTTGATTTAAGAGAGAAGATTACCTTCAAATTACCTAGAAATTATTTTCCAACTACTCTGTAAAGGCTATCATAATCATTTATTTGTAATGAATAGGTGAGTCTTAAGTTACAATGTAAGGCCACCTGTGTAGTTTAGTTATAATTTGAAGTAGACATTTGTTCGATTGCAAGACCTTTTAATACATACAGACATTCAAATTTAGACAGTCTACTAGACAAGGCATAAAATTGAATTTAAAAGGGGAGAAGATAGGCTTCTTTGTTTAGATTTATTTTAAACATTTTTCAAGTTGTGATTAAATTTTATTATATAAATTCTGAAAATACAGACTATATACTGTACCTATAAAAAAGAGATGACAACACTTTGTATTTTATCTTAATATAAGAAATTTGCATGTAAATAGTTATTTCATTGAAGATCCTACAGGTAAAATCCTTCTAATTGATATAATATCCTTTAGTGGCGGGATTTTATAAGCTAATCGTGTGTTATTTTATGTTTTTCTTCTTTTCAAGGCAAGTGGATCTTAGAGAATTGAAATTTTTGATAAATAACTACTGTATTTTGTCATTATTAGTATTCATATTATATATAATCTTAGACAGTAGATAATATTGCTTTAAAAATTGTATCTTGTAAATGAGCTATTTTTAATGATAGAGTAATATTAATATGTTGGTATTAAGAGGTTTGAAAGTACTGAATGAAAGATTAAAGCTTTACAATAAAGTAATAACTTGTATAGCACTGGAACGCTATATATGTGTTCTGCTGTCACAGTGCTAGTGCTGTACAGGGTCAAACTATTATGTAATCACATCAGTAATAATCTGCATTCAATAGTACTGCAACAGGTTCTTTATTTAATGTTTTTAATTTTTTTTTTTAATTGAGTTTAAATATTTATTAAACTTGCTTCTAGCCCCCTTAGAACTTGTAATTTTTTTCCTATCTGATACTCTTTCTTAGTTTCGATATTGGAACTTTTTGAAACTGACTTTTAGAGTCTGAGTCCAAATGACTGGTCAACATGTTTACAGACGATGTAGTAATATAGACAAAGTAAGATATGTAGCCTACATAATTGTCATAATAAACAGCATGTTTATTTATATGGGGCAGAAACTGAGAAAATTGCAATATGCTGTCATATTCAAGCTTTTGTTGGTTCTAGCAACACTCTAATAAACTCTCATATTTATTGAGATAGTTTTATAGAAACATTGTTTTACAATATTGTGAAAAGGTGGTATGGGACAAGCCACCTATAAGGGTTGAATATGTGAACTTTTATAGATTAACACTTTAAGTGCTGGCCATGAAATGCATGGCTCCTTATAGAATGCTAGCTGTTTTTAGTGGTATTTAAAAAAACCCTACTCTGAAAATATACAAGGGTAATTCATCAAATAAGTTTCCATTATTTTAAAAAATAGATAACTTTATTTTTGTCCTTAATGTAATACATAATTTTAAAGCTTAAAACTTACACTATTTTTCCACATAATCACCATTTCAGTCCAAAGACTTTTGAAAAGGATGCTTCAAATTTTTCTATCACTATGCAATAGAATTCTGCTGCCAAACCTTTGAGGAATCAAGGTTTCCAAAATATTAGGAAATCATAATTACGGTCAAAATAAGTTAGAAAGTTTATTATTTACATAAATATTCATAATGAAAATCAATAAGTTTTTTAAATTTATAAAATATATACATAAAAAAAGATATAACAGAAACTATACATAACATACAATAAATACATAGGTAAATAAGTAAGCAAAACTCTTTATCTTCTAGCTACCTTGTTGTCGAGCAATTATATCCACTCCCATACAGGCTTCGTACCGAATGAGTCTGCATATGACAGACCTAAGCAAAAATAAACTGTTTATGTCTGCCATTAGCTGAAATGGATAGTACAATGAACAACATGATCCCCAAATACTAAAGAAACATTCTAATAAATTCTATTGTTCTTTTTTTGAACTTTACTTGATATAATGCTTTCTTATAAGCAATAGCGAAATATTCTGCTTAGCGACGTGAAGTGATATTTGTGATCAGTAGAGTATTCCACTTATCGAGTACGAAGGGTTAGTAATCTGTTTAAGGTACAGTTTGAACTGATAAGACTACTGTATATGTACAATTACTGATATTTAAATTTGTTCTAAGAATAATCATTTTTATGATTTCAGTATTCTCTGATCAAGAGCTAGAAGAATTACTTGACAGAAGTGAAATGATTCCAAACAAAGATAAAAATGAAAAACAAGATATAAAACCAGAAAACAAATTGTTCAAAGTTGTTGACTCAAAGAACACAACATTGACTAAAGATAATAGTGGTACTGATGTTAAAGTTTGAACTTCCAAACAAACAAAATATATTTAAGACACTTAATGAAACCATTTGACTGTATATAACTCCTCTATTTTTATAAAATAATTTATTCCATATTTACAGATTCATCTGAATATTCATTCCAGAGCAGAACTTCATATGTTTAATTTGAAAACGCATTTTATAGATTCCTCTCCTGTTTCCTTCACTTTTAATTTAGTGCAAAAAATAAGTTTTATTGTAATAAAATGTTATTGAAATTATTTTCCAATATTGTTTTAATGTAAACATTTAAAATGAATTCTTAAGCAGAATATACCATTCCTATTTTAATATCTTCAGCAAGATTTAATTGCTACCTTAGACCTGAGGTCAGTAGTCGAAATTTTGTTTTGAACACCTACATTTTTCCTATTTTAATATCTTCAGCAAGATTTTCATTGCTACCTTAGACCTGAGGTCAATAGTCGAAATTTTGTTTTGAACACCTACATTTTTTTGTCTAAGTATAGGTTAAATATAAATTTTAATTTGTACTTTTTTTATCTATATCCAAAACATTCTATTTTCCCCCATTTATTTACATTCCATCAATTTTATACATTGTCTCCTTCTGTAAAAGTGTTATTGTTTTTATATGACTGTTTTTGCTTAAAACTGTAGTTTACTTTTAAACATTGTGTTAACATAAAATAAATTTAATTATGAAATAGTGTTAAGTAATGTAATTTTAAATATAAAGTTATTTTGTATTCCTCCTCAAAGGTACTGTAACAATAGACGTCTTAGAATTATAAAAAAGAAATTTTTTTATTATGTTCCTTCTACCTTATACTGGCCTGGGATAGAAAGAGAAATTGTGTCTCTTAGTTTTATATCTAATACTTTTTGATATTTATTTAGATTTTTTAAGATTAAAAAGTTCTATTTTTTTATTCTAAAGTTTGAGCTTTCCAGTTAGTTGTACAAGCAAACTAGCAAAGTTATGGAATCTTGAAACTACAGTTTTAACAACAAAAAACATCAGCTCCCACTCTTAATAAAATAACAATTATTTTCAGTTATTTCCCAATTAAAAAAGGTAAAATTTCCTTAAAGTTAATTTTATTGAACAATTCTTATTGTAAAACAAATTTTTTTTATTTTCCTTTATTTTATAATTTTATGTTTATAATAAATCAAATTTTCTGAAGCTGATGTGTAATAATTATTTATTTTGAAATAAAATTTTATTTGTTTGCCTTTGCTCAGGGTTAAAAAAAGATTTTTTGAAAATACTGTTTTCTGGTTTATTTTTTCACTAGCTTATATGTGTTTAGTATCCCAGTAAAATTAGCTGCTTTATCTGGAATTCGGCATCTCCTTTTTACTAGTTATATAACAATGTCCAAGGTCTCTGATGGAAATTTTGTTCTCCTCCTCAAAACTATTTTACATAGTATTATTTAGAAAAAATTGTTTCTAAATATACCTTATCAGGCAATAAGATTGACAGTCTATAAAAAAAATACCGGTACATGTAGTGTGTTAGTTCTCAAGAAATCCAGAACTTTTACCACATTATATTTGTTTACATTTTAAATTCCAATGTAATAAATTAATGTATTATTTTTTATTTTGTGCTAACATGATTTTGTATTCTTGAAGTATATTTGCAATGCTTTCTAAGGATTATGTGTAGCTAATAATTTTGTTAGACATCACTATACTATAAATTTGAAGTTTCATCCTGCACATATTGTGCACATAAAACTGTACATTGATGTAATTATAAATAAATGCTCATAACATGTACATTTGTTAAGATTTTTTTACAATAAAATGATATTTTGAAACAAGTTTTTTATTTATTATCACAATATAATAAATATTTGTAAGGATTATTATATACAAATTATAAATAATGTAGCGATTAAAGTCATTTAAAAGTACAGGTTTTTAAAATAAGAATGCAAGGTTTCCAGTAATAAGCTGGTTGAATAATGACTGCTTTGTAAGTTATACAAATTTTGGTTTGATTAATTTTTGGACTTAAACAATCCAATGAAAAGGAAACTGGGTTTTATAATTTTTTCAAGTTATTTGATATTGTACTTTGAAGTTTAAATTGTATAGAAATTCTGTTGGAATGACAGTAGGCAGCTGAGTTCAGTGTGATCTTAGTTGTTGCTAGATCAGGTGAGCCACTCAGATTCAAGTGCTCTGTCGTATCTATTTTTCAGAAGGCTGTTGAGGCTTCAGCATTAACCCATTTCTTCCCAACATTGCGTAAACGCAACAGTATATTATATTGCACACAGCTCCTCCATATAGTGAGTAATTTTCAATTTGAAGTGTGTTATTTATTGTAAGAATAGAGTATTTTTCTATCATGCAATAATTATTTTGATTTTAATAATATATCTTTGTCGATAAGGACTTCAATTACGATAAAATAAATGTCGAGAAAATCAATATTTTTGGTGTAAGAAATAAACAGTTGTCAATTCATGGAACAAAATGTTTTGCTATATCAGCTATTCTTATCATGTTTACTTTACTGCTGAGTCATGTTCGTTGAACCACAGCTCTCCACTTCCCCTTTATTCAACAAAGTTTGCATGTGTTGTGTTGACGCAACGTTGGGAGTTCCCCGGCAGTTGAGATATATCGGCGGTGTTGAAAGCAATTGACCAGTAGATCCGCTATGAGTTTTAAACGAAAGTGTTATAAAACAGCAGAAGAATTGATTGCAGTTCTTAAAACACAGGTGTCATTCGCTACCTGAATCAAAAATGTATTGGAGTAAAGATCTTGATAAAGGTGTACCAATTATACGAGATACAATGTCTAGAAATAAATTTGATGAAATCAAAAAATACATTCATTTATCAGACAACAATAAACTAGATAAATCCGATAAATTTTCAAAAGTCCATCCTTATTTTGATGAATTAGATACAAAATTTTGTCAGTTTGAAGTATTTTCACATAAATTACCAATAGATGAGCAAATGGTGCCCTATTTTGGACGTCATTCAGCAAAAATGTTCATGAGAGGGAAAACAGTGAGATTCGGTTTCAAAAATTGGTGAATTGCTTCTGTTGATGGTTATGTATACAGTTTTGAGCCATATGGGGGGAAAGGTGGTGAAATAAAAAACGGCTATGGTTTAGAAGAGAATGTCGTTTATAATTTGTTGAGAATAGTTGAAAATCCAAAGAATCACATAATTGTTTTTGATAATTTTTTCAGTACTTACACTTTAGTAAGTAAACTGACAAAGATGAATTTCTTAGTATCATGAACTATAGGGGAAAATAGGTGGCCCAATATTCCGCTCACATCAGTGAAAAAATTTCTAAAAGCTCCGAAAGGAAGTTATAAATTTGCCTTTGATAAAAAGAAGAATATTTTTGTTGTTCGATGGCGGGATAATTCAGTTGTTACAGTCATAACAAATTACGGATCGGTTGAACAAACCCTAATTTTAAAACGCTACAATCGAAGAGAAAGGAAACAGGACTTTGTAAAGCAGCCGAATGTTATCAACGATTATAATAAAGGAATGGGCGGAGTGGATTCTCATGATAATGCTATTGCCAATTACAGAATTAGAATAAGAGGTAAAAATGGTGGTGGACCTTATTTGTAAATGGAACTGATTGTGCTGTAGTAAATGCATGGAAATTTTATATTTTATCAACCGGAAATAAACTCAGTCAGATAGAGTTTAGATCGCAACTCGTTATCTGTTTACTTTGATCAGTAAATATTGGAAGAACCTGACAAGGGCAGCAAAAATCTGTTATTAGGTCACTGTAGTAAAATTAGTTTACCAGACGATGTACGAAAAGACAAAACGGACCTCATCGTAGACCGAAACAAAAGTAATGCAAGACGGAGATGTAAAGTGTGTCACAGTCTACACATGCAAGAAATGACAAGTGTTTATACACGTTGAACGTTTTGAAACATTTCACAATTCAGATTGAAATAAATTCTAAAAAGTAAAACTATGTGCACATTGTGTTTTAATAAATCGTTTCATTTAATGATTTTCGTGTTTATTTCAGCACACCCCAATTCCCAACGTTGTGTTAACGCAACGCCGCGAGATGCACGGAACTTCCTACGTTGTGCGAATGCAACAGGTCATTAATCAAAAACTGAAACCACCAGATTCATATTCAGGTTTTATTTTATTACTTCTGTAGTAGAAATGTAGATTAAATAAGGAAAAATCACATAAAATATAGATGTTGTCCTATTGGGAAGAAATAGGTTAACTAGAAGGAGCATTTTTTGCTTGTCTAAGAGTTGTTCATTCTTTTGTTAATTTCGGTTTTTACTTCTCAATTTTTCTTTATGTAATTTGCTGGTGTTTAGGATAGTGTAATTTTAGGAAATAGTGAGTTGTATAAGTGCCCTAAACTGATTTTATTTGGAGTAGTAATGAATTGCCATTGTCACTAAAATTAGTTCAAAGTCACTCAGGACTTGAAATTTTATAATCTCTAAGGCAATTTTATCATTCAAGGTGAATCATCATTCAAAATGATTGGTTATTACTCTCACTAGAATAACATTTTGGGCACTCAATACTTGCTATTTCTTAAAATTATTCAATGCAATACCATTTAAATACCGGAGAAAAAGTTACAGCATCTAATAAAACGATAAACTAAATGCTGAAAACACTAATCAACATAGAAAAATAGAATGAATAGACCACTTGTATCTCATTGGCATATTTTATTTTGGTAACCACAAAGGCAGTGATCTAAATGGAAAGCACTGAAGTTTTTAAATAAAGGTAACCTTGGAGGTGGTTTTGTTTGGTTGTATTTTTAGGTGGGTCTCATAAATAATAAGTGATTGTTTCTCAATGATTTAATCTCTAATTCTTTGAATGATCATCAAAATCATACGATTTTGATACTTTACATGAATATAATTTTTTTAAAGGTCTACCAATTGCATGAATAAAATAAGCTATTTCATTTAAAATAAATTTAAAATGTATTTTAAATGAATTAGGTCATTGATTTCTTCTTTATCAATGTCATGCAGGTTGCCTTTTGTTCATCAAATGTAGGCATCCTATTTTCCCACTTTCTTAAAACCCTTGTCCTTGCCTTCTTTCTAAAATATTTCCCCCCATTTTCAAATTTTGTACACGTTATTCTTCCATAATGATTTTATATTCGTAAATTTTTCATTTAAAACAAGCATAAGCTTCTACAGTCTACAAATACCATCATTCTAGAGCCTCCAGGAGAGGTTGCAACTTATTTGAACATGTAAGTATGGAGAATAACATCAGGGCTTGTCTATTTCATATTATTGTTTACTTGTTGGAATGTGTGTGTGGGAGGAGGCATACAAATATTTAACACAAACAGGAGTATGTTGCGTTATTTGGTGTAGAGGTCTAAAATGGATAGAATTTTCAACAACTGTGTAGATTGGAAATAAACTAAAAATATTAAATCAGTCAAGTCTTTAATAATCAGAAAACAAAAATGTTCTGGGATTTTTTCTGATTTCTGTAAAATAATGTGAAATTTCTGTGATTTATACTTTGCCTCTATCATCTCACTGTATGGGAGTAGATGGCAAAACAATCAAGGACAAAGTTATACCAAAGCGTATTTATAAACATCGTGAAAATGACCTGCTCATTGAGATTCACAGATTGTTTTATGAATCGATTCCAAACGATTTTGTAGCCGTCGTTTTTGAGGAAGTCCCTACTGAAAAACAGGACAAGTGACTGCCAGTAACCCAGTCTTTGTCACATTGGTTGTAACAGGGCTTGGATTGATAACAATTTTAAACTTTAGTAGACTAGCCTTATTCAAATTTTTCTTCAATAATATGTATTTTTTATCACTTTCTACTTGTTACCAGCCTTGTTTTAATTTATAGCAATATGTTCTATTTTTATTTGTTAATTAAACTAAAATTTTTCAATCTCATTGTTTTCTCTTGTTTCAATCACTGCTTTTCATAGAGCAGTTTATTTCATATAGTTCTTATTGATTAATTTATATCCTTACCAAACTATTCCATATCTGATGATTCAAAGTTTAATATAGTTGTTTTAATATCAGATGAGATTGTGTTATGTAACATAAGGGGAGAGGGGTAGCATTATGTTGTATTACATGAAAGTAAACAAGTTGAATATTATTTTAAAAAAATTTAAAGTCGATTCCTACTTAAATCAAAAGAGAAAAAAATTATTTTTGATACTTTTTACTGAATAATTACAATTATATAAATAAAGTAGGATAGCCTATGTGTTAAAACAGCTGTTCTACCACATAACTTATAACATAAAATCAGCTGTTTTATGAAATAATATATTATCATTTAATTTAAGCCAAATGACACAAAATTACTATATTGCATACCTTTCTCTTTTGTGAAAAGTTTGTCTCCCTTATAAAATTAAAATTAATTCATTATTAAATAAATATTTGAAAAACTGTACAGTAATACCCCGTACTTACTTGATAGGTGGGACCATGTAAGTCTGGGTATAATTTTATATACAATCACATAGAATTCATGTTTATTTGGGACCAAAGACTAAATAAACTAATAATTTTGAAGAAAATTGTGTTTGTATTAAAATCAAACCATATTATTTGTAATAATAAGAAAACCATAACTTTAATACACATGAAATAAGAAAGAGAGCAGATCAAGGCAAAATTCATGGAATTAAAGTGATAGAGAAAGACAGTAAGCACTGTACCTATTTTATTACAGGGATAGGAACATTTTTCCGAAAATACCTGCTCGATCCTTTAACTACTTCAAGCTTAAATAAGGGAAACCATTTTTTTATGTAAATTAATAAAATATTGAACAAAAACCTGAATAACATTTTTAAACCACCTGTTTCAAGAGAACACCAGTTTGATTTTGCTCATTTGTCCATCTATCAGCCTGTAGCAAGTTGTATTGAGTTGATCCCAATTAATTTATAATGAATTTACTAGTTGTTGTTTTCTGGAAGTCCCAAGTTTGGTTTGATTCAGTTGTAAATTAGCTTCTTAAAATATGTAACAAATGAAAAAGCTATATAAATATGATAGGTTGCCTCAACTATATTTTTCAGAAAAATGTGCTACTGAAATAAGGAGGGATATTCCTTCTCTCTCAATTGCCTCTCAAAATTCATCATCAGGGGAGCCTAAATGTGTACAGCAGCATTTTGTCAGGAATTATAGGTGACTGTTGGTATATATGACTTATGATAATATTAAGTTTACTTCAAAATCATGGTGATTCAAGTTTACTCTAAGTTGGGCTGGATAGACTTTAGTTCAGAACTAGTAGTACTGTGTAAGGATAATTCTACTCCTGAGGACGTCTGAGGAATGCTAAAATAGCTACAATAAATGTTGTCTAATGATTTTGGTAATGTAAACTTCCATCAGAATTGCAGGCTCTAATTTAAAACACTTATAAACATGAAATAGTTATGAAAAATTGAATAAACTTGATGTAGGTAAGCAACTATAGATATAACAATTTAAGTAAGTTAAATTAAGACTACTATATGTGTATTCGGTCTTTTATTTTAAACATAATCACAAACAACTGATTATTTTGTGATCTTATAATACATTTGTATTAAGAAGCAATAATATTAAACACTTATTAGAACTATTGTTGAATATTTATAATGCAAACAAACTATACTTATTTTTTTAGATCGGCAAAAAATCACTATCAAGCAAAATAATCAAATATTACAAAAGTCTTGATATTATTTTGTTCACTGTAGTACACATGTATGATTACACTGTAACAAACTATATAATTACTCCATAGCTATGTGTGTTTTTCAATTTTACAGGTAAAAATAACTAAAATGTTTAAATCACGAGTCTTGTTGGTCTTTAAAAAATAAAATGTGTTCATATTAAAAATTCTTAAGTAATGTATTATTGAAGGATTAATAACTTAGTTAACATTAAATAAATAGAATAGATAGAGAGATACTGCCACTATAGACTAATAAACAATTCTGTGAACTTCTTTAAAAAAATACTTAGAAGTCAATCTATTCTTCATACTCAAAAGGTAAAGATGATTGTGAAAGTGTGGGAACCACAGCATCTCCATGACACCAGTCCATATTTATATCAGAAAACATATCTTGATTTTCATTTAGTATGCTGAAAGATGTTCCACTTGAAGTAACAATTCCAGCCAGATTTTCATTCTCCATATTTTCGCAGACTGTTTCTTGAGTACTTCCAACTTCTTCATTTTGAATTTCTCCACTTGCATTAAATTCAGGACTTTGTGGAATTACATCACCACTAATCATGTTATTATTTTGTTTTATATTATTTTCTTCAAGTGCTGTACCTTGTACCAAATTAGTCTCTGAGTCTTTAAATATTTTAATATTTTCTGTTTTATAAATATAATTAGATTTATTAACATTTTCATTTGAAATAGAGACATTACTTTCATTTGTTACATTTTCATTCGTTACATTTTCAATAGATCCAGGGTTATTATTTTCTTGTGTAATTTTATCACTATCATCTTTTTTTTCAGTTCCTTTTAAAGTTTTACTTTCTGTTTTATCTATTATTTCATTACTTTCATTTCTTAGAATTTTATTCTCATTTTCAAGAACTTTATTTGTTGCTTCTTTTTGTTTTTTTTTCTCGGTTTTTTTGTTGATGTATTTTGGTGTTAGTAATTCTTTTAGAATTGTGCCACTGAATATAATCCCTTCCCTTTCTTGTACTGCATTCCCATTAAATTTGTGTCCTGTATTATTTGATTTTTTATTTGTTTGTTTACTTTTTCTGCCAAGAGCTGGATGGAGAGTTTCATTTTTATTTTTTGGCTCCTTAGTTTTATTTTTTTTAAGTATATTGTTTAACTTCTTTTGAGCTGTTGTTTCCTCAGTATGAACAACACTACTATTTACTTTGCTATATCTATCTTTATCAAAAATTTTCTTTGCTTTAAATTGCATTTTAGTGATGGCTTCAAGTTTGTTGTTTTTCTCTCCTGAAAATAATTAAATTTGTTTTAAAATATAATTACAGTATATTCATTTTGTTTGGTTTGCCTTTTAGATATTTTAAAAAAAAATTTTATCTAAAAAATAAATTTATTATTTCTATATAAACTTTATTTGCTCTCTATAAAAGTTTTATCGAATTAAATTGGAGGCTTAAAGTATATAACAAAAAGCAGGTTAACAGAAATAGAACTATTTACTTCATTTGAATAATTGCTACCACATATCAAGCTACATCTTAATAGAAGAAATTAATTCAGCAAAACGAAATTAGATTTTCATATATACAAAATACTTCAGCAGTTTAAGTCAACATTTTCAGTAAATACCAGTATCCTCACAAGACACCAAAGATACAGCAACTATTCTTGTTGTAGTTTCTTTTCTATCTCTGTGTAGTAAAAAAAATTGTATGCTGTAAAAAGGTTTTCTTGAACAACTTATGCAAATTAAACTGAGGGCTTGTATAAGAAAAAGTAAGGTTACTTCCTTTTAAAAAAAAGCTTTTATTTTGGCTCATTATAAATTTTAAATAAAGTAAAAGTCAAACTTACACAACAAAATTAAAGTACTAAAAGAATTGAAATAATAAAATTATTAAAAGAGCAACAAAATTATCATTTAATTTCATATCCTCAAAAACAAAGGATATGGGTTTTACTGTGACCTAAATTACTCCATTAATGTCAAATACTTTTATTTCCATCTTAAGTTGTTGTTCCATGGGTTAAACCATTCACTCTGCTGAGGGTATGTACATTTACCTACCTTTTTAGCAATACTACCTTTTATTTCACAACATACTACCATTATCTGCAATCCACAAAAACAAGTTGTGTTTGAATTTCACAATATTTTGAGCAAATATTTTTTTCAAATTTCTAAATGGATATTTTGCTATTATAAATAGTTCTCATCCGGAGTCATTTGAATCACATATTTCATGTAGCAACAGGCTGTGTTTTAATTTTGTATGTAATGAGTGATGTTGTCATTCTCAATAGATTCTCTACCTTACAGAGTATTTTGAAATACGGTATATACAAGAGATTTAGGAAGTTTAAATAAAGAAAATAAGTATTACCTTTTATATCTTGTTTTCTTGCTTTAGTTTTTATAGACTTTGCTTTAGTAATATTGGAAGAAGATTTCTTTTCTGAAGCAACATCTGTACAAACAAAATTATCATTAATTTATCTATCAATTTAACTTGGCAAAAATTGTGAAAATGCATTACACTTGGTTAGTGCATCCTTCCATCTACAATGGATTTTCATTTATTCTGCTGATAAATATAAGTTTTTTGCAAAGTTAAATTGATAAAAATATGTTTACTAAAACGTTCAAGATCTACAACCCAACAAATCCATGTTATATTCATTATTACTAATTATATTTGGGTAGAACATCAACTATTTTTGGACTCAGGACATGCATTGAAACTGATAATTTTCATATTTGTTGATTTCATCTTCACTTGAGCTACTAGTTTTCACTAAAACACTTGTAAATATTTACAAACCTGCCTATAGTACCACTTACTTATATTTGTTGAGGACGGCCGTTTCAGGAGATGTGTCCCATTGTCAACTCAGACCGTAACTGATCTCAAGGTTTTTGTAGGTTAGGATGGGGGTGGATATTATGGTGGGAGTGAGGGGTGTATTTTGTGAGCATTAGAAGTTATGATGTGTGTGTGAGTTATTATGTAATTGTGTGTTGAGTATGTGGATAGGGTGAAAAATAATAAAATATTTACAAGTGTTTTAGTGGTATTTTTAAGTTTATTATAGCCACCAGATTAAGTACATATAACATAAAATATGTGATGCATTCAGATTATAGTATTTACATGCAAGACAAGTCTGAAAATTATTAGCTGGTTGTAGTATTGCTCTAAATATATATTTCTTTTACATCCTTTCACTGGTTTAGTTTTGTAATTTTTGTTTATGAAAAATTAAAGCAACAGGATTGCATTGAATTTTCTTTTATTGTTTTATTTTCAAATATGACTGAAACTTGTGGTATGATTAAGAAGCATATATTACCCAATCTAGCTTCTTCAAAACTTTAAAATATTGAATGATACTTATTGGGAATATTCAGACTCAGATAAAGCTTAATGGCTTTAACAAAGTTAGGAAATGCAGAAAATAGCGTTGAGAAATATACAGAAGATCCTAAAAGTAAATACAAGAATAATATTATACAAATTTGGCAATATCTTTGTCATCTAGTATCAGTAAAGGCATTTACTCAACTGTTTAAGACATTGTTACTTAATGATAGTAAGGAGTTGCGACAGGCATCAGAATATAAATATAACATATAATGGCAAAACATGTTTCTTAGGTTTGGCAAACATCTCTATTGTCTTGAGTCGTAAAATTTCAAATGACACAAAAAGTACATTGCCCATCAGTAATACAGAGTGAAGAAGAACATTATATATTTTAATATTCTTTTACAGAATAACCTATATCTAACCTTTAGCTAAGATCGCTCTTGTGGGCAATACATCATAAATGATGTAAATAGAAATAACAAAATTGAAAATGAATTTCATGAAATTATATTTTGTAACTTATTGATAATATAACAAATAAAAAAAAATGTTTGGAAGTAATAATCTAAAACTATTTTACTTCTGGTACGACTTATTGCCTGTGAAGAATGATAGGAGAGGATAGGTAATAAGATTATGGTGGGGTCAAATAAACCTCTGACAGATGATATAGTTCAGGTCTTAGCATCAATTTTGCCGGCTATCATATCTCAAGTAAACCTACTTAATGCCTGGGCCATACAAATCCCTTGCAAGAAGAAGGATAATGGCATATAGAGTTAGGCAGAAGTAAGAAAAGGAAATAATGATACTCTTGTACTGGTAATAGCGAAAACATATGAAATCATGTGGATCCACAATCACCTAGAGTAGTCCAACTGTAAAATGGGTGAATAGAGGTGTTTATAACCTACCTGGAAACAACTACTAAGAAGATTTAGAAAATACTTCAGTAAACAAAATTAACTGATAGAGAAAATGAAAACAGTGTAATTAAATGAAAAAAATTTTGAAATTATTTTCAATTTTTTAAAATATAGTTTTTTTTTAAAGTAGTACTTAATATTTTATACAAGGATGGCTGTTTTATACTTTCAACTGAAATAGCTATCAACATATAACAATAAAATAATGAAATCTACCTTAAACTATTGGAAAATAACACTCTAAAGATAATTTGTTGAATAACATGTTTGAATCAATATATCACTACTTCTGTAAGCATTGTTTATTATGAAATCTAACTTGATGACATTAAAGAAAGGCACTGTTTATATTCAACTAGTCAACACATTTGCTGTGGTATGAAACATAAGATTTGTATAAAACTGCTAACATGGCTTTCTTACGCTAACTACACTAACTACTTTCTGACATATGTTTGCTGATCCTTTTTTCAAAATTTATATTATTTAAAATTTTATTTTTTGGGTTTAATGTTAACTTTCTTACGTTTGATTTCTGCACCAACAGGTTTCTTATATCGAGCAATAAAGCTATAAGCTTTCAATCTCTCATAAGTTGAAAGGGAAGCTGCATCTGTTGCTTGCTTCTTAGCAGTAACCAGTCGAGCTCTATAATCAATGCCATATGCTTTTGTCTGTAAAATAACCAATATTAAATTAAAATAGAAAATTAGGAATGGATTAATTCAATATAATTATTTTTGTTATTTTTATTTCAGAGATTGTTTTTTCCATTTCATAAGAAATTTTTATTAATCTTCCATTGGGTGCAACTCTATCAAATTGATACAGCAGACTAAAAATTTGCTGCTATTTGGTGTGCAGGTTAGAGTAATTTTCCCACTCTACATCACCTTTACGTTTTCTTTTGAAATTACAACTACATTACAAATAAGTACAGTTAAGTCACTATTGCCAGATATGTGTGTTGTGATATTGTGAAGATGTATCAAAGTGATACATTGCACCTTATGCTTTTATAGTTTTTGTTAATGTTCATAATTAATATTTTACTCTCCTTTTTTGTTTTTGTGCCAAATGTTAAAATCTTTACTGTGATTTCCAAGTTAGATTGTATTTTTGTGTTACAAAAAATACATATTTTATAGTTTTTTTTATTTATATGTGTTGACATATAAATAACACACACACACACACACACACTGCAACGGGCAACTTGGGGTCACAGATTATTGTCGCAATTATAAAGAAATTTCAGGCTTTTTAATGATTCAAGTAAGTTAAATTTCGAGGGGGAAAGAGAAATAAAATGACCTAAGGGCTATGATAGGACAAGTAAAGAGATATAAAATTAAAGAAACTAAACCATTAGCAGGGAGAGGGGTTCCGTATGTTTTTAACTATACTTTATATACATTGAAGGAGGGGAGAAAGGGTCAAAATCCACCTAAAAACACCAATGACTTTCGAGGGGACGCAGAATTTAAAAAGAAGAGGAAAATGACCAGTAACAAAAATCATAAAAAGATGAAGAGTTAAACGATAAACAAACAAACAGGCAGAAATATCAATCGGTTTGGATCAAGAAGTGGTTTTCGTGAGAAAAGCAAACAAAGATGAAGAGCAGATCACCTGATGTAAATTACGTCATTTTGAAGCCTCGCCATTGGGTAAAAATCGAGAGCGAGGGTAAGACGCTTCGAATGGCTGAGAAAAATCGATGAGGAAGGGGCAGCGTTAATCTGGACTTCAATGGAGGAAGACGTGCTTTCGGGTTGCTTCGTTTTACAAGTCTTTGTTTACGTTTGTAACTTGATAAATAGAACGCCAACATGCAGGGCTAAAGGCTCGATAGGCAGTCGCTAAAAATGTAGTTAAATGTGTTTTGGAACCCTTTTGGAGGATGTAACATCCAAAAGTGGTTTCCAACCTTAACATCAATGTGGCAGCATCCTCAAGAAGTTTGTATGTGTTAGAGGCGAACAATGTGAGAAAATATTAGAGTCAGTAAGGTATTAAATAACAAACAGTGTTTCAAAATTCTATAAAAAAGTGAACAGGGTAAAATTCAAACCCTAATAAATTTCAATTTTAAATAAAAATGTTTATACATAAACAGTGAAAAATAAATAATAAATTGAACAATGGAAATTTAAGGATGGAGAGTGAGAAAGCAAAATTTTAAAGTTTTCAAAAACAGGATCTGGAATTCTACAAGACAACGAAGAAAAGATGTGCAGAAGAGGGGAAGGCTATATGTTTCGGACCAGGGATGCCATCGGCCAAGAAGATGTTGGGTGACACTTCCATTGGAGTACGAGGCTATTTCGAATTGAAGATGGCTAACCATTGATAGAGGGAGAGCATCAAGGCAATCTACCTGGACCGAGAAGAGATTCTAAGTGTAAAGATCAGATCTTAGCTTCTCTCTTTTTCAACTAAATTAAATTTTTATATTGAGAATTTTAGGGGAACATTGAGATTTCAAAAATGTAAATTTAAATAATTTTTTTTCTAAAGATATAAAGATATCAAGCAATGGCTTTGTTTAATACATAAACTAATGGGGGTAGTATTTAGTCGGGGTAAGTCCCATCACAAGAAGGAGGACTTCACGTAACAAGTTTTATAGCTATGAAATAAAAATAATTTTTGGGAATTTGGAAATTTTAAATAAAGAAAGTTATAAATTGTTTTGAAAATAAAGTAATTAAATCAATGTTAGGAATTAAAGGCTTTTTTTTTATAAAATATTAAAGATAAATAAATGGAATGTAAACATGAATTAAGAAAAATTGTTATGAACTTTGGGCAAAAGGAGCCAAATAATAGGGATTATTCGAAAGTAAATGTTTCTTTTTATAGTAGTTTAGACTAACGTTAAAGAGTTAAAATTAATTAATGAGAATCAATTCAAATAAATTAACGAGAATCCATTAAAATTAATGAATGAGAATCAATTAGAATTAATTAGTGAGAATCAATTAAGATTGATTAATGAGAAATAATTAAAATTTAATAATGAGAATTAGTTAAAATTTAAATGGGTTAAATGCTTTACAAGATAGATAGAAAAAAAGAGCTAAATTAATTTTAAATGGAAAAGAATAGTTAAAATTTTAAAGAACTAAATAAAATAAGAATCATACAAACTGTGCTGTATTTTCATAATTTAAGAAGAAAATAAAAACAGATTTTTACTAACTTGCAAACAAAAGAGTAGTGTATTTATTAAAACAGATTTCTTACACACTCCTAAAACTAAAAGGGTCACTTCGCCATTAAGATGCCTTCAAATGAACTCATTCCCCAGTAAATACATACCCAAAGAGTTAAATCTCAGCAAGTTAGGTTTTTTAAAATTTAAAGTCCAGTGACTAGTTCTCTGGCAGATTATGGCAGGCCATTGCACAGATTTCTAGTTCGGGCCCATTTCAAAATTTTTACTTGGATGGTGAGGAGGCGGCAGCCTTCAGCCGTGGGACGGCCGGCTTGCTGGTTTGGCATTGTGTGCGCTCTGTTGCAATACACACACAGACATGTGTCTGTGCCACCCACACGCATACATACATGTGTGTGTGTATATATATATATATATATATATATATATATATATATATGAGCTGAATGAAAATCTTTTCTACTGTTAGCATAGTCCTATATTAAGTTATGAGAGCTTTGAATCATGTATAATTAATATGCTGTATCAGTTTCTTTGACATTTGTTAATAAATTGTTTTAATTTATAAAACGTATTACAGTAAATTCTTAGTAATCCGGCATATAT
Source organism: Prosapia bicincta (assembly GCA_036971475.1). NCBI lineage: Eukaryota > Metazoa > Arthropoda > Insecta > Hemiptera > Cercopidae > Prosapia > Prosapia bicincta. Next base: position 45,164,935 of record JBAIZL010000005.1, on the reverse strand, counting down.
GGGGCTGGGATACTGCCGGATGACTGGAGAGTCCATTAAAAACACAATTTACATCGAAAAATATTCATGTGTATTGCCCAAAAATAATGAAGACATAGAAAATAGTAATATACTGCACTTGAAATGATGGAACTAGAATTAATGTACTGGTCTATACTATTGAAACAGTATTTTTCTTACCTGTTTACATTTCTTAGCAGATTCATTGCCTTTATATGGAGCTATAGCAGGTGTCTTTAGCCAGGCTCTTGTAACCTTTTCATCGAAAAAGACCACATGATACCATGTCTGAAAAAAATAAAATTCAAACACTGTATCTAGACAAAATATATCGCTTGTTCACAGTGGTATAGATAACACACCACTAGTTTCTAGAAATTGTTGTCAAAAACCGACAAAAAGCAACACAAACAACATGCAGATCTTTGTTGGAAAGTTTTTCTAAATATAATTACTGTACATCTTAAAATTAAATTTCTTACTTACTATTTATTTTTGTACCCAAAATTTGTAAAGGTAGGTTTTTGTAATGGTTTAGAACAGAGCCAATTAAACTATAACCTACAGGCCACATCCAGCCCAACACAGAGTTTCAAGTGCTCTGCTGATCAAAAGTGGCTCTCTGAAGTATTCAGGGTATAAGTCTTTAAAAAAAAATATTAATAAAATACTATTTTATTGTTGTACTTATATTTTAGTTTAATATCTAGCAATATTTTTCACACAAACAGCTTATGCGTACTCACTATTTTATTGTTTCTAGTTTACATCTTTATCAAACAAACAATAGTCTCATGCACCCATATACCTTTGATAAAGATGCCCATTCTATTCAGCCCTTTCAAAACCTTCAACAACCATACTACAAATACTGTAATGTGATGGTGACCTCAAAGCATACAAGAAAGCCCTTCACTATGTATGATGTAACGCAACTAGCTGACATCTTAATTGCTATATGTCAAATCAATGGCTTGTGACATATTTGTGTTTGTGACAAGACCCAGTGGGAAGTCTCAAATATCGACTTAAAATTCATAAGTAGAATTTATATGAATTTGTTTTAATTTTTCAAGGTATTTTACTTTTGCATCGTTTGTGATAACCTATGGCATTCCCTATGCACCTAATTGAAGTGCATTGACACAGCTCCTGGTCTTTTAAAGATAAGGTAGAACTCACCTCGAGTAAAACAATGCGCTAAACAGAATATGAAAGGGTACCAAACCAGAAAAATTGTTTGTAAATGATCACAGTTATAGACTTCTCTACAAGATAATGTTGGACATATAGTTAAACTAAATACAATATGTATAACACACAAAAATTCAACAAAATGTTATTAGAAACAAACAAAGTACTGAATTTTAGTTGAGTTGTGTAGAATTTCATGTAAGTTTAATGAATAAGATTCTGAAATAAGGAACATATTGTCATAATTTATTATCTAAAAATCAATGTATTTTAGTAGTGGTTGAAGAAATAAAGCTTACTTCCATGCCATGTTCATTGCAAAATAAAAATGTCGAAGTACAATCTTTCAGTTTGTTACAATTCAAGTTTCTTCTTTCCTTATTTCGTTTACGGAAGAGTTCATATTTTACTTTAAGAAAATAACAAATGTTATTGCACATATTGTAGAAGGCATCATACCTTTAGCTATTTTCACTGTTTGATCTTCTTTCATGTTTCTTTATTTTCCATAAAAAAATGATCAGACACCTATCAAAATGGCGCCCCAACAACCTGTAATTGAAGCCTATGCATTGAACAAAAAAGTTTCAAATAAATGGGTCTCAGAATACATATAATGAATAGCCTGAAAAGCACTTTTAAGGTTGAAACAAAGAAAGTAAAGACAAGATATGAAATTAAAGTTTTGAAGATTATAAAGAGTTTCGCATTCTCGTTATAGTTCTCAGAATAAACAGTTAAACTTTCAGTATAGAGTTTACTTGTAGAAAAATTACAAACTGAGGGCAAACCATAGGTTTATGGAAGACGCATAAAATTGCATGTAATACCATTGTTCAATTACGATCTTTCAGTAAAAATAACTCCACTATGAAGGATGATTCTAAAAATGTTCAAAAATACCTGATGCGATATAAGGTTAGGAGTATTGTGTTAATATAATTGAACAATGAGAGGTCAAAATGTGGCATTTCTATGATTTATAGAGAAAGATAAATGCATTGATAGTTTGTAAGTAGTGGGATGTTTTTACCAAAAAAATGTGCCATGTTCTTTATCAAATGGAGCTATGAGAGTTGGCGAGTAGCATAATGACATTTGAGGGAGCTATGAAAAACTACTTTGAATGCCAGATGTTATGGTTTGCTTAAGAGACCTGTATACACGTGGAATCAGAAGCAAAAATAGTCTTGAACAGGTAGGTAGTTCTCAGTAAAATGTTAGAACCTCAGCTAGCCTTGCATTTTACTTAAATAAACTTTTAAGATTAAGTCTCTAAACATAGCTCACTTTTAAGCTGCTGTTCTCTTAAAAAGAAATTTAGATTTTCTGTAATTTATGATCAGGCGTAATCAGTCTGACAGTCAGAGAAGGAAAGGGTTTGGAGGCCCCCGATGTTTTGCAGCATCTGTCACGTGACACTGACTGCAGGTAGGAATTTGGGAACAGGAATTTGTTTAGGGCTGGATCTGGGAGGGGTTTCTGCATGGCTGGACGTTTTATTGGGTGGAACGGAATACGATTTTTATGCTGGGGGACGTTTATTTATTAAGTTTGAGTCTGGCTGACTGACATTTTATCATTTTTGCACATGCTATAAAGATGTATGTAATACGGATGTTGTGACATAAGAGTGTAGTAATGTGTGGTAATTGCTTAGGGTAGAATGGGGTGAAAGAAAAGGTAAGAGGGGGCGTGGAAACTAGTGTTATGGGGGGTCCAGGAGGATTTTGGGAAGGTGGCGGAAGATGGGAGAGGGTCCAGACATATCACTGATGTTCCAGATGTGAGGATATTTGGAGCTTTCGGCTGTGCCAAAATGTTTTGCAGAAAGTAAACGTGTGAAGTCGGACAGGGTAGGAGCATGAAATGATTGACGTATTTAGGAGTTGGAGAGAAAAAGGAGGGAGTTTGAGATGAACCTCAGCGATCATGCCTGGTAGGCTTCGAGACGTTTCCGGGAGGTTTTGGTTCAGAAGGCCACCATACTGGTGCGGAGTAGGTGATGACAGGACGGATAAGCATGAGATAGATGAGGTGTTTGACTTTTAAAGGCAGAGGACTGTGGCAGGACAGGAAGGGGAATAGCTTACAGCGGATAGCTATCCCTTTGTAAAGGACGGAGTTCACGTGAGGTGAGAAGGAAAGGCGCTTGTCGAGGATGATGCCAAGATACTTGACTGAGCACCTCATGTAATAGATCCCCCCATCAAGAATGATGGCTCTGGTCTGCGGCTGATATTTTCTAGTGAAGCATATTGCTTCTGACTTGCCAGTGTTAACCGCTGTTTTACATTTACAGAGCCATGGCGATAGGGTGTCTAGTTGCATATGGACTGTCCTGCAGGCTTTAGGAACGCTCCTGGAGCTGCAAAAAAACATGGCGTCATCCGCGTACAAGGACAGGGATACGCCTGGGAGAAGAGGAATGTCTTTTGTATATAGGAGGTAAAGGAGAGGACCCAGTTCAGATTCCTGTGGCATGCCAGCAGAGATCAGCCTGGAAGAGGATAAACTGCCTTCAGTAGAAACCGTGATGTTTCTGTCAGAAAAGTAGGACATGAGGAGGAAGACAATGGGAGGAGGATGGGAGTGGCCAATTTGTGTAGAAGTCCAGTTGCCAGACACAGTAAAAGGCTTTGCTGACATCAAGGAAGACTGCAGTGGTGGACTGTCTCTTATTGAAGGTATCCATTACCACATTTGTGACTCCCATCAACTGCTGAATAGTGGAGTGCTCTCTCCGGAAGCCAAATTGCTCCTGTCTAATAACGCGAAAAATGTAGTAGTGAAAGAGTCTTTAAAAAAGTTTTGATATGATCGGGGAAAGGGAGATCGGCCGGTAGCTGTCAGGATTGTTGCGAGGTTTGCACGGTTTTGTAATGAGGACGACCTTGCCTGTTTTCCAACAGGAGAAGAAGTGATGGTGGCAGATGGAATAGTTGAAAATATGGTGAAGATATGAAATGAGGATGGATGGGAAGTTGATCAGGCGTAGTACAAACTCCACACAATTAAATACAAAGATACAGAACGCCTATCCAGGATAATGATGCACCTTAATTTCCAACTAACAAAACCTGTGAAGGCTTCAAAAGAACAAACCCTTAGTTGTTCTCAAAATGAAACAGTCAACAGAATTCCTTAATCAAACTAGTCATTGTTTATCAGCTGGATTAAAATCATTGTAGCTAAAATTATCACAAAATAATATAGAAACTGCATCATCAACATTAATATGAGTGTAGTACTTTCTTCAGCCCGAGAAGCGTAGAAAGCTACTACATAAAGCATGTCACATAGAGAGGCACTATTTTCTACAGGGGTACCATTTTATTTTAAGTGGCTATTACACAACTTGAGAAAGAAATTCCACCCGAAGTTGAATGCTTTTTTGCAGAGTCTTGAGTAAGATGACTAACCATTGCTCTTGCTTACGGCCAATAATATAAAGCAAATGATTCAACAACAATGGCTACTTAAGTGATCTCTTAAATTAATTCTCTTCTAACGAAATCTTTGTTTTCAGGAGAAAACAACCTATTCTTAATTCAAGCTGAATTTAAAGATAGGTTGTATTTACTGGTAATAAATAAGACTAAACCACTGGAAGTAATAGATGACATAAGGCTGATTTGGCACCATTTTACAAAATGGTGATTTGTAAGTAAATACACCAAAAGGTGAATTGCCTTGAAGAATACTTCAAAAATCTTAATGTTTTAAAAATTACAAATGCCATTAAGTTTTGAAAGTAAAAAGATTAGCGGAGATTAATAATTTAATTTGTATTACATAAAGAAATGAGAAAGACATATTGCTGTAAAGTTACAATAGACTATATTAAAAAGTGTAACTGGTTCTTATGCAATTGGCTGCACTAAACAGCTGCCTGGTTTATCTGAAACCTACATCAATAGAGGGGTTAAAGATTGAGCTGAAAGGTCAACTAAGCAAACATCTGAAAAATTAAATATGTCTACTCATATTTGTCATTGATTCTGAACAAATTTAAAAAGTACCTCCAGAGTGAGTAAACAAAATTAGCATCACCTATATCAGAAATGACGTTGCAGCAGATACCCATGTTATATGATCATCTACTATGGAAATAATTGGAACTGAATATTAAACCCGACTTTCCATCAAGGCTCATGCCAGAATACACACCAGAACTTTAAAACACTATTTAAGTACAGTATAATCCAATTAATTTAAATTAATGGCAAAAGAGACCTGCTCCGATTATTAATAAAGTATATTAACTGATTTTTTATTATAGTAAAGACTAAAGACACCTGCAGTGACAATCTTGATACCAAACATGATGTTTCGCACATATTTTTGAAGCATGTATATAGTCCTCATTTTCTCCAATGGCACACGGAAATGAAGTTTTATATCAAGACAAACAATACAACTTGCTTTTTAAGAATTGTAATAGGAGTAAGGAGAGGTTATCATAATATTAACATGCAATACTACTTTGCTATATGGCTAGTATGTTACAATATACAATAGTAACTTACTGTATATTGATACAATATTGTAACATTGTATACATTCTAACACTTAATAGGCGCTATGTATATAATAAATGTTAATATCGATGTTTATACTAAAGATATATAGGCTACCAGAGACTCAAGTCGAGGTCAGAAATATACTCGTATAATGATTCAATCTTTATATAAATATATTGACATTGGAATTAAAAGAAAATGGTCAGTTACCTATGGTCAATACCTAGAAGCCCTGGCAAGGCACAATCAAATCAAGATAGGTTGGGTGCCAGGGCATAGGGGAATATTTGGAAATGAAGCCGCAGATGCGCTGGCCAGAGAGGGGTCTTCGACTCCCCTGATTGGACCGGAGCCGGCGGTAGGTATTTCCAAATCCATGATCAAGATTGCAGTGCAAAGGTGGATGGCTGAAAGACACTGTGAGCACTGGATCAGGGCTGAAGGGATGAGACACAGTAAGCTAACCCTTAGGAAACCTTCCTTGGGGCTGCAGAAGAGTCTCATCTATCTGTCTAGGCAGGAATTGAGGATAGCCATAGGTCTACTCACGGGACACTGTGGACTAAGGAAACATTTGCATAAAATGGGTATCTACAAAGATGAACCAGTGTGCAGATTATGCGGTCAAGAACTGGAGACTGCCACACACATCATTTATAGATGTGCAGCACTTACCGAGAGGCGCTTCAACCTCTTTGGTGATAGTACAGCTCTGGTGGATGCTGAAGGTAAAACACTAGTCAGGAAACTCCTAAACCTGGTAAGAGGGAAGGGGCTATTTGACTAGATCAGGGAGGTAAGTACAATATACCTTAAGGTAGCGGTGCTTCGGGCAGTTAGAAAAAAAAAAAAAAAAGAAATACATGCTAACACTTAATAGGAGCTATGTATAAAATAAATGTTAATATCGATGTTTATACTAAAGATATATAGGCTACCAGAGACTCAAGTCGAGGACAGAAATATACTCGTATAATGATTCAATCTTTATATAAATATATTGACTTTGAAATTAAAAGAAAATAGTCATATTGAAAGTTATTAAAAAAATGAATATTTCTCTTCACTAAGGAGAAAAAAAGTTTGTTTGCACAAATCAGCCTGATATTGTAACATAAACTTTACAAAACAGTAGTGTCCCATAAGTTCAATTTAAAATTACTATATACTAACTATAAAAATTTGTCTCAATTGAGGAATGAAGGGTTAGCAAAAAAAAAAAAAAAATGGAACAACCTACAAATCAGGTAACAACTTTTGTGGGTCCTTTTGCATTAACATTATAGTTGTGAGTTTTTATCTGTCAATCTAAATAAAAAGTAACACAAAGAGATTTGTTATGGCGAGATATGTGTCAAATCAACTTATATCTGATTTGAAAATTGCCCAGATGCTTTCAACCTGTCTTGTAGAAAGTAACATCCCTTTATTATTATCACAATCAAGGATAAGGAATGTTTACCTGTCATCTTTGTGGAAAATATATGGCGGAGGAATTGAATCAATCTTGAACCTGCTTACAACAACTACAAGGAAAATATTTCAAATGTAATTAAACAAGAGCATGGAGAAATGGAATTTACTAAGGCAAAATTGAATTCTTAAGAACAATTGGGCCCCTAATATTGGATAAATATAATGGATGTAATACATTTATTACTAAACCCGTTTTGCACCCTGCTGTCTAACTGCACTGATTATACATCAGTATGGTATGCTTGATATTTACTTGACAGATGTAGAAGCCAAGGAGTTTTAAATATTTACCTTTGCTTAATTGTACCTTGAACTCCTGTCTAATTTATTTGACAGATTAACTTTTAAGACACATGTTATATCTTTGAAAATAATGAAATGTTATTACTCTAATGTTTCTAAAATTTGTGTGCTGTTACTGCTACTTAAAAGACCATAGCTACTGGGCACAGTACACTCCTTGCAAGAATGTGGTTCCTTTTTAGCATATCATCACAAAAAGAAACCAGTTATTAGAGATATTTTGTCATTAAGATATAGAAATACTATTATTTCAATGTTTAATTTTATATTAGAAGAGGTAATTTGCATTTGGCTGTACATATACAAATGTGTTCAATAAGCCTACGTGAATAAGAAATCAACATTAGATGAGATCATGTTGTACGTTAAATTGGACCAAATAAAAGCGTTCTTCATTTACAGTAAGTAACACAGGTAGAGTTTTATTGCTTTAACATGTCAGTCTTTTTAGTTTTAAAGACTTTGAAATTGCTAATTTAATCCTTAAATATTAATTTTAAAGGTTCATAAGTTGTAGTTAAGTTCAATTTATTTTAAAATGTTCATGCTGTATATTATAACTATAAATCAAGATTATTATATTTTTACTTACAGGTGTCATGGTGCCTTCCAGCCAAAAATAAGTTTCAAAGTCTGGGCAGTCATCCACCATTGCGGGCCACCAAGGGTAACCTTTCACTCGGGCCCATACAATGGAACCAGCATTATACTTATTGTGTATAAGATATTCTTCTTCCTCTTCTTCTGGTCCATGCTCAGCTTTCTCACAACTGTTATGTAGAGGATCTGAAATAAAGCAGAATCCATATAAAGCTAGACCAGTTACCGTTTATTGTAAAAAGAGTCTATTGCTCTTTACTAAGTGATCCAAAAAGATATTGCAAAATATAACAAAATCAGTTAACACATTTTGTGTATAAAAAAAATTAAGTTAGTATCATTTCTTCTGGATTACATATGATAGAATTGTCCACTGTAATAGTCCATGATTCCTGGATAATATATTTACAGGTTACCAATTACAGTGCATATATTAATGCTTGGCATGTAGGGGAAAGGAAGCCTGAGTTGCTTCTGCTACACCTCCCTATATTCACGATTATAGTAAATTAAACTTGAAAGTTGCTGTTGTCCTTGGTAAAGCTGGTGGATTTGACTGGGATAACTGTTTGCTAGTCCAGATAGTATCATCTCTGCTGGTGGTGTGAATGAGCCAATGATATTCCCAGCGCGCTGTGAAGACTGTTATTGATGTAGTTTAGCCTGTTCACTGCAGTATCAGATGAAAGCAGCCTTTAGTATAAATTTGACATTATCTGTTGTATAAATAAATTACACTATAGAATTTGTCTTTTAGAATCTTTACTGAAAATTATAACCTCCTTAAATAATCAGTTGAACTCCTGCATTTTTACATTGTGCACTTTACTAATATCATTTTAATTAGACTCAAAAATAAATAAATAACTTATATGAGACATTCAGTTAATTTGAACAAGGTTTTAATATTTTGTAATATGTGTAACTATTTATGAGCTGTGTGGTTGAGTCTAATTGGGTATCACCAAGGAGTACTGTTGTCTAAGCTTTCTGCCACTATATACCAATTAAATATAACTATTTCACAATCAGTGACAATATTTGCAGACAGATGATAACAGAGGATATTCATTAGGGAGTAGTTGGGTCACCTACTAAATGTTACCACTTATGTTTGGTTAATCTTCAAAAAAACAATTATACATTTACTTAAAATGTTTTCAAAACTTAAAATTATCAAAGTACTTTAAATTATAATTAATGTTTTGTTGAGTTTTTGTTAAACACATTAAACTATCACCTGTCAAGTCTTTTAGTATTTAGGTACTTGTTCCACCAAGTCTGATTTTAATTTTACCTGGATTCATGCTGCAATACCACTTGTCAGGCAGATCTAAAGGGTCGGTAACATGAGGCATGTAGCGTTGTTTCTGGCAAGTTATGTTGTCACATATTACCTAAAGGACATAAATCATTAGCAAGTAAAATTATATAAGTTGCCTAAATCCTGTGTAATAATATGTTTTGTTTTTATTTTCACTAAAAAAATAAATAATACTACTTTTCCTTAATTGGTTGTCTAGAAATTGTTCAAACCATTTGAAAGCAAATCATAATCTTGTGTGTTGAATATTTTAAAAATTTGTTAAAGTTAATAACTAAGCCTCTAACAAGGGCAGCCTATTTGATTCAAATTAGGTCCAAGGGATAGAGTATGAGAGAAAACCTAAATAAACTCTAATTATTAATTTTGCCATCTTGAACTTGATCTTACTTGCAATATTGATTATAAAAATTCTTGAACTTACAAATGTCCTTAACTCATGTTACTTAACCTCTGTTATAAGAACATTTTATGTTCACTATAGTTAAAATAGTATGTCTCATTCGTAAAGATTTTTTAAATTTAAAACTTACGCTCTTTGTATCTGTGTAACCTAAAATCATTAAGTAGGCTTAATGCATAGGTTATACATTTTTGTAATGTATGTAATTTAAGCTCTCTTACATTAGTAAACAGAGCTCTTGGATTACCTTATTGTTGTGGTATAGTGAAACGCTTGTGAAGGAGAACATATTCACTATTGTACACCGGTAATCCTACACAATACTATACTGTATTTAGTAACACAGACATGGTTGATAGTTGTTGCATTTACTTTTCAACTCGCTTATTCTAATACCAAATAATTTTGTGAAATTAATTGCTAGAGATATTACCTATTTATATTTAAAACTCAAACACATAACCAATCACAATTACTTCTAGATTTCTCTCTTCATCTGTGGTCCATTGTGTGCCAATTTCTGAAATAGCAAATTTATCTCACTAGTATTTTAATATATATCACCTAACATAGGTTAGGGCATTGGAGGTGGTTGTAGGCACCCTATCAATGAAGATGAAATGATTCTTATTAGAAAATTTGTTTATTGAAGTGTTCATGTTTGTTTATTAAACTGAGACACTAAGTTTGTTTATCAAAGGGTCCATAGCACTGAAACCAAAACTAAAGTTTACACATACCTATACAATATAGTATCAACTTTCAAAATCTTTAGTGGTCTCTTTCCTCTTTCTTGCAAATATTCCCAAACACTGATCTATTGTTTTCAAGGCAAAACTTGAAACATGTTCATGGATGATATATTTTGCCCATGTCTCAAATTTAACTCAATCTTTGGGCCAAGGTTAAAGATTTAAAACTTAAAGTTTGTCAGTAAACTTTTACAAATACACTTTTTCAACAGAGTTGATCTAGCTTTGAGATTGAGTAACAAGTAGATTTTCATAATATATTTCAATCTATTTACACTGTCAGTAGTTTTATTATACTACTTGTAAACATAAATCCTCTATATTTTTTGCATTCTGTTGCTTTATTTCTTTTTCTTCATGATTTACTTTGAAATTTTGATTAATTCAAATCTTATTCTTAATACTTTTATCAGAAGTTAAAAGACAAATATGTAACTTTTAACATTTTTAAAATAAAATCTCCAGCTTTTTTTTAAACGAAATAAAAGGCACTAAATTTCTACAGCTCACTATTTGCTGTTCAAACTTCCAATTTTTGGTGGTCACTAATATAGTAGTCATTGGTTGTTCTATGAAATATGTAATTAATTCTTCTTTAAATATGTTTTCATATTGTAGAAACCACATGAGGTCCAGCAAAAATTCTATACACTTAAAGAAACAGTAACATTCAATTGCGTTTCTCCGTTCAATCGCATTTTTTTATGATTGATTGAAATGGTAGCATAAAGTATCTAAGAAACTCTTGAAATTCATGTTAGTTATTCAATCATGAACATATCATTTCAGTCTGTAATTACACAATATAATACAATAATATTTGGCAATAAGTTCCCTAAAAGTTTCTCTACATTAGACACAACAGTAATCTTGTTGCTAGTCATATCACATATGCATAATGCATGGACTAATTGTTTAAAATTCTTTTAAAGGAAATCAACTTAATCCTTAAGAAATAAAGACAAACCATGAAGTCATATTTTCTTAGCCCTTACAGGTTAATGACAAGTCCTTAGATAACCAAGAAATGTAATTCTTCTTTGCTATTGTTGTTTGTTTAAATATGCACTATTAAAACGACCCCTTCTTACAGTTTTTTATACTTTAATCAGAAGAAATTTGTTTAAAATATTTAGTAATTCATTTCAACATTTACTTTTCCTAAACTCCAACGAAATGTGTTAAAACTATTTTCTTAGTATAGTTGTGTTAATGAAGAACATTGCCTAATTCTAGGTTTTTTTATTTCTTTAGCCTAATTAAGTCTTTGTGGTAGCCTAATTAATTATCAATTTTAGCTAATAAATAGACAGTCTTTAAAAGTTAATTTGTAACTCATGGAGTTGGTTTTACATGCAATTCTGAAAAGTTTACCTGATAACTTAATAAACCTAAAAAATTGACATCCTACCAATCTGATACTTTTAAGTGAAATTTGAAGAAACTTTACTGAGATACTAAGTGAGATATAATTATACTTATCAAATAAATATATATGTGTGAGTATTAATTAACAAAGAATTTGAAAAAACATCATTATTTGTTAACTAGTCAATAAATTAAGCTTAATGTTAGCAACCAAAATTTTAAACTTCTTTCCAACTTAAATTATATTTACATTTTGGTTTGAGAGACATTTAGCCTTACTACAGGTTTTAAACAAGATATCCAACAGGATCTTAGATACTTCAAGAATGATACACGTTATTTTTAGAACTTTAAAACTTCTTGAAATATCCAAGATCCTGTTGGATATATATATATATTCTTGATATTTTACGTTATCCATTGTTTTTCCGTTGAACTGACTTTATGAAGTTAATATATTACTATTGTAAGTAATTTTATCCACCATTAAGTGCAATGATTTTACCTTGTGTGATTACATCATCACAATCCTTATCAATCATCACACAAGGTAAAATCATTGCACTTAACGGTGGATAAAATTACTTACAATAGTAATATATTAACTTCATATATATAATACGTTTTCATTTTCATTACTGATGATGTTGGTACTGTTTCAACAAAAAGCTTTGAATATAAATTAATAAATATTCTTGTATTTGAATAACCTATGTTGTTTTAATATATATATATATATATATGTGTGTGTGTGTGTGTGTGTGTGTGTGTAATGTGTGTGAGTGTGCATTAAATATGGTGATATGCTTTCTTGTATAGTTAATAAATTTAAAATATTTCAAAAACAAGAATAGTTTTAATACATATTATTCAAAGATTTTCACCAATAAAACAACAGTACCAGCATCTTCAGGAAAATAATTATGTAACCAAATATTTTTGCAAAAATAAATCATATGTACTACCAACAACCATAAGTTTATAAGTATTGCACTTTATGTAATTTTTTCCATAACACCAATGACCTTATAAATATATTGTTGCCTTGATCTCATTTGAATCTGTTCATCAAATAATCTGTCTTTAACTTTATCTTTATAAATTTCAAATGTTTCATATATATTCACCTTTACTCCTTTCTTTAATTCTTTTAATAATTTCAAGCCTCTTTGAAGATGCTGGTACCATTTTTATCGGCAGAAAGCTTTGAATAATATATTTATTAAAACTATTCTTGTTTTTGAAATATTTTAAATTTATTTAACATGTATATATACAGTGCCGGCAAAAAGTTTAGGGACAGGCAAAAAAAGTACAACTTTTAGCTTTAAGTCAATTCATTAATACAAAAAATGAAAGTCAAATTGAAAATTTGAGAAAAAAACAAGAAACTATGAACTTAATAGTCTATTGGCCCGCCTTTGGCCTTGTAGCAGCTTTTTACACGGTCTGGCATCGTGTCAATGAGCTTTCTGCACTTTTCCTTGCTGATGTCTTTCCAGAGTTGAGCGATCATTAGCTTGAGCTCGTTCTTGTTGGTAGGCTTCTTTTTGGCCAACCGCATACCCATAGTATTCCATATGTTTTCAATGGGATTTAAATCAGGGCTTCAGGCTGGCCAAGAGAGAATTTCTACATCTTGATCGCAAAACCATGCCATGGTTTGACGGGATTTATGGCAGGGAGCATTGTCTTGCTGAAAAATGAAATTTTCACCAAGCAACCTTGCAGCTGAGGGAAGCATTACTTCTTCCATGATCTTGCAGTAAGATGTGCTGTTGACTGAGCCTTCAACAGCTGCTATTAAGCAGCTTGCGATTTTGGCGAGGTGTCGTCTTATGGGGACGTCCGCTTCCGATGACAGTACCCGTCTTCTTAAATTTATTCACAGTGTTCTCAACACAAGTCTTAGAAACGTTCAATGCATGTCCAATTGCTCTGTACGTCATGCCGGATTTATGCATACCAACAATTTGCCACCTAACTTCAACAGTCACAGATGAACGACCCATGTTTTTGGGAATAAACACTAGAAAAGCGCACTAAACAAGTAGGGTTATGTCAGCACAACTGAGGAACAACTAAACAACAACAAATGCGCACGCACATGTCCCCCCGCCCCGCCATGACGCGAGGAACACAACGGTACAGTCTGTTCCGCTCCAAGTGACTCCGTTCACTAGATATTCGCTATTGAAATGTGAGAAGTTTATGCTGAAAAATCTGAAAATCTAAAACAAAGTTAACCTGTTACCAAATGAGAGGTGATTTTTTGTAAATAATAAATAATGCATATTTATATTCTAAATGTTATGCTAAACATGTGTACAAAGTATCATTTGAATCACATGTGTATTTTTTTTATTATACATTTTTAATTGGAAAAAAACAGGGGTTTCCTCAAAAATTTTAAAATGGGAAAAAATTTATAATTTGCCAACCCTTACTTATAAATGAATGAAAATTTCAGGAAAATCGTAACTTTTCATGCCCAAATTATTGATAAGTTACTAATATATGATTGGCAGAAAGTTTTAGGACAGTAGCAAAAACATATAAATGTAGGGGTGTCCCTAAACTTTTTGCCGGCACTGTATATATTGTAACATTTATAGAATGGGCTATATAATATTATTTAAGAATTGGAAAATAGATGAGAAATAACTCACTCAAAATTTAGAAAGAAATTCATTAAAAGATTGGTTAGGTTAAAATTGAAACTAAATTCTGGTAAAAGCCTAGGAATTGTAAACAAGGTTTTTGAACTGGAAATGTATTAGGAAATTTGTTATATCAAATAACCTAACACATAAATTAAAATAAGATAATCTAATAATAGTTATGTGTAAACAAATTTGTAAACTGTAGGAACATAGGGCCTAAGTAATTACTTGAAGGAGAAAGTGAACACGTTTGTAAACAAAAGAAAATTGAAAGGTTATGTTTCTATGAATTCGGCTCAAAACACACACAATTCAGAACTATTTCAAAAGTAAAACACAAAGACACTTCACACACTAATAATATTAATAAAATAAACACTGGAAGGTTTGTTGACGATAGGAAATTGAAACAGTGAGTTTCAACCAAATTAACGAAATAAAAACTGGTGAAAACAAACTTGTTGGTATGTCAGCTGTAACACAGATGTGAAAGCAAGAAAGTAGGTCAGTGTGACAATCGATTCTAGTGAAGAAAAAGAAAACGAACTAAATTATAACCCATATGTGTTTTTTTTTAAGAAGAAAGGCGGCCATATTTTAAACAATTTTAAAAAAAAAGGACGCGTAGTTAGAGTGGAGTTGATTCTAGCGTGGGTGACGCTACAAGACCGGACCTGCCAGGACCAGTCAAAATTCTATTTATTTGAAAAGAGTTCGTCTAAATTATACAGTTTTGTGAGTAAACTTGGCCAGATTAAACAGGAATAAGAAAATTGAAAGAGTTAATACAGTGAAAATATAATTTGAAAGAACTAAAACGGATTTAAGTGTGTGAATTGTTTAATTGGAGAGAACGGGAATTTACGTAAGCGACCAGCAAAATTTTGATATTTATTAAGTTGAGTAATAGCGCTATAAAATAACTTTAGCGGACTTTTAAGATAATAGAGAAGTTTAAATTTGTATATTAGGATATCGGTTGAAATGCAGTACTCCGGCACTATACGATATTTTGGGAAATTGTTCAAAACCATCAAATTGGACGATATCCACAAGAATTTTTTTTAAATTGAAGTAGGAAAGATACTTTTTTCAATTTAAAGTAGGGTACTAAATTCAGCGCGGATGTAGAAGTTGTGAATAGGCGCGGAGTGATACTTACGTCACAGTGCTGCGCATAAGGTTGTACGCATTGTCCGCGGTACGTCACGCAACCTTACGTGTGTAGATATTTGAGAAACAACTTCTACAGTTAGGATAGATTGGTTTTAAATTTATAAAATACTGTATACCTATATTAAAATATACCGAAAAAGTGTAAAGTCAGGTTAGGTTTGGTTTTAATTTTATACATTGAAATTCAGTTGTAAAATCACGAAGCATTTGCAAAACTCTGCGCCTATTCACAACTTCGAGTAATTTTTATACATATATTTAAATATACTTATAAAGTCTCCAGTTAGGATAGATTTGGTTTTAAATTTATACAATACTGTATACCTATATTAAAATATACCTAAAAAGTGTCAAGTCAGGTTAGATTTGGTTTTAATTTTATACATTGAAATACAGTAGTATCACGAAGCATTTGTATCACTCCGCGCCTATTCACAACTTCTACATCCGCGCTGAATTTTTTTCGCTACTTTAAATTGAAAAAAAAGTAACTTTCCGAGGTCAATTTTAAAAAAATTCTTGTAGATATCGTCCTATTTAATGATGTTAAACCATTTCCCAAAATATCGTATAGCGCCGGGCTTCTGCATTTTTACCAGGATATCTTATAGTTAATTAATAGTTCGAAATAATCCAGTTCAAATAGTTTGGCCTTTTTGCATTTTCAAAATTTAATATTGTTTGTTCAAAATTTATTTAATTAACCTAAGAATTTCTAAAAATATAGCCCATACTATAACCCCGAGATATCAAGAGATCTTAAAATAGCCAAGGGTATAAAAACCTTGTAACTCAAATTTAAAGAATCGAATTTTAGTATATTTTGTTAAAAATTGTTAAGTTGTAAAATTTTGTTTTGTGTATTGTTTAATGTTGAGATGAAATTGTAATAATAAATGTTAATGAATTGTTCCTGAGAAGTTTTATTTGTTTTAAATAAAAAATTCAATTTATTAAATAGTAAAACATAATTATATTGTATTGTGTCTCTTTAAAAATTATGTTACATTTGGCGCAACAACGTGGGAGCTCGATAAAATTTATTTAGAGAGATTTTGAAATAAAATTAATTTAGAACTTTTTATATGAAAAACATTTGAACTGGAAATAGATTTAGAAAAAATTTTGTAAAATTAAACACTGAGTTGAATAGAATCAAGACTAGGTTGTTTTGTAGAATAAGTTTACTAATAGCTTAAATATGTCTGATGAGAGGGAATTATACAATTTGCGGAGAGAAAAAGCTAAAAAAACAGAAAAAGGGGAACAATTAGAAAAGAGTAGGCGGAAAAGGGCGATAGAAACAGAAGGGGCTGCTCAGGGGAGATTTGTTAGTTTTCAGGAGGGGATCGAAAACAGGGAGGAAAATATTATAGGCGAGCTGGTAATTGTAGGGGACCAGGAAAAAGGGACAAGCCTAGAAATACTAGAGACAGAAACGGAAGGCACAGATATGCCTATAGAAGAGAGTGAGGTGGAAACCCAAGTAGATGAGGCTAGGGGACTACCACCTATGCAAACCCAACAAAAAAAAAACAGGGAAATAATGAGAATGAAGATTTAAGGGAGATGATGAGAACTCTCATGGAAATGAGTGAAAAAGGGAGTGAGAAAATAAAAGAGGAGATGAAGGATATGAGAGAGGATCTAAATAGACAATTAAATATAAATAATGAAAAAATAAATAGACAATTAAATATAAATAATGAAAAAATAAATAGACAATTAGATAAGATAGATGAAATAAAAGGGGAAATGAAAGATATGAGTGAGGATATGAGGGAAATAAACAAAAAATTAGAGGAAAATAGAGACGAAATGAGAGAGATGAAGGAAGATTTCAAATTCATAACACAGGAAATAAGGGAGGAAAGTAAGAAAATGATAGAGGATATGAGGGAACAGTTGAGAACAGAGAATAATGCTGTAGTAGAAGTTATGAGAAGAGACTTAGAGGAGAAGATTAAGGAGAATTTAGAGGAAACAAAAGAAATAATAGCTGATGTGACAGAAATTAATAAGAAAGAGATAGAGAAGGTAGAAAAAATAACAATACAGAACAGGGAAGAATTAAGAGTTTTAAATAGGGAGATAGCGATTGAGAAAAACAATAATAATGATAGAATTGACCGATTGGAAACAGAAGGAAGGAGGAATAATGAGAAACAAGGGGAATTGACCCAGAGAATGGAAAAGGTAGAAAAGAAGGTGGAAGAAAGTAAAGGAGGAGAAGGCCTAAGGATCATACAGGTGTCATGCGGGAATCAGGAGGAGATGCCCAAATTTAATGGGAGGAATGGTAACCCTATGGAGTTCCTAAAAAGACTGGATAGGTATGTGGAGAGAAAATTTGAATGTAGGACAGGGGAAAGATTTGAAAATGAATGGAGAGGAATCATAGATAGAGCTTTGGAAGTAGGAGCGGCTAGATGGTGGGAATCAATCAGAGAGGAGGTGGAAAATTTCGCGGATTTACAAGATAGGTTTATAGAAAGATACTGGGCCAAAGAAATACAGGAAGGCATTAAAGAAAGAATAGAAAATGAAAGGTATATAGAGGGAAATGGAAGAGCCAGAGCAGATTATTTCATAGAAAGAGTCATAGTTTTAAAGAACATGACACCACCGCAAAATGAGGAAGAGATAGTCCGGAGATTAAGCCGGCATTTTAATGAAAGGGTACAGTTGTCAAGAAGAGTACAAAATATAAAAACGATCCGAGAGATGGAAAGGATGCTGAATGAGGAGGATATAGAGGAGAGAAATAAGGTAATAAGACAGAGAAACAGGGGACCATGGAATAGGCCTACCCCTAGAGAGGAACAGAATGGAAATAGATTTCCACCCAGAAGGGGTGAGGAAGGGATGAGACAGCAGGGAAATAGAAGATTTCCAGGACCAGGAGAATTGTATAGAAGGAATGAATATAGGAATGAAGGGCGGCCATATGTCCAGTTCTTTAACAGAAGAATAGATAATCATATGAGGGGGAATGTTGAACCAAGACCAGGGCAGGAAAATAATCGAGAAAATAGAGGAGACAGGAATTACAGAACCAATGACAGGAGCCAGAAAGAAGTAAACAGCATACAGATACGACCAAAGGAATCGACCAGTGGAAGATGTGAGGGAGACCAGGGGACCTCGGAAAACTAGAGGGCACTGGTGATACCTTATTGCATCATGGGAAAACTACAGGGGATGCTGAAGAGGGAAAGCCAGTGCTAAAGAGCCTTGGAAATATTAATTGTGACAAGAATAAGGGTAACAATCAATTTAATGAAAATACGGATTTGGGGTTAGGAATAATTAACAACGTATTAATAGATAGGGAATTTTTGGAAAGTGAGGGGACGGAGCGAAATTTGAATTTAGAGCAAAACAAAATATATATGAGCCCAGAAATAGAGATAGAATTTAAACAGGTTAGGGTTACAGCTTTAATAGATACAGGTAGTAATATTACATGTATTCAGGAAAAATGGTATAGTATAAATAAGGGAAAACTAGGAAGAGTAGAAACGTTGCCAATCAGAGCAATGAACATTAGGACAGCAACAAATAAAAAGAGTAAAAAAATTAATAAAATTGTTCTGATAATGGGAAGATTAGGTGGGATTGATTACCCATTTCAATGTTTCATCATACCAGGACTATTAAGAGAAATGATCATAGGGATGGATATATTAAAAAATACAAAGGCTGATATAAGTTGTGAGGATTGGAGTATAAAATTGAATTATTTGGAAAACTATATTAAAATAGATATGAAAGAAACGGAGGGTGAAAATGATGACGAAAGAATTAATAACAACGAGGTACAAAATTTAGAAAGGGAAGATAATGTAATTAACGAATTCGATCAAATTAATGAGGAATGGGAAAATTTAGATAATTTAGGACAGGGGGACCAAAATTATGAGAAACAAAATAAAACAGAAGGGGAAATTAGTGAGAGAGATATTATGGGAAGTATCGGAGATGACCGTGTAACAGATAGGCAAAAACTGGAGTTGGTAGAGATAATAAAGCAATATAAGGATGTATTTTCAGATAGGCCTGGAGTGTGTAAAGGATATAGACATGAGATAAAAGTAAGAACAGATTTACCATTTTATCAAAGAAACTATCCTGTGCCCACAAAGTATCAAGAAGCGGTACAAAGAGAAATTGACAAAATGTTGGAGATGAAAATAATAGAAAAAAGTAATAGCCCTTATATTAACCCTATTATTCCTGTCATAAAAAGTAATGGAGAAATAAGATTGTGCCTGGACGCAAGGAAACTGAACGAAATCATAATACCAGATTACGAGTGTTACCAGGGTATTAATGAAATATTACATAAGGCAAGAAAGGTAAAATACCTGAGTTCTATGGACCTCACGAATAGTTTTTGGCAGGTGGAGTTGGAGCCAGAATCCAGAAAATTTACAGCTTTTCAGTATAATGGAAAGACATATCATTTCATTGTGACACCTTATGGGCTAAAAACATCATTAGCAGCTTTAGCAAGAGCTATGGGTAGAATAATGGGAAATGAATTAGAACCATTCACTTTAGTATATGTAGACGACATTGTATGCATGTCACAGAGTTTTGAAGAACATAAAAACCATTTAAAAAAATTATTTATGACATTTAGGGAAAATAATATCAAAATTAAATTATCAAAAACTGAGTTTTGTAAAGAAAACATAGCATTTTTAGGTTATAGGTTGACAACTGAGGGAATAGAGATAGATAAGGACAAAATTAAGGCTGTAATGGAATTCCCCACACCAAAGAACGTTAAGCAATTAAAAGGGTTTATAGGCCTTGCAAATTATTACAACAAGTTTGTAGACCACTATTCGAAATTAGTAGAGCCACTTCTGAAACTTTTGAGACATGAAACAAAATTTAAATGGACAGATTTAGAGGAACAAAATTTTAGAAAATTAAAGGAAGCATTTATAGATACCAACGTACTAAAACACCCTGATTATTCAAAAACGTTTTATTTACAGACAGATGCAAGCGAATATGCTATTGGGGGGCATCTGTACCAGGTAACAGAGACTGGACAGAAACAGGCAATTATGTTTATGAGCCGAACCCTAAAAGGTAGTGAGATACGATATTATACGACTGAAAAAGAATTATTGGCTGTGTTGTTTTGTCTACAGAAGGCTAGACAGGTTATACTGGGGAGAAAAGTAGTAATACAAACTGACCACCAGGCTTTGACTTTCATAAAGACTTGTAGAATATTAAATTCAAGACTATATCGTTGGATATTGCTCATGCAGGAATATGATTTTGAGATTGAGTATTGTAAAGGGAAGGAGAACGTGGTGGCAGACATATTAAGTCGTAACCCATGGGATAAGATAGAGCCAAAACATATAGAGAATCAAAATAAGTTTAGTATCAATTTAATGGAAAGAGTAATAAGTAGGGAAGTAGTGACAAAATTGACAAAACTTAATGAGCTTCAGTGGGGTGATTTAGAATTAAGAAATATTATTGAAAATGTCCAGGAATACAATTCGAAATTCAAAATTGAAAATAACATACTATATAAAAATTGTAAAACAAGTTGGAAAATAATAGTACCCAGAGAGTTAATAAATGTATTAGTGATATCATGCCATGAGTACTATATGCATATAGGGGCCAAGAAGTGCTATAGTATAATAAATGAAATATTCACATGGAAAAAGATGTATAAGGAGATTAAATACCTTTTAAAATACTGTGACACTTGTCAGAGGGTGAAACACACAAATCAAACTTGTTATGGGGTGATGAAAGGAATCAAGGTAGAAGGGCCTAAAGAGCAACTGTCTATTGACTTTTGTGGACCATTTCATAAAAGTGAGGGATTTAAATATATTTTGGTTATTTTGGATATTTTTACTAAATTTATAAAAATTTATAAAATAAAAAAAGCAAATACTGCTACAGCTATTAGATGTGTAGAAGATTATTTAGAAAAATATGGACAGGTAAAAAGGGCACAAACAGACCATGGAACTCAGTTCACAAGTAAAAGATGGTCAACATTTTTAGAAAATAAAGGGATCAAACAAATATTTTCACCAATTAGGCGACCTCAAAGCAATATAGTAGAAAGGGTAAACAGGGAGATAATGAGATGTCTTCGCACCTATTGCCATGGGAACCATAAACAATGGGCAAAGTTTATACATTTAATAAATGAGATGTTGAATGAAGTACCACATGAGACCACAGGGTTCACACCTAATCAGTTACAGTTAGGAAAAATAGATGAGAGATTTTGGCATAAGTATATCAAAATTCAAAATTCAAACGAACAAAACGTTAATACCCAACTAGTAATAGATTTGGCAAGGGGGAGAATGAAAAAAAAGGCAGAACTTAGGGCACAAAATTTCAATAGAAATCATAAGCTTTTCACATTTAATTTAAATGATTTAGTGTTAGTAAAAGAAAACTGGCAGGCAAAAGGCATAGAGGGAGAAATGGGGAAATTATTTAATATTTATAGTGGGCCATATAGAATACACAAAAAGTTAGGAGAATCGACATTCGAATTATGGGATGATAAATATGATATAAATAAGGGGATGTTCCATTCGACAGAACTAAAAAAATACCACGATGCAAGGGAGATAAACTCAAATGAGACAAAATAAAATAGGAAGGGAGATATTAAATATAGGTAAAGGAAGCAATATGAGTAAACTCTAGGTGACTATGTGTATAAGAAAACGTTAGCAGGAGATAAGTTTTAAGGGATGGTAACTATATCTACGATAATTTATTGGAAACTTCGTCGAATAATGAATAAAGATAAAATTATATATATTTAAACTTCGTCGTATTGTAAGGGAGAATCTGCGTTGATAAATAATGGAACTTCGTCGTATATATTATATATTATAAAAGAAATATGAATCTATGATAATAAATATTAAAGCATCGTTGAAATAAAAATATGGTAATTGTGTATTTAAACTTCGTCGTATTGTAAGGGAGAATCTGCAATGATAAATAAGTATTAAAACAAAATTTATATTCGTTGATATAGGGATAGTGTAATCGAAGGAACTATAGATATGATCAAATAGAGGATATGAAATTGCAACCTTTAAAAATATTAGATGTTAAAACTTCATACAAAATAAACTGAAATGATATAAGAAAAGAATTGAACTGGATGTGAGATTGGAAGAAGAGATAAAATACTAACTTCGAACTGAGAGTTAGATGAAGCTAAAAGCAAAATAAATATGAGATAAATGATAAACAGAGTAGTGACAAGGGGAAATAAGTTAAAATATATTAAATAACCTAATTAAACAGAGATAGCAGGGATAAAAACGGAAGGAGTACAAGTAGGGTGCAATGTAAAGATAAAGATAGGTATATTCTGGATGAGCATAACAATATAAAAAGGGGAAATATAATTTGGAAAAAGGGGAATTTGAAAATAAAATGAAATATATAAATAACGTCGATAATATGTGAAATAAAATAAATGTCTACGTGAATAAGGGTGTTAATGATGTTGATGTCGTCGAAAATATGTTAAAATAAAATAAATGTCTACGTTAATAAGTGGAGGTAAAATGAATTACCGTCATATATATATGTAACAAAGTATATAGTATAATAAAGAGTTTAAAAAAAAAAAAATAATAATAATAATAATAAAATAATAGTAATATGAAATTGGGGTTAAATTTAATATAGTTGTGTTCAGATAGAGTTGATAGATTTATAACTGAAGTGAGGTTGAGGCAAGGTTAAGACAAATTAATTTTAATTGAAAAAAAAAATTTATGATGAATAGTGGGAGGATGCGAAAAAAGAGATAGTAAATAGAATAATAAATAACAACATATAAAATTAATGAAATAGTATTATGCGAGTTTTAAACTAGTATAAACCATGTAAGACAAGTAGCTTGAAGTTTTCAGCTCAGTATTTGATTGGTAAAGAGTTAAGATAAAATTGTATTATAGAATTAAGTATAAATGGACGAAAGTGGACAGATGAAGGTATAAATGACTTTTAAGTGGACAATTATAAAAGTGGTAAAGACAATGTACAATAAGTTAGCCAAAGTGTTGAGGTATAACGTACTCAATAAAAATGTGTTCAGGTAGTTATTAAATAAAATGTACAAGTAGGAAATAAATGTAAATTTAAATTTAATAAAAAAAAAAAAAAATATGTATATTTAAGCAAGCTTGTAAAATGTAAAAAAAATGTGTAATGTAGATATTAGGATTAGTTTTTTTTGTTTAAATTAAATTAGGGGACATTGTAACATTTATAGAATGGGCTATATAATATTATTTAAGAATTGGAAAATAGATGAGAAATAACTCACTCAAAATTTAGAAAGAAATTCATTAAAAGATTGGTTAGGTTAAAATTGAAACTAAATTCTGGTAAAAGCCTAGGAATTGTAAACAAGGTTTTTGAACTGGAAATGTATTAGGAAATTTGTTATATCAAATAACCTAACACATAAATTAAAATAAGATAATCTAATAATAGTTATGTGTAAACAAATTTGTAAACTGTAGGAACATAGGGCCTAAGTAATTACTTGAAGGAGAAAGTGAACACGTTTGTAAACAAAAGAAAATTGAAAGGTTATGTTTCTATGAATTCGGCTCAAAACACACACAATTCAGAACTATTTCAAAAGTAAAACACAAAGACACTTCACACACTAATAATATTAATAAAATAAACACTGGAAGGTTTGTTGACGATAGGAAATTGAAACAGTGAGTTTCAACCAAATTAACGAAATAAAAACTGGTGAAAACAAACTTGTTGGTATGTCAGCTGTAACACAGATGTGAAAGCAAGAAAGTAGGTCAGTGTGACAATCGATTCTAGTGAAGAAAAAGAAAACGAACTAAATTATAACCCATATGTGTTTTTTTTTAAGAAGAAAGGCGGCCATATTTTAAACAATTTTAAAAAAAAAGGACGCGTAGTTAGAGTGGAGTTGATTCTAGCGTGGGTGACGCTACAAGACCGGACCTGCCAGGACCAGTCAAAATTCTATTTATTTGAAAAGAGTTCGTCTAAATTATACAGTTTTGTGAGTAAACTTGGCCAGATTAAACAGGAATAAGAAAATTGAAAGAGTTAATACAGTGAAAATATAATTTGAAAGAACTAAAACGGATTTAAGTGTGTGAATTGTTTAATTGGAGAGAACGGGAATTTACGTAAGCGACCAGCAAAATTTTGATATTTATTAAGTTGAGTAATAGCGCTATAAAATAACTTTAGCGGACTTTTAAGATAATAGAGAAGTTTAAATTTGTATATTAGGATATCTTATAGTTAATTAATAGTTCGAAATAATCCAGTTCAAATAGTTTGGCCTTTTTGCATTTTCAAAATTTAATATTGTTTGTTCAAAATTTATTTAATTAACCTAAGAATTTCTAAAAATATAGCCCATACTATAACCCCGAGATATCAAGAGATCTTAAAATAGCCAAGGGTATAAAAACCTTGTAACTCAAATTTAAAGAATCGAATTTTAGTATATTTTGTTAAAAATTGTTAAGTTGTAAAATTTTGTTTTGTGTATTGTTTAATGTTGAGATGAAATTGTAATAATAAATGTTAATGAATTGTTCCTGAGAAGTTTTATTTGTTTTAAATAAAAAATTCAATTTATTAAATAGTAAAACATAATTATATTGTATTGTGTCTCTTTAAAAATTATGTTACAATATATATATATATATATATATATATAGGCCTATATATATATATATATATATATATATATATATATATATATATATATATATATTGTAAAGTATTTATAAAACGCTTTACAATTATTTTTTTTTCTATTAAATATTTATTTTATTGATATCAAATTTCTATTTAAAACAAAACAAAAAACTACTCAGGAACAATTCATAATTCTTTATTATAACATTTCTTATTTCAACATTTAAACAATACACATTTAAACCATAAACAAAAAATATAACTTAACAAATTTTAACACAATATACTAAACTCACTTTCTTTGATTTTTAGTTACAAATTTTCATATGCCCTAGGCTAATTTTACGATCTCTTACTATCTCGGGGTTTATAGCATGGGCTATTTTTTTTAATTCTTATGTTAATTAAATAAATTTTGAAAAACAATACTAAATTTTGAAATTAGTTTTAATAAATATTTTCCTGATGGAAAAACTTTAATTTGGAATAAGCAAAAAGGCGAAACTATTTGAACTGGATTATGATCTTATTACTATTAATCACAAGATATTCTAATGTACAAAATTAAACTTCCCTATTATCCTAAGAGTCCACTAAAGTTTATTTTTTATAGCGCTATACATACTTAACTTATCAAATACCGAAATTCTGCAGGTCGCTTACGTGTAAGATTCCGTTCTCTTCAAATTTCACTTTTTTACACACTTAAATTCGTTTTAGTTCTTTCAAATTATATTAACCCTGTACTATATCTTTTAATTCACTTATTCCTGTTTAATCTGGCCAAGTTTCCTCACAAAACTGTATAATTTTGACGAATTCCTTTTAAATTGAATTTTGACTGTACAGGGCAGGTCCGTTTCCTCGGCGTCCCACGCCAGACTGCCTCTAACTACGCGTTCTTAGATTTTAAACAATTGTTTGTTTTTTTAATATGGCGGCTTCTCCTTCTTAAAAAAAATCATATGGATTATAATTTAGTTCGAATCCTTCTCACTAGAGTCAACTGCACACTTGACCTTCTTCCATTTGTTTTTACAGCTGATGCAATAACGCGCTTGTTTTCACCAGTTTTAATTTTGTTAACATACTGTTTCAATTTTCCGATCCTTAACAAACCTTCCAGTGTTTATTTAATTAATATTATTAGTGTGTGAAGTGTCTTTGTGTTTTACTCTTGTAATATTTTGAATTGTGTGTGTTTTGAGCTGAATTCATAGAACATAACCTTTCTAATCTCATTGTTTACAATCGTATTTCACTTTCTCCTTCAAGTAATTACTTATGCCCTATGTTACTAATGTTTACAATTTTGTTTGAATATAATTATTATTAGATTATCTTGTTTTAATTTATGTGTTAGGGGTTTTGATATAACACATTTCCTAATCGATTTTACAGTTCAAATACCTTGTTTACTAATCTAGGCTTTTACCTAAATTTAGTTTCAATTTTAACCTAACCAATCTTTTAATGAATTTCTTTTTAAATTTTGTGTGAGTTATTTCTAATATATTTTTCCAATTCTTAAAGAACATTATATAGCCCATTCTATAAATGTTACAATATATATATATATATATATATATATATATATATATATATATATATATATGCATATATCTATATATCTGAAACACGTATACTCTTGTATTCACTTAACACTTACACTTTAATATACAAACAAGAAACTTACTTTGTATATATGTGTCGACTTTCAACTATTTATTGCTTGATCTCATTTTCAAGCTTTGTAGAGGACTGAGAACTCCGTGTCTTGTGGTATAACAGTACTGTTCTATTTTCGGTTTCACTGACAGTGGGTTAGTTTTGGTCTGTCTTGGGGTTAATTTTGTCTGTTATGTTGAATAATTTATCACTAAAAAAAAATTGATTTGTACTAGTTCATTGATTATATTATTTTTGTGTTTATAAATTTGCAGTTGTTCCCAGATTGTCATTTTTAGGACTTTTTGTAAATTTTTTTAATACTTTAAAGCATACAACAAACCAAACTCATACAATTCAAACTTACCATCACAAACACCATAAAAAATAACCACACATTCCCTACAGTAGAAAACATACATCTAATTAAAAAAAGTATAAAAAGGCCTAAAAGTGACCATCTGGGAACAACTGCAAATTAATAAACACAAAAATTATGTAATAAACAAACAAGTACAAATAAAACTAAAATTATGATAAATTATTTAACTTAATAGACAAAATTAAGCCTAAGACAGACTCAAACTAATCCACAGTGCAGTGAAACCAAATATGGAATAGTACCAATATCTCATGCGACAACGGAATTCTCACATAAAGTACGTGAGGTTTAAAGGTATCCCTCGTTCTGCTCTAGCATTTTACTACTAGCCTAACTGAAAACATTATACAATACATTTATCGTCTATTTTGTAACCGCGTCTCTTTCTTTCCAGAAGCAGAATATCACAGTTAAAGATCATGTCTACATCAAACTATTACAGTATTATCATTTAGTTAATTAGAGCTGTTTACTCTTTAAACACAACACTGATGTTTTCTGAAGTATTGGGTTTTTACCCCGCACTGCAGCCCAGTCCAGCCTAGCGATCTCAAGGTCAGAGACACTGTTAAACCTCACGCACTGTACCTGCCTACTACAAGAACATTTTCAGTCTTCTAAAAAGCTTGAAAACAAGAGTATGTAATTAATAGTTTTAGAAAGTCAACTCGCAAATACACCAAGTAAGATTCTTGTTTAAGTACAATAAAGTGTAAATGATGTATAATATATATTTATACTAATTTTAGAAATACTTAACTAAGCAAATACGTAATTGCTTACTTGCTGACACGTTTCATAACATTCGTTCCTTTTACGAAGCTAACCCTCTACTGGCGGCATCAGGTGTAGAGGCTCTAACGGGAATGGATTTATGACTGTAGAATGGGGTGGGTCATATATACAATACCGTTTTTGAAAAGGTTGTATGTGCTGTCTTAAAGTGTTCTTAAAAAAAACTAACAAATATAAACTCTCAGGTATTTACAAATTATCTTGTAACGATTGTCCCAACTATTACATCGGCCAAACCGGCAGGTCATTCTATACACGCTTCAAAGAACACATTACAAAAAAAAAACAAAAAACCCTAAATCCAGCTACGAAAAACACCTAAAAACACCCCACACACACACACGGACATACACACTAATTTAAATGTCCTACACACATTAAAACAAATTAAAAAACTAATAACCTTAGAAAAATATGAAATCTACAAACACTACGCAACGGATAAAGAAAACGTATTAAATGATCACACACACTTTGAAGCCAACATTCTTTTCTATTATATGACACACAACTCAAACAACCCACCCCATTCCACAGTCATAAATCCAATCCCGTTAGAGCCTTTACACCTGATGCCGCCGGTAGAGGGTTAGCTTTGTAAAAGGAACGAATGTTTTGAAACACGTCACCAAGTAAGCAATTATGTATTCACTTAGTTAAGTATTTTTAAAATTATTTTAATCAGTGAATTCAAAATGATTACATTAACCAACTTCATATATATATATATATATATATATATATATATATTCTTGATATTTAACATTATCCATTGTTTTTCCGTTGCACTGACTTTATGAAGTTAATATATTACGATGTGAGTAATTTTATCCCCCATTAAGTGCAATAATTTTACCTTGAGTGATGAGGCACCTTTCGGTCGTTGACCATTGTCGAATCGAAAGGATTCGACAATAGTCAACGACCGAAAGGTGCCTCATCACTCAAGGTAAAATTATTGCACTTAATGGTGGATAAAATTACTCACATCGTAATATATTAACTTCATATATATATATATATATATATAGATTTTTTGGACTAGGAGACTTACAGACTTACCTTGGTAAGAGTCCACTCTGTAGTCTTGAAATAGAAACACATAAAAGCACTTAAACAATGATCATTGTTTAACTGCTTTTATGTGTTTCTATTTCAAGACTACAGAGTGGACTCTTACCAAGGTAAGTCTGTCAGTCTCCTAGTCCAAAAAATCTAAATAATCTTTACCAACCAAAACTAACCTAAATATATATATATATATATATATATATATATATATATATATATATATATATATATATATATATATATATATATATATATATATATACTTCGATTCTGCAAGTCCTTGTCATAGAGAGACTCAAGTTTTATATTTTATTGTTATAAAACGTTCTTCCCTGTGAATTCAACCAAGTGGAAACATGGTCTCATCATCATCTTTAAACCTCTTGCCAGCAAGTTTTAATTCTAGATGCAAAAAAATAAAATATTCTCTAGGAGAAAGGTCCGAAAAATAGGTAGGTCATTAACTAAATCCTTCAATTGTATAAAAGCTAAGTGTGTGGATAAGAACAGAACAAAGCATTTTCAGCCAATCATTGAACTATCCTGCATTAAGAACACAAATTTAATGTTCCGATGGGAATTTCAATAAACTTATTCATTACAAACATGCATCACAAAGTATAAATGAGTAGTGGACTAAAAGTGATATGTGCTTCTTCATAAATCTGCATTATTACCTTGCATACGTGCTGCATCACAATAATACTACCAGAATACAAACACTAATGAAACGTATTAGTCCATATACTATGTATAAAGAAATACAAAAACGTTGCTAAGCAGGACTGTGAAAAATAAAAACTGAAATTCATGAAAACTTCAGGAGTGATGAAGTTCATCAAATCTGTGAAAAAGGAAAAGGAATTAAACATAGAAATCATATTTTTCATGTAAAAGGACAGCTTAGTTCAATGAAGTAGCCACATAATGGAGGATAGATAGTACCAGAAATCCAAACAACTCAACGGCTTATCCAATAAAGAACTAATAGTGCAACCATGAAATAGATGGGTGGAAAGAATAAAATAAGAGATGAAAAAATGGGGTTGAGTGGAAATATATTAGTAACTAATTTTATACAATGACAGAGGATTTGACTTACCCACAGACCAACATTTCTATCTTCATGCAGCATTTCCAATCTCTTTTCTAATTCTTTCGACAAGTGCAGTGCTTTTTCTTTGTCTCCTGATTTTGTTGTCTGTTTTACTTTTCTTGAATGTATTACACCCTCTTCACTTTCTTTATCACTATCTGAATCATTTGGTAACATTTTTACCTTACTGTCGCTTTTTAGTGATGGTTGTTCGTCTTGGCTTGAAGAGCTATCATCATCATCATCATCATCAAACAGTGATTCAACTATTGACTGTGACTCATCTGAAGGCTGCAACAACAAACTCCTAAGTTCAATTTTAAAACAATTGATTATTTTTTGTATCATTTTTACATTACTATTTTAGTTTCAACTGTTTTTTTACTCATTTTTTATTCTTAATAAAACACCTCCAGGTCTCTCATCTGTTCATGCATTATTTGGCTGTTCAAAAATTAACTTTTGTTAACTTTTTGCAAAATAAAATCAATAAACTGTTTGTAATATAATGTATTACACTTCATATTATCACTGTTGGAAATAAATCTTGTTTTTATTTATAATGTTGAAATTTATAATTATTTTACTACTTTAAAATACTACAATTAAAATAATTTCAACATTATATACAAATTATTATTATTTTACATGTTAATGGGATATCTAAATGAATTTTAGTACAAAAGTATATATTGTGTATATATAAAGTAGCACACACATACACGCACGCGCACGCACACACACACACACACACACGCACACACACACACACACATACACACACACACACACACACACACACATACACACACACACACACACACACACACACACATATATATATATATATATATATATATACAGCAAGTTAGGCTTCATCAATGAAACAACAGTTTTGAAAAGCATCAGCAAGTAAGTTAATTATTTTCGCTTAGTTCTTCAAAAAGTTACTTCTGATTCATTGTTTAAATGAAATTCATTCTCTTGATTATATATTTTAAAAATGAGTGTCAAGTTTAGGGGTAAAATTAAGCAAAAAAGAGTTGAATTACCTTGTAAAAAGAGGAACCCTGACTGCTAAATTTGGCAAAATGACTCCCCCAAGGGCTGATTGGAGGCATGGTTTTTTTTCTCTTGGGAGGTGTTTTTACTTCTACTGGTGTGGAAACTTGCGACATTTGCACTTCTGGCTCTTTCGATTTCTTTTTCTTAATTTTCTTCACTTTTTTTTTTATAGCTAAGTCTTCAAATACTGGTGTTTGAAAAGAGTCATCTGAAACAATTAATAGGAAACACATTATTTTTATAATGAATAATGTGATAATTAGAATTTTACAAAACTTAGATATTGTGATGAATAATTATTGAAAATAGTGTGTTATCAGTGTATAGGGTTTTATAGTAAGGCTGAAATCAAACAAGAGAAGTGTTTGTTGGTCAAAACATATTTAAAAGCTGGTAAAAAAATTAATTAATTTATGTATCATATTTTTAATGTTTTTTTTTCTATCGAATTTAATTTTTAGTTCTCAATCGAGCTTGTCATTTGCAACTACATTATAGTAATATAACATATTCATTCTGGTTATAGCTAGTCCAAGGCTGCAGGTAGAAGCTGTAACCCATTGTGCTTTATAGACAAGCTCAGCCTATCCTAGCATTTTGCTAGGGAATAATGGCAATCTCAGCCCGTCATGGACTTTTATTGCAGCTTCAAGAGAGCATTTGTTTGCTGCAAGAGAGTTTATTTACAGTGATATGTCACATATAAGCGTAGACGTCCGTTCTAGCTAAGGGTTATTTATCGCTTATTGATTCTTACAGTGTAAATAAAGAAAGATATTTACTGCCCAAAATTTTACCACCTACCAGACTTCTAAACATAATAGAACCTTCCATCAGTTTTCATGTCAAGTGAAGTTTCTTGCTTAGTATAGCTTTACTCAATGTGTCATTCAGGAGCCTAATTTATTTGTAACTTATTACTGTGTGAAGATCGAAAATTTGCTACCATCTAAGATAGACCTTTTATTGAAAGAGAGTGAAAGTATGTGTACTGACATTGTAAAGTTTTAATGTTGTAGAGTTCCAATACATGTTCACAAAGAGTGCTTCAAATTGTATTAAAGTAGAATAAAATTCTAAATTGAAAAACTCGTGTAAATATATAAAATGTATTTTTAATTACTGAGTTTTTTGCAAAATGAAGTCAAAAATGTTATTGCAAGGCAATAAGCTAACATAAACTTAAAACTGAAACATTTGATTGTTTTTACTAATAATTTTTAAAAATAATAATAAATCGCTAAATAAGATTGAAAATATGAGTAATATATACAAAAATTTCATCTAAACAAAACATAAAATATTTAATTCTTTATATGCGAGAATATTTTTGTGGCGAAGTACAACTCAGTTGACACAACAAATTCAATCCCAACTGCTGACTGCCATAGCGCACATCCAATTATGTTAATGGGTTAATACAACAACTTTGATAAAAATTTAACCATTGTAGCTCATCTAAGAACTGCAACAGTTTATCGGCTCTGAAGGGTTTGAGTATAAAATGTAAGATAAACAAAATTTTATGAAAATTGACGTTATAAGATTTGTTCAGTATTTGTTAGATAACATACACTGATTTATTGCAAGTAAAATTTTAAAAAAATTACATTGTATAATCACTTTATTCTATAGTATCCTACATGGCCAACATTCTAGCCACATCGTGATTGTCAAGGTCACAAATCCTAAAGCAACAGTTTTTTATTTGTTATATGTAAAGAACTAATTCTTTTACTGTAAAACACTAATGTATAATAGTGGGATAGCCAACATTCTAGCCACATTGTGATTGTCAAGGTCACAAATCCTAAAACAACAGTTTTTTATTTGTTATATGTAAAGAACTAATTCTTTTACTGTAAAACACTAATATATAATAGTAGGATTATACGAGTATTATCATGGAAAAAAAATGTATACTTGTGAATAAGGTGTCATCTCTAAATTATGTAACGCTAAAATGGATTATTTTAAACCGCAACGAAGTAGTACCAACCCCATTCTTTTCTTTATTCAGTTAATGGTTTTGAATGCTTAATTTGTAGGCCAATAAAGAAGTACATCAAATGAGCCATCAAATATTATGTTGTTAATATAATGAAGATAAAAAGAATTTTGTTAAATAAATAAAACAGGAATAAGAAACAATTTTGTTTTAATATGTGCCCTCAAATCAAAAGAAACTTTGGGTTATGTATAAAGTCAAACAAAAATTATTTTTAACATAAATTGAAAGTATTGTTATTGAAAGTTATTGTCTAGAGCAGGGATACTCACTACGCGGCCCGCGGGCCGCATGCGGCCCTCGGGACGATTTTTTGCGGCCCTTAGACGGTTAGGATTGAAGTCAAAATATTTTATAACTTCAATAAATATTATATTTATTTACTGAGTGTTTTGAAAATCTGTCGTTGTTTTACTAAACTTAATTAATTACTCAAACTACTGAAGTTAAAAACCCCGCCCGCTGTATCTTTGCCTCGGGCTTTACTGACGCTTTGCAAGCAATAGTATCGGCAACACCGCAACGCAACGCAACTTAACATGTGAGCGTTGCCAAACAGTGCAAGTCCCAGGCGCAGCTTAGCAGAGCCAATCAGCAGTCGGTTGCAATGACCTTGGGAGAGCGCCTAACGTCCCGCACAACCCTGTCATCCCCACAACAGTGGCTGTGGTGCTGGCCAGTTACTGTTTGTCTTCAGTGGAGTCAGGTGTCAGTGGAGAGTAAGATCTAATTTAGTGCAGACGTATATATAAGTCGCGCTAGTGTCAATGTGATTTAATGTTAGTGCGGTTAACTTTATCGATTGAACATATTATTTTACGAAAATAACATTCAGTTTAGTGATTGAATTTTAAAATTAAATATGGCAGGAGTGTATTCAAAAGGACGGAAACGAAAACTGGATGATGAAAACCGTGAGTTTCAAGCTGAGTGGGAGGAGGTAAGAAAGAAGGGACTGCCATATGTTTGATATGTCGTGAAACTGTGAATGGCAACAAACGTTATAATCTGAACAGACATTATACTTCAATTCATTCTCAATTTGAAGACAAATTCCCGACAAAATCTAAAATCCGAGAGGAAAAATTGCAATCACTGAAAAAGTCTTATGCTTCTGAACGTAGTGTCTTATTTAAAGCAATTAACAAAAATGAGCTTACTACAAAAGCATCCTATCAAGTCACTGAAATTTTAGCTCAAAAGATGAAACTGTTTTCTGATGCAGAAATTGTAAAAGAATGTGTTGTCACAGTTTGCAAAATTTTGTTTTCACAATTTTCTAACAGTAAACAAATATTGGAAGAAGTTTCCAAACTTCAGTTGTCTGACTCAATGTGCATGAGACGGTCGCAGGATTTAGCAGCAAATATTGCACTTAATCTTACTGATGAACTGCAGCAAAGCAAATATTTTAGTCTTGCACTCGATTCATCCACAGATATAACCTCAATTTCTCAATTACTGTTGTTCGTGAAGTATATATCCAAGGATTGTGTTATCAAAGAAGAATTTTTGGGCAAGCTTCCCATGACTGGACAGACTCGAGGTGTTGATTTTTTTTAACGCAATAGTAAGTTTTTTTAAAGAGCTTGGCATTGATTTGAAAAGAGTTATTTCTGTGTGTACTGATGGTTGCCCATCAATGTTAGGACGAAATGTAGGATTTGTTCAGTTGTTGAAAAACCATTTGGGAAATGAAAACTTATTGAGTTTTCACTGTATAATTCATCAAGAAAGCTTAGCTGTTAAATTTGGTGAAAATTTCAGCTGTGTTATGAAAGACATTGTTAAGATCGTGAATTTCATAAGATCAAATGAACTGAATCACAGAACTTTTCAAGAGTTTTTGAAAGAACTTATTTCGCAATACAGGGATGTGCTTTACCACACAGAAGTTAGATGGCTGAGTAAGGGTAAAGTTTTGGAACGTTTTTTCAGCATTCGACATGAGATTTCTTTGTTTTTGGCTACAAAGAACAAAGAGTACCCTGAAGTTTATAATTTTAGTTGGTGGCTTAAAGTAGCGTTTCTTACTGACACAGTGGGCATTATGAATGAAACGCTGACTAAATTGCAAGGAGACTATAATAACATTGTAACTAAGATGATGAGTATCGTATTTGCACATGAACAAAAACTCAATATGTATATTGAAGAACTATCAAACAGTGATTATTCCAGCTTCCCTTCAGTTAAAACACTGTTTGATGAAAATCCTGATAAAAGTAAAAATGTTTCCGATTTACTAAAACTGTTGAAAGACCTGAAGGAGGAAATGTCTCAGAGGTTTAGTGACTTCAGGAAGTATCAGGAACCATTTCGCTTGGTAGAAAATCCATGGGCAATGAAACCAGCTAATGTAGCTCATCTTTCTGTTTTTGGATATGAAGCTAGAGATTTGAAAAATGAATTAATCGATCTTCAGAACGATACGGAACTCAAAAGTATTTTTGAAGAAAAGATGAAGAATAAAGCTCACTATGAGTTTTGGAGGGTTGTTGAAAAGGACAAATTTCCTAACTTACTTGAATGTGCTCAGAAAATATTGTGTTTTTTCATCTACTTATGTCTGTGAATCTACATTCAGTAAGCTGAAGTTTGTAAAAAACAAGTACAGATCTAGGCTAACAAGTGAGAATGTTGAGAACATTTTAAGAATTTCAGTTTCTTCCCAACCTGCCAACATAGATGCCATATTAGAGGACTGTGAAAGATTTCGCCCATCAACATCAAAGAATTAACTAATTAAAAAAAAAGACATTTTCAAACTTTTTATGCGCAAAACAGTTTATTTATGTTGGTAATGTAATAAACGTGTATTATAATCATATTGTTTGTCAGTTATTTAGTGCCTCGTGTACTTGCGGCCCTCAGGAAATTTTTTGCAACATTTTTGGCTCTCAAAGTATTCCTAGTGAGGACCCCTGGTCTAGAGTCTACTCATCTTCCCACGGAGTAATCATGCATGCAGCGACAGACAACTTTGGTGCTGCGAGTTTCAGAAAAAGATATGTATATATCTTGGTATATAACTTGGTGTTGCCACTTATCAATATTATGTACATTTTACTTACTCAAAAGTTGAATGGGATCGATTTATTTATGAAATAATGAGATTTTAATGTAGTCAAAACTGAATTTCAAGTTAGGTTACCCTACTCCATACCCCTCCTACATCCGTAACGATAAATGGAACTCACCTCCATCGCGGGGTTACATAATTTAGGGATGTCCCCTGAACTGCAGTAAATACATGATGATATAAAGATTAAATGCGTTTTAAAATGATGCTGAAGCAATCCACAGTGATGAACCACAGTGAGGTTTTTCACTATGTGATACAGGACTGTTTACAAATTGAGATTTGAAAGCTTTAGTTGAATATTGTTTGGATAAAATATGGGAAATTACACTTCTTTCACCTGGGAGAGTTATGGTTTATAAGAGTGGTATGGTTTGGTAACTTTTTGGAGCATGCACAGTTAATGTTTCTTATTTAATACATGCAGAGCTAATTTTTTATTTAATTTTATTAGGTCGCATAGTTAATGTTACTAAAATCAAATGTAAAATGCAGGCGCAAACAATGTATTTACCTGTCAGGTCAAATTTTCTGTAAGTGTTGATTTTCTGCTTCTTAATATTAAATCCATCACATTCACTCATTCCTGGTAACTTATGTTTGTTTTTAACTGTGTTCACTTTCTGTTTCTGGAACCAACAATAAATAATTAATCACTTTTACATTAGTTTATAACTATCCAAACTTTAAATTTTGTAAAAACTTACTGAGACAGAACATTTTCGATTGCTCCATGGAGATCTTCATCAGTGTCTTCTGCTTGGAGTTGTTAGGTTAAGCTGTGATGGTTTTGAAGGCATGTTTTCGATAGTATCAAAGAGTATGTTGATTTGTATTGAGTTTGTTTGTTTGATATAATTGTATTTTGAGTTTTTGTGAGTTTTTAAATTTCATATTGTTCTAGTGTGTTGACATGTGATTAAATAATTTATTACATGCAATCAAACAGCTTACAACACAATTTAGTTACACTTTGTTTAGATTTGGCAGAATTTTACAAATAATATATTTTATTCCTAAAATATCCAGAGCTAATATATCTGATTCAAACCTCTTTTCATTATGATTAAAACTATTATTGAGCCTTTGTTAGTCTTAGTTAGTCGTGTAACTGACAGTCTATTAACTCTTGTTAATAGTAATTTCCTCAGACGCTGATTGCTTTACAATCAAAGTGCACATCAGAAGATAAATAAAAGGTTTTTGTGGTTTAAGAGATTTTATTTATTTATTTATAATTAAAAATTACACCAAAGTTGCTCTGAGTTGTTATTGTACAGCTTGTCTATCTTACCCCACAGATGAAATGTTCCAATTTTGTTATACCCAAAACAATATTTACAATTTTTTAAGTAGTAAATCACAGAAAAAAAATTTGTTTTAATAATTTTTTTTTACTCTCACACACATGGAATTTAAATATATATTTAAACAAATGGAAATTGTATTGTCACACACTAATTCTGTGCTAGCTGTAAAAGGTCATGTTAGGCAAAACAGCAAAGCTGAAATGCTTCAAATCAGTTAAAAGTTTACTGATTACTATTGGAATTTGGAAGGTTACTATATTTTAAAAAAATCAAGAAACTATGTTTAAAGCACTATTATTATCAAATAGATGTTTTTTAAAATTCTGAGATTTTTCCTGTTACACTAACAGAAATTGAGTTTATTATTTTTAATAATAAATTTTATTATTCTGTTTTTTTAAATAAAATAGTACCTAGAAAGTAGGAATTAATTTTAGAGTAGTAGTTCCAAAAGCATTGTATACAATTTAGATGTTTTACTAGATTCAATTAATGCTATAACCATATTTGTAAATGTTTATTCTTATTCTTTATTTATTTTGCCTCAAAATTTTCCAAGTACAATAACTTGACAATGTTTTCTTTAAAACTTGCAGTTTTTGTGTTGTACATCTTGAGGTTTTTATAAAAATTTCGCCGTACACAAACAAAACACACAACAATCACAGACTGACATAGACACCAATCTATAAATCCTACATTACACCAATAAAAGCAAAAAACTTAACACAGTAGTAAACTATGAGATATATAAACACCATAAATACTATCCACAACACATTCTAAATGACAAAATACACTCCCAATCAAACACTATATTTGAGCACATAATTAACAACTACTCTATGAACAATAACACACCACAAGACAAAAATACACCACATACTCTCTAACACAACACACCTGAGTAACAGACTTATCAGTAATTCGCAGCATTGAAAAATGCGCTGACCTAGCGTGAAACATGTCTGCTGAATAAATCAGTAAGTAGTGGTTTTTGCCAAAATATTTTTTTATTTATATTTTAATAGTAGATATACAATGAATTTAATGAAAACCAACTACTATGCCTTAACTAGAGAAAAAAATTATATTACTACTATAAGAAAATAAAATTAATGGTTAGAAATGAAATGTTGTGAATAGTAAATATTTCTTGAATTTCATAGTCCATTACGTTCGGTTGAATCTTATTAATCACTTAAACAATAGTTTATGACTATCCGAACTTTGAATTTAGTAAATTTGTTAAAACTTACTGAGATAGAACGTTTTCGATCGCTATGTGTCGATCTTCATCAGTGTCTTCTTGACCCACCGTTTGACAAAACATCTTTAAGCAGAAGACAATGATGAAGATCGGCACATAGCGATCGAAAACGTTCTGTCTCAGTAAGTTTTAACAAATTTACTAAATTCAAAGTTCGGATAGTCATAAACTATTGTTTAATTGATTAAGTAAATATTTCCCTAACATGCATAAAGAATAGTTATAATACCTATGCCTTACTACTCTAAATATTTTAGCAGCTTCAAAAAAGTTATTGTAAGACATAAAGAGATCTTAGTGTATTACTACATCTAGGGATCTTAGTGTTATATTACATGCAAAAGAACAAAATGAATTTAAATACACATTGAAAAACTAGAATTTTAGTAACTTCCTGATGTAATTGTCAGACAAAATGTTTTCTTCTTATTCTACTATCAAGTTACCATAAATATTATTATAAGAGTTTCAAAATATACCTGAAACTGTGACTCTTCTACTTCAGGGTTGGTATCAGAAGCTACAGAGAGCACTGACGAAAAGATTTCTTCATACTCCGCATCAGTCAAAGACCTTTCCTTAATAAATAAGAAACAGTTAATATCTAGTGTAATATTATTTTGTACTTACTGCTAGGGCTAATATATTTTTAATTGGCAATACTTAGATTTGCCATTCCCACCCGTGCCACTTTTTTTATACTTGACACATTTTAGGAGGCCCGCATTTACCTGATGTGTTTCTAAGTTCTTGGAGCCCATTCAGAAGAGTACTTAGAAAAACTTCAGGTAGATGGAAGGTCCCCAAAACACTTCAAGTGTAAACAAATCTGACAAAGCTTAGAACGACAGATTTAAGGGCTTCCAATAAAAAATGAATGATTATCCTTCATATTTTGAAGGATCATAAATTAATATGATTATCCCTCATATAACTAAATAGTTACTGCTTGGCCATGTATTTACTATTTTGTTGAATATAACACCTCTAATCTTTACAGTAATAACAAAAATAATGAGCTTATTAATAAGGGAATTTTCCTATTTTTATGATAATAAGCAAGTAGTACTGAATAGGATTTTATTAGAGTTTTCATTATGTGTAAAAGTTTGAAATCATTGCAATGAAATTTTTAAATGTTGCAGACAAAAACTTCAAGTTTATATA
Source organism: Prosapia bicincta (assembly GCA_036971475.1). Taxonomy (NCBI): domain Eukaryota; kingdom Metazoa; phylum Arthropoda; class Insecta; order Hemiptera; family Cercopidae; genus Prosapia; species Prosapia bicincta. Next base: position 45,124,492 of record JBAIZL010000005.1, on the reverse strand, counting down.
TATATATATATATATATATATATATATATATATATATACATATGTTTTATTTGCCTATAATAGGACTTACTTATTTGATTATTGAAAACGCCTGTTTTGGGTGCTGTAACTCTAATAAGGAATGAGTTGACAATGGGACGCATCACCTGAAACTACCGCCCTCAATAATCAAAAAAGTAAGTGCTACTATAGGCAGGTGTACATACCAACATATGTGCAAGTGTTTTTAGTGTAAAACTAGTATCTCAAGTGAAGATGAAATCAAATATTAAAAACAGTTTTTGAAAGGATAGGAGATAGTGTCCAATGAAAACATAGGGGATCATGGCTTAATGGAGCTCTATTTACAATATTCTCAGACTGCTTAAGAAAAGTAACATGAACAATAATTCCTTTAATATGCAAATTTTCTTGCACTATATACTGCATAATATCCACTTTCCATCTATAATTTGTCAGAAAATTAATACTGATTTTTAAAATTCCATCAATTAGCTCACACTCTCCTGATATATATCTTGTACAAATTTTCAATCGTTAATAAAATATGTTTTTATTAATTCATTCAGGTTCAAATACTTTTTTTTAACCTATAGTGGATGACAATTGATGTTAATATATTTTTTTTCAAATATGTATTCAATAATTAAGTTATAAAAATTGGTCTAGGATTAAAAATGTATGAAAAGGATAAAATAAACAAACAAACATGATTTACGGTATCAAACCTTGCTTCACAAAGAATACATAAAAGCACTAACAAACAAAAACACCCAATCAAACTTCGCCAAACATCTTATATCCACAAACCATAACTACACAAACATAACATCTAACTTACAAATTCTTCACAAACAAAACAAAGAACACCAACGATACACAACCAAACAATATGAAATATAAAACATTTCAAATTACACCCTTCACACATACTCAACAGTCAATTACATTATAATTCACATACACATTTTGACATCATAATTTCTAATACTCACAAAAATACACCCACATCCCCAACCTAATATCCCACCCCATCCTAACTTACAAAAACCTTGAGATCAATTATGGTCTGAGTTGACAATGGGACACATCTCCCGAAAAGGCCATCCTGAACAATTATAAATTAAGTGCTACTATAGAAATATTTACAAGTGTTTTTAGTTATTTACAAAGATTTATAAGAGCATTTGTAAAACTTTGTATAAAAAAAAAACTAAATTACAGATGTTTGGAGATTTTCTCAAAAAATGTTTGCTACATATCTTGCATTCTTGCAAAGTAATGTACCGTCACTCTCATCAGATTTTTTTCCTATGGAGATACCTTAAATCTAAGTCATTTCAACATTAGTTCCACATTTTGTGAGCTTTAAGGAGGCAACTTGCAGAGTTATAGAAAATGTTTGAGATAAACTAAAAACAGAGCCTGTTGCATAAGTAATGTATTGTTTTAAAAATATTAATAAAAATGCCTCCAGTTTGTGTCTTACAGAATTGAACCATGACCTAAACTAATGTGAAACCCTTCTGTAAGTTATGGTAGCCAGCTTTTGTTTTAAACAAACATTTAGATTATAATAGGAGTGAATTAGAAAAACACCCCATCAAAATAACAAATTAATTAAAAAGTTTGTATGTTTTACTATCTCTCATTAATTTGTTTAATAATTAATCTCTTATTACCAACTATTTCTTGAAATTTATTGTTCTTAGATGCATGCACGCACACACACAAATCATGTTTAAGCTCTGATTACCTTTTTTGTTTGTTCTTTCTTTCTACTTTGGTCCAATGAAGTCAGTTTTTTTCTTTCTTTTACTTGGTTGACTGAGGTTGATTCTGTTGAGGTATGGGTTTTTGGCATAGCCTTTGCCTCAAGTTTATTTATTGCCTGAAATTTATAAAAAGCATTGTTACTATTATTGCTAGGAGTGATTTAAACTAAAGCCAAAATGGTATTGCACATCTAAACACAATAAATAGCACTTTTATTTCAGTTGGTTGTTGTAATCATCTTAAACTCGCTGAATAATTCATAAGTAATTATTGAGTAACTGAGTGAAAACTATTAACTTACTTGCTTATGTCTTCCGAGACAATCGTTTCATTGATGAAGCCAGCCCTGCTTCACCCAGCAAGTAAGTTAATAGTTTTCACTCAATTACTCAATAATTACTTATGATTTTCATTTGATTGAGCGAATTGTAATTAAACCTAAAAAAACTCACACTTATCATGATACCACCACACATAACTTCGACAAAAATAATGTTTTTTAAAATATGTCAATGTATAATTTCAAATATCATTAATTAACTTTAAGTGTATTAATTTGATTTATGGGAATATTGTAATATAACAATGAGATCAGATCATGTTGGTCGAAAAACATGATTGTTTGAAAGTAGATGATTTTGAAGAATCTTAAATATATTTTATAGTTTAATATACTCTTATTTATTTTTTATCAATTATCACAGGTTTACTCTTAATAGCATGTATTTAAACTATTTAATTTATCAAAATATCACTAAGGCTGAGTAATCTTAACAAGAATGAAAAGCAAGGAAAATAATTAACACACTGTAAAGTATATCATGGATGATAATAATTATAAGATTTTGTTAGATGTGGAAATGCTATTTGGAGTTCACTTACATGAACCTAAAAAACTCATTAGTATTCATTTAGACACACATAAATAAATGCAATAATAAAATATATTAACATACTTCATATAATGTGTATCATTACAGATTAGATACATGTATACTGCTATGTATCCTAAATGATTTAATTTCGTAACAATACTCTGATCCTATTCCAAATAAATCTACTTAATTCAAGCTTTTATATCAAAATCTTGTTGCTGTTCATGACGAGCTGGTTGTTAATTACTTATTACACTTTTGCTATTACTTGCGACCAGACTTTTTGTTAACTAAAGGTTGTTACATTGTTAACTTACACTTGGAGGTAAGAAAGTTAACAAGTTAACAACCTTTAGTTAACAAAAAGTCTGGTCGCAAGTAATAGCAAAAGTGTAATAAGTCAAGCTTTTATTATATAAAAAAGCATTTTGTTGCTATTTATACAAAATGTATTAAGTCAGAATTTCAAATTTTGTAAATTGTTAAAAAGGAGTCATTATTATTTTTTAATTTTATAGTATACAGTTATACAATATATAGCCTACACCATGGAATAGAAACTTAGTAGTAGAACCACCAGCATTTATTATTATATTCAAATGAGATAGATACTACATATAATACTTGTAAACTAGGTAGCAAGTTGTTAATTATGTCTTAATGTACCCTTTTGCTGATTGTAATGGAAAATAAAATCCTCAAGTCTATAATTTAGTTGTCTGACTTTCAAAAACATTGTTGTAGGCTAATCTAAAAACTGTTTTCCATCTGATTTTTTGATTAGGATGAATTTCTCATTGGTTACATTTCTTAAATCAACTATTTAAACAATGAAATTATTAATATACTTATCTTCTCTTCAGTTAAAAATATTTGTGTTTTATCGAGTACATTTTTCTCGTTTTTCTATTTTATTTCTTTATTGAGGTATTTTGGAAACAGTCATTCCTAAATGTCTCAAAAATTTTGTAATGATAGGAAAGGCAGAAAAATGTACTTGAATATATTTAAACATTATTTACATAGAAAGCTATAAACACCCAATAATTTCACTAATTAGTTTAGAACCTTCGAACTGTAATATTCAGATAAACAAGAAATCAGAGCAAAGGTTTTTGTTATGTATACCTTGCTACTCGTTTATCAACAAAATATATTTTTTTCTTATTTTCACTTGTGAATGAGCTACTATAGTTATGGTCTGAGTTGAAAATGGGACACATCTCCCGAAACGGCCGTCTTCAACAAATATAACTAAGTGCTACTATAGGCAATTTATAAAATATTACAAGTAATTTAATGAAAAAAGAAATTATCTACTAAACTCTGCATTATGATGCAGAGCTAAACTTACCTCAAATGATGTGTTAAATCCATCAACCATTTCACTCTTAACTGGTGCTTTAAAAACATTTTTTAAAGGACGATTTTTCATTAACATTGTGTTACTCATGTTAATAATTTCTGTATGTAACAAAAATGAAGAAAATACATTCAACTGGAGTTTAATTAATTATTAATATTAATTATTTTCATAATCACAAGTAGTAACACTACCTAGTAATACATGTTTGTGTTACAGTCAAATCCAATGTTCGTGTATTACAGTGTTATTTGCAAGTAGTTTAGAACAACCATTATCTTTTGGTAAGAATATCATAAACTATTTATAAGCAATGTTCAACATTGTTATATGTAATTTATAACTGCAAAAAACATATTATTCAACAGAATATGTTTTTGTTAACAAACATATTTTAGTAACACTACATTGATTGAATGTTTTTCACTGAGGAATGCAGTTTGTAATGTTGCCAAAACTTATTTGTTAAAAAAATGTATACTGTTGTAAGTAATGAGTTTGATGCACTGTTATGACATTGCTTGTAAATAGTTAATTTTATCTCACAAGTTACTTTTGCTTCAGATATCAAGGAATATTATAGTTGAAAAAAAAATATTAAATGGAAAATAAATATATCCTTCAACTACTACAATAACTTAGGTTTACTTAGGAGGAATCAGAAATAACACTGAGGAATAAAATATAGCTATTAAAAGGCAGTGCTCCTAAAGAACACATGAATTTCAACCATAGAAAGGTAGGTATGAGTCATTTTTACACAATGGTTTTATTATTTAAGGATTTTGACTAAACAGATTGGGCTGCCTTAGGCCCTCCTACATATGAAAATCAGTGAAGGCTTGGCAGCCAGTGTGTAGAGGAATATTTTTTTCATTTCTCCAGGTAACTGTACTGAGTCAAAATTATTTATCGTTATTCTGTGTAAGAAAAATTTAGTGTGTTCAACTTACTCATTTGTAATTTTTCTCAAGTTACTGTGATTGTTTAAATTTTACTTTTACTAGTAAGAATTTTTATGAGTAAAATTTACTCATACTTAAGAACTCTTCAATGAATAATTATGGTATTGACTAAATTACTTCCAAGCCTGATATCATTCTGATACATTACCAACGAAAAGTAGGTGTAGATTGTTTTGATCGGATGATATAAATTTTTGTTAAATTTTTTTAAAGATTAAGTTATGTTAATGAAACTAATTTTTTTTTATTTTGTGGTGTGATTAGAAATATATAAATGAGTATAAAATTTTGTAGATTTGTTGCAATACAAGATTTAAATGTAGTTTTTGTTAATTTTTATAAAGTAGTAAAAGTTTTAAGCGTTAAATATTATTTTACTAATTAATAACATTTTCATGTTGTTTACAAATGTGAACATGCATAGTTGCAAATATGGATGGTAAAATTGTAACTTTTGTAATAATATAATATTTAATTTTTACTAATGTTTATATGCTGCTTTCTCATAACAATCATGTAAAACACATTATTGAACATTTATTACCTACCTCAATCAAAAAGTGATTTTAAATTACTCATTGTTACATAAGACAAGGAATTGTAAACACTACCTTCCTAGGCTTAAAGAAATAAAAGCACTAACATAAATCATAAATAATTGTTTCATTAAATAAGGTTTTTTATATTAAAACCCTTTAATTCCTAACTCCCTATTATTAGATCATCAATAAATTTAGCAAGAAATTTCTATTTAATCTATTATTATAATGTCGACAATCAACATGAGAAATGTTAACACTCTACTAACAGGTTTCTTGAAAAAATTTTAAATAATAATAATTACAAATCATGTTTATTTGGCCAGACACAAAATTTTTTAAGTAGGACAATATGACAATAATATAGTTGTATTATTGTGTTATACATTTAAATCAAAAACAACGTACAAACTTATGTACATGAAATGATGAAAAATATTTCATTTTTCAAAAATATGTTCCTTATTGTATGGTTCTGAAAAAAAATTTTATAAAATTATTTTTTAAACAAATTAATTATAATGACTACAGTAGAACCCCTCAAATCCTAACCCCCGTGAAATCCGAATATGTTTTGATGAAAACCAAATTTTAAAAAGATATCTAAAATTGATGGTAGTATGTACTGAAAGTTTGCTATTCACATAAAACAGGACTAAGATGTGTAATATATTGGAATTGACACTGTAAAAAAATTATATAATACAAATTCATTTTTTAACCACTCCTTGAAAATATTACCAGTCATCCACGCCTTACACTGATTTCTGTAATGAACAGAAAGACCATTTCAGTTCATATTTTTAAGGGCTTGTGGCTTGGCGGATTTTCCAATCACCATTGACAGTCGTCCAAATATTCTTTTGCAGCAAGATTGTCAGCTGGTAACTTCTTTCCGCTTACTGTTAGTTGTCTAATTCCATGTCTTCTCTTTCATTTAGGCAACTATCCATTGCTAGCAGTAAATTCCAAATCCCTGTTCATTAATTTGTTTAACTGTAATGCCTTATCTTGTATTAATTGGCCACTAATAGGAAATCCTTTCTGCCTCTCTTGTGTAAACCATAAAAATATAGTCCCGTCAATTTTTTCATTCACAGAAAATTTCGTGTAATGAAATCTTTTGCTGTAAAGAATTTTCACTCATAGCACTGGAAAACTTAAATTTTTTTATACAGAAATATGTAATAAATGCTCTAATATTGTTGGTTAATAAAAAACAGCACTTCTGGCAAATCCAAAATACACATCAATTCCGAACTTTTCCAAATCCAAACAGGCTATAGCCCCAATTAGTTTGGATTTGAAGGGTTCCACTGTATATCATAATTAATTTATTATTGTTAGTTGGTGTTAATCATTATTTAGTTATTGCCTTTTCAGAAATTAATCTCAAATTTGAGTTATAATCTATTTTTATAACTTTTGGATATATTTTTTTCAGAAAAATCAGTCCAAATGAATATGTTTTCCACTAAATAATCTATGACAGCTCTCATATACAAATATGAAAATTTATATACTACTCAAATTGTTGACAGCATTATTGGATTATAGAATCTTAGTCATTTAAATAAGTATACAATTTTACAGTATGTACATTTACACATTAAATATAAAATATAGGATGTTTTAGTGCTAATAAACATATAGTATTTATATATTAGTAGTTTTGCATATTTGAAATTACGGTATTATAAATAATAGTTGTGTCAAAAATGTTATTTTTGTAAAAGAAAGTATTTAGGCTGGAACTTAAGGTTTACACATGTTATAAAATTGTAGGTGTAAAAATTAAAATATATGAGATTATTTTATAAACGCTACATATTTAAGTAATATTTACAATTTTATTGAAATGAGGTTCTATGTAACACTTAGTAGTAAAATTATTTAGTATACCTTAACTCTAATTTACTTAAAAATTCTTGTAACAAGAATGTATTCTGAACTGCAGAACTAATACCATGGCTTATTAGATTATATCACTTTGTATAGAGCTTGTCAGAAATTTGTATGAAATTGTTTTTAAAAAAACTTGAAATGTGAACATTTAGGCCTAATTATTGCAACAAAATATTTTTTTACTCTAGAAAATACAACAGGAATATTCTTAATATTAAATTATAAGAATATACTATCTATCTCCTTATTAATAACAAGAATCCTTGGTTTGGTTTTTTCCACATAATGTTATTTGGATTTTTGATAAATAATAACTTTAATTTGGATAATGTAAAATTCAATTGTTTTCGTTCATGTATGTAATTTTCTTAATAAAAAAAAATATTTAAAAATCCAAAATAATATATTCATAGATTACATACATATTTAGTAAATTATTTTTTAAAAAATATAATTGTATATACATTCTTTATAAATATGTATACTTGAATATGACTTTTAATGGAACAATTATAATTGAAATATTAAATTGTTTAAAAATCTCTCTCTCTACACACACACACACACACATACATATATATATATATATATATATAATTAAAATCTAGGGTATGCTATGAAGAGTTGAGATGGAAATTTCTAAGTAACTTTAGTTAGTTTATACCTTTGGCCTGCCCGTTATTTTGGTTTCAACAGTTTGTCAAATTCCATGTGACAGATTAATATGGCTGTGTATCAATTGTTGTGAAATAATGTAACCCTACTTCGACCGTATGTATGTTTCTTATCTTTCTACATCCTGAAATAAAAGCTGAATTATCTAACTTATGATTAAAGTTCTAGTTTCAGTATATATTTCTGTGACCACGTGTACGATTTTAGGGAAAAGAATTACACGGCCAATGCAGAAAGTCATCAGGGATACAAAAAAAAAATATTACAACTCTCGCCACGCCCCTAAAATTAACAATCTTGGAAAATTGTAATTCCCGTGGTGTTAATAGTGCTGGTAAAAATGCAAATTGTTCAAACCAAATACAATGCATAAAAATGAATCAAAATATGTCCTGAAGTTATATTGATAATTATTGTTTGTTGTTGCCACGAAAGGTTAATTTTATATGCGTAAGAAATATCCAATCAGATTTGGTTGTAATTTTATACGTTTAACCAAATGTACACTTTAAGGCTAGAATTAAGATTACGTGACATCACCTAGCAATAAGTATTTATCCGCGGAAGTAGGCGTTTAATTAGGTAATGTATAAAACTACAACAAAACTAGACACACTATATGTATATTTTAATATAGGTATATAGTAATGTATAAAATTACAACCAAACCTATCCTAACTGGAGACTATAGGTATATTTAAATTGTATTATGTAAACGTAGTACGGCGCGACGTTGATATGGGTACTTATTACTTCATACTACTCCGCACTTAATTTTTTACCTAACTTTAATTTGATAAAATGGTATTTATTTCCCTTGCGCGGGAGTTTCCGTTATTTTTTTCTTATCTCTGATGATTTTCTGCGTGCCCGGTAAATTTTTTTCCCTAAAAACGTACATGTGTGCAGGTGAAATAAATACCTTAGTTCAATTTCTGAATTGTAGTTGCTTGATATAATCATCTTGAATTGTTCACTGATTAAACTTATTTTAAAAATTAGTTTGTGAATTGTATTTAGTGGTCTTATTTAAAGAGGCATGTTAAAAGTAACTTTTTGTAAATAAAAAAGCGAAATTGATCGTTGTAGTAAAATTGGTATAATAAACTTTTATTTTGAGCTACAAAGAAACATGTAACAAGAAAAGTAAAAAATTGGATATTATATTCTAAGGTGTGGTTACAACATATTGTGGTTATATTGCAAAGACATTTCGTCGAACGTTTGAAATTAAAGTAATCTGACAAAAAATATATTTATAATTCGTAAATGGGAAAAAACTTAGTATAATAATATGTTTAATTTATAAATTTTTCCGGCCGTTAGCTAATGCTAATGTCCCCACAAACATAAAGGATCTTCACTAATTAGCCTTGGGTTATTACAATTATAAATTAAACTTCCATCATTTACAATGACTAAACAAGTTTATTACATTTTTTAAAATTACATAGAGATTTAAAAGGAAAAGATTTTACAATACAAAATTTACCAGGATACAAAATCTGTTTAAAAACATAGTAGAATGAAAAAACGCGTCACTGACGCAAAAAATATTTAAAAATCGTGGTAATACTTGACCAAATACCGTGATTTTGTTTATTTTCTAATTTATTGCCAAAAAGTAAATTTTAAACAAGAAGTTAGTGCATTTACGCTTGGAAAGTATGAATAGTAGTTTCTATTAGTAAAAATTGTAATATAAACAACAACAAAAATAAGTTTACTTAAGTACCTACCAATGGAAGTAGAAACAATATAGTTATGCACAGTTCTATATAAAATCAGACTTTATTAATAAAATGCTTTACTATGTAGCTTTATTACAATATAGGTAAAAAAGGTGATACCTATTCAAATGGCTTTTAGCTTTGATTATTCATCTTTGATTATATGTTCTCAAATGTTCTAAATAATAAACAGGTAATTTAAAGAACTGCATAACTTAAATGACCACATAACATTTTGAAAATATTAAACAACATCAATGTAACAACACAAAATAGTTTAAAGTAAATGTTTGTTTTACATTACTACAGCGATATACACATAAGGCAATAAAACACTATTATTATTACTATAGTTTTATACTGAGGAGTAATTCACAGTATTGATTAATGCGCTAACCTAGCGCGAACTAGTTTTCTGAATAAATCAGTAAGTAGTGGGTTTGTTGCCAAGTTAATAGAAAAAAGTATAATTTCTACAAAAACCTCAAGATGTACAACACAAAAACTGCAAGTCCTATTATTATTATTAATTACTTAAAACTTTTAACTTGCCTATAGTAGCACTTACTTATATTTGTTGAGGACAGCCATTTTGGGAGACGTGTCCCATTGTCAACAAAAGCCGTAACTCCAGTCTTGTTACTGTCTGATTTGATAATGAGAGACACATCTCCCGAAACGGTCGTCCTCAACAAATATTAAAAACTGCTAATATAGGCAAGTTGTAAAATATTTACAAGTGTTTTAGTGGTATTATTTTTAAAATTTGGTTTGAAGTTACGATTATTGATTTAAGTGTTATTTTATTTATTTTTATGTGTTAAAGAAATCGCTAATATAACCTGTAAGTCCTAGTTGTTTGTGAGCGACTAATTTCTAACTGGAGTTTGTCAATCAATAGGCCTCTAAAACTTGCCAGTGATGTCCATTGAACCAAGTCCGCAATTCCACCTGATCCTTACTTTCCAGCTTTTTATCTCCTAGGAATAGCTCTTTGATTTGATTAGAAAAAAATACGTATTGTAAATAAAACTACCACAATACAGACCTATTATTTTTAGACTATCTAAACATCTTTCAGGTGACAGTGTATTTACTATCAGTTTCTTTTGTTATATGTTGTAAATATATATTATAGCTACACTGTTTGTTTCTTAGAAAATTTTGTTTATTTAAATATTTTATTTTCCCCTTCATTTATTGAATTACAGGAGTTGTAGACTAAAAACTATCTAAATAAAAGACTTGGGATAAGGGCAATTGTCAAAAACAATTTGTAATTATTGTTGAAAGTATGCTGTCCCTGTCAAAAATCATTAGAAATTGAGAATATAAGAATATTATCAAAGCAAGCTTAATTCCAGGTGCAAAACGTAAGAGTGAAAACCACCATGAAAATAGCAATAAAAGAATTACAAGAATCTAAATACCAAAAGTTGTATTTGTTGATTAGTTATTCCTGGTTTTTAAATTATGATTCTTACTAAACCTACTACCTGAATGTCTTGAAAGATTTTTCTCTTCATTTTCAGGGAAAGTGAATAAAGGTATTAGTTATAGCAAAAGAGATTACATTAATACGAATAAATAAGTACTTTCTAATAAAAATATTACTCCTCTTGCGTTTACGTCTAATTTATATATTAAAATTTTTTTTGGCTGGATATTTTAAACTCTGCAGATATAAAACAAAAATTTAAAGTGTAATATATATATATATATATATACACATATACACACAGTATATATAATTTAATTGTACCTTCGCTTGAGCTACTAGTTTTAATTCAAAACACTTGAACATATGTTAGTATGTTATACTGCCTATAGTAGCACTTAGTTTTTTGATTATTGAGGACAGCCATTTTGAAAGATGTCAACTCCGACCATAACTCCATTGTCATCTCAGACTATAGTTGATATCTTGGTTGTTTTAGTTTAGGGTAGGGGTGAGATATTAGGTGTATTTTTAAAGAGTATTGGGCATTCGAAAAGTGTATGTGTTATAACGAAATTAGTATTGAGTGTAGTTTGAAGTGTTTGTATTTCATATTGTTCGGTTGTGTTTTTTAAACGAAGAATTTGTAGGTTTGATGTTATGTTTGTGTAGTTGTGATTTGTGGATACGAGATGTTCAGCAAAGTTTGATTTTGTGTGTTAGCAGTTCCAATACCAACAACTTTTGTATTATAACCCCTAATACTCTTTAAAAATACTCTTAATATCCAACCCCCCAATCTAACCTGAAACAACCCAAGATCAGTTACGGTCTGAGTTGACGATGGGACATACCTTCCAAAACAACCTTCTTCAATAATCAAGAACATAAGTGGTACTATAGACAAGTGTAATGTACTAACATATGGTCCAGCACTTTTAGTGAATATTTAAAAATAAAATGATAAAAATTTAATGGCTAAATATAGCTGGAAACCTATTGATTCCCAGCTTAATATATATTTAAGAAAATTGTAAATAAATACTATTATATTATTAATTGTAATATTCTCTAAACACTTGTAAATATTTACAAATTTGCCTATAGTAGCACTTATTTGTATTTGTTGAGGACAACCGTTTTGGGAGATGTGTCCCATTGTCAACTCAGAACGTAACTCTGACTATCTAAGTTACGGTCTGAGTTGACAATGGGACACTCCCCACTGCCATGTTTCAGAAATGGCCGAATTACTAATTAGATTTATGAGCTATATTAAGAATATAAGAGATGTGATAATATTTCTAGATCTTACCTTTTATACTATTAACCAGCTACTTATATATAAATTATAGAATAGACAACACCAAGGGAAATCAAATGACCACTGATTTTTGGAAAGTAAATACAGGTGATCCACAAGGCATTATTCTGGGACCATTATTCGTAATATTATTCATAAACAATCTTATTATAGTTAATCAATATATGCCTGAGGATATAATGTTTTTGCAGGTCGTACACATGGTAGATACATAAATCTGCTTGACTTGGGTAATAAAAAGTGTGGTCAGAATACAATTTTTGCTACTTTAGTTATAAAAATGAGCTTGAGTGAGAAAGGCATTATAGTGGTTTATTTAGTTTAGGCATAGGATAAGAAAAAGAAAATATTATTTACATCCTTACAATCTTATCATGCACCATAGATCATATCCTGTTTATCTAATGTTATCTCAAGATAAATCAAGTCAGTAAGTTGAATCGTCCTGAAAAGCCGATTACCACAAATTTTTGAAAAAAAAGATACATACTTCAGGAAGGTTATTTCTCCATATGCACTAGAAATTCTCACCAAATTAATAAAAAGAAGAACCCTCTCTTCCTCTGATGTGGATAGCTCGAAATATTGTAGGAAACTAATTGCTCAAGAGATATGTCCAAGTTGTATAATCAAAGGACTGTGAACATTTTTTATTGCTTCTTTAGATTTCTAGTATCTGTCTATGTCACACATATTGTACATAATATATTGCTTATCTTATATCAGCTGAGTATATAAACAGTATAAAGGAGACAACTTAGGAATTCCTGATAAATCAAAGATTTAGAAAATGTAAATTATAATATACTTAATTTCATAAGTATATTATCTTTAATGATGATAATTTTTTTTCTGGCGAAAAACCAATTGTAATCCAACTATACTATAATTAAATATCGAAATCTTGTTGCTGTTCATGACAAGCTGGTTGTTAATTACTTATTACACTTTTGCTTACTTGTGATCAGACTTTTTGTTAACTAAAGGTTGTTAAATTGTTAACTTACACTTGGAGGAAACGTTTTCGTCTTACGACTTCTTCAGCCTCCTACTAGATTATTCCAAATATTTTGACCACCTATATATAAAAAAAAAAAAAATGGCAGATGTGTACAGTTTAGTAAAACTGTAACATCATGATTTACCATTAAAATTGTTAATATCTAATGCCTTCTCTAGTATCTAACTTCTTGAAATATCATTATAGTTATTACACAAATTATTTTATTCGTATGCAGAAGTAATCATTTCTTTATTTCCTCTCCGAGTAAAGGCCATTTAGCAACAAGCAACGAAAAGAATGCTCTTTCTCATTTAGTTATGAGGAGTTCATTTGCATGTTTTTCTATTTGCGTTTTATCTTTTCCTTAGGAGGAGATCTATAATGTCTCTCTGTCGCAAGATTTCAGTTTTCCTTTGCATAACTTGTAATTTGTAATTTATTAACAGTATTTTAAAATGTTTTTGGATCATTGGTATATAGTTGTAAGAAGAATAAATACAACTTAATATTTACTTCACAATCTAAAAACACGGACTGAAATGTAATTAGATCCTGGAAGCACCCTGTTTTTCAACCATGTTCATTTGCCACTATGATGTAGGCATTTATAGAGTAAACACGATGCATGAATCAGTTTTGCTACAGTATTTTATTACCGTTACATCCTGCTGTGATAGTTAAGTAATAGATCAATAAGAAATGTATGTTTATTTTCAACACGTAACATACACATTTACGTTTAATCGCTGTCTATGTTGCTACAAATATAAAAAGTAGTCCATTTTAAGACTCAGTAACTTTTTTGTAAGGAAAAAGTGGATCAACCTGCAGAAAATATTATTTACACATACATGACAATGAGTAAATTGAAAAAAAAATTACATTGTCAATTGAAAACAAAATATTAGGTCAAATAAAATCAAAGCCCAATAAAACTTTAGTGTAAAACAACAGTGTATTTATTAATTATTCGTCTTGTACAACTGTGGTCTTTTCTGAGACATAAAGTCCATCCAAGAATTTTCTGATATCCTTATCCTTGACTGTAGTAGATTGCTGGATAAGAGCCGCTGCAACAGAATATCTAAATTATTTAAAAATATAAACCCAATATACACATTTAACCCTTAGCACACGGGACATATAAAGGGCAAGTAGCAGATTACGTGCAATTACATAAAAAAAAACTTTTTTGTAAAATGTTCAAAGTTCTATTTATTTGTATAATTTTTTATATTTTTACACTAGGTAATTCAAGATATCAATATATCCATTTAAAATAAAATTAAAGTAACTAAAATTATTATTCACCAAATCATAAACAATAAATTATTCTTACAGTACAAAGGTCACTCACGTAAACAGTAAACAACTATATCAATCACAATGCCAACACAAAATACGACAGTTGGCAGACTCTGCGTCCTGCCGAGAATACCCGTCATACGCGCATGCATAGACCACGTAATAGCGCCTGGTGGCTAAAACAACAGAGTGTGGATCGGTAGCACGTGGCAAATAACAATAAACGTAGCAGAGGAGTTTATTTACACCAAACAAACATTGCCACACATTATAATGGACTTTAAACAAACACCTAGGGCTTCATAAGCAAAATATTATAAATACGTGATTTCACGTGATACGCGCTAGCGGAGATTTCAGCCTTACGAGAAATCACGCTATACGCGTGCAAAGGGTTAGGATAAAATAACAATGCTATGTTGATAGAATTAAAGATATACTGTTGGTGAGACAATGGATATACAAAAAAAAACTATGCGTTAATTACATCACTTGAATATTCAAGTATATTTTAAATTTAAAAGATTTCCTAAGTTTGGTATGAATCGGCAGGTTGTAGATTAGACGGGTATTAGAGTTTTGTTTTCTGTCTCATTTAGCAGCTCAAAATGTTTAACCTTTTGCGCTCCATAGGCAAACTGAGTCTGAACCTTCCCACATACCTAATTACCTATTAAGAGACTCACAAGGTTATTAACCCTTCACAAGAATTGCAAATAAAAAAAATTCTACGATGAATTAAAATTACTAGTTACACTTTGTTTAGTACTATAGGTTTGGTATTAGTGAAAAATACTTATGGGCGGAGCAAACTTATCATAAACCCATAGCTATGACAATTTAATTTCATGGAAATTAAAGAGATACCCATTAAATCTTTAATTCAAATTTAGTTAATTTTTTTAGATTTTTTAAAATTTTAATTATTTGGACATTTTAAAACAGTGGGTTGTTTCTTGGGAAATTTATTTATTTAATGTTTTGGTATTTCATAAACTGTCTTGTTCTTAGAGGTCTTCATTTGCTAATATCATTTCCGACAATTCTTGTAGACCTTCCCCATATGATTTTACTAATTTGTTCAGCTTTTGTCTAATTCATTTTACATGACCTTACTCTTTTTAATCATCTGCTTTGAGGATATTAGTTTTCACAATTGTTTGTTCCTCGGCACTGAGAGGCTACATTTTATATTCAACGATCTAGGTTATGTTTATGAATTGAGTTAAACTAAGGAATTTTTCAATATTAATTTAAATTTTGTTAGGTCTATGGTTTTAGTACAGTATGTGTGTAATTTTGTTTCATGTAATTTATTTAAATTTTGTAATTTTAACCATTTTTATCTACTGTACCCTTTTTAACACTTACATATTATATCTTGTGACCGTCACTTGGCTGTTGCAACTTAACAAGTGTTATAAATATTACTAATTTGTCCACATTATTTACACTTTTTTTGTATCATTTTTAACAAGAATCCTACTTGATTTTAAGTATGAATGACGTATCCTGACCTGAACCATGTAGGTGTCATTCCGGTGCAGGCTTTGGAAGCCCGATACATAGCTGGCAGATGGTGTGATCTATTTTCACAACACAAACCAGTTTACTAGGTTCCGTTATAGTGTAATATGAGGTTATAGTGTAATACTGTTAATATTTTATTAATTAATAAACAGGTGATGAAAGGATTTGCAAACTTCTTTCACTGTAAGAAAAATGTTAATCATAGCAGGAATATCAATAAATAACTACAAGTATTTTTCACTAATACCAAACCTATAGTACTAAACAAAGAATAACTAATTTTTTTTTTAATTCATCGTAGAATTTTTTTTTATTTGCAATTTTTGTGAAGAGTTAATAACCTTGTGTGCTTAATAAAGTTATCAATGGTTGGAGTGTCTTATATAGATTGTCGAACCCAACAGACATTTTTTATGTGGTCCAATTTCATTAATTATTGAGTGAAGAAAAACAGTTTATGCATAATGGAAGACTGGTTAATTGTTACAAGGAGTCTAGACTACATTTCTAGGTTTCAGAGAGGCCAACCTTGACGAATTAATATCATTTGAGTAACATCTGTTCTTATAAAAATTCTAGTTATCCATACAGAATTGAAATGGCATCATGAAATATGTGTTTCAAAACCTAAATTCCAAATTAATAATATAAGAGATTAAATATGATTAACTTTATTCCTAAAGATGTTACATTAAATTTCAGAGCCTGAGTGCTAAATTACAAAACCAGTTACAAGTTAAGACAGAACTTAATTAGGTGGAACTAAGTCAAGATAAGCTAGAATTCCAGAAGGATGTGTTGGTAGTTTTTCATAAACATTAAATTCTTTTAAATAAAAAACTTTATTTTTAAAACATTGATGAACGAAAATCAATATTAATAAAAATTAGCAGTATAAGGAAGATATGTTTCTTTTAGGCTAACAAATTAATTTTTTTAATTTTTCAAAATATATTTTCCACATAATCGTTTGTTAAGTGACAGAAAGTGATTACAGTTCCTTAATATGCTCCCGTTAAAGACAATATCCCGCTTATTAAAATGTTGTTCTCAGACCATAAAACCTAGCATAAAAAACATTAATTTTCACGGATCCATTTTGAATCTCGCTTAACACGTTTTCGCTTCTGCAATGTTAACCAAATACCTATTGGTATACACCACCTGACTCACATATGCCCATATGGTCTCTATTTCTGGACCAATGTTCACACATGCACCGATTGGGGCAGATGAAATGGACTGACAGCTTATATTTAAGACACTGTTTGCATGTTACTTATATTCCTCTGGCAAATCAGTCATCTATTTATATCTTGATATATTGTATCGGTCTATAGGCTTTCTGACATTAATGTGGGACATTTGGTCTATCAGTTAATCGAGGTCAATGACATCAAAATACAGCTGCCCCCCCCCATTCATCTCTTTATTGAAAGTTGTCATTTTTAGAACGCATAGAAACGAAAGAAATACCAAGCATTCATTAAATAGATTGTAATACCGTAACTTATAGTACAACGTTATTCAAAGAAAATATTGTAAGACTAGTCTATTTCATTACAATCACAAAAATTAAAAAATACAACAAACACATACAAAATGTAAACTGAACTGAGTACTGTACAAAAATGTTGTACAGCGAACAAGTAAAACAGATAAAAGAGACACAACCTAAATCAAATTTCGCCATACACATACAAAACACACTACACTCTCTGGCATAGACACCAATCTAAAAATCCTATACTACATCAAAAAAGCAACACACTTAACACACTAGAAAACTATGAGATATACAAACACCATAAATGCTATCCACAACACATTCTAAATGACGAAAACACTCACAATCAAATACTATATTTGAGCACATTATTAACAACTACTCTATAAACAATAACACACCACAGGACAGAAATACACCACAGACTCACACCAACACAACACACTTGAGCAAGACTCACATTATTGAATAATGCGCAGACAAAAAATAATTAATACCAAAAAGTAATTTTTTAATGCTATTTAGGTTGATAGTAATAAACACTAAAGAAGGTTTTATTACATAAAAGTTCATTATCAGCAGAACAAATTTCTAACGATGATGAAACTAGCATATTCTTTCGGATATTATGAAATGAATCCCTAGCTATAAAAATCATCAAGTCTGCAAACATGCCTTACCATATAATGTTTTACAGCAATTCATCAGAAATGCATAAATATCATGTCTTTTTAATAGGCAATTTATTATTATTTTAAATATAAAATTGTAAATTATTATTCTACTGCACTGACTTTATAGAGTTATTATATGTTAATTGTAAACAATTATTCCACCATTAAGTGCAATTAATTTTTACCTTAGGATGAGGCACCTTTTGATCACTTGATTATTGTCAAATCACTGAATTCAGTGATATATATACCGGTTATCTATCAACCACATGGGTGGAGAAATTTGTTTTTAAAGGGTTGATCTGACACTTTTGTTCTTGTAAGAACACTGTGTTGTATGTAAAAAAATAATGATAACACCGTTTTATAGATGGTTTGAATCTTGGGAACATACCAGATTGGCCATTGGGACACACAAGTTAAAGTTAAGTGCAATATTGGTAGTGTTTCAGATATTTATATAGATGTCAATACCATGATATTAAAAGTTAGTTTGAAGCAGATGATGAAGGTTGCACCATACTTACTAAAAAGAAAATTATTGCTACACATTTAAATATAAAAAATGCTAATATAGGCAAGTTGTAAAATATTTACAAGTGTTTTAGTGGTATTATTTTTAAAATTTGGTTTGAAGTTACTATTATTGATTTAAGTGTTATTTTATTTATTTTTATGTGTTAAGGAAATTGCTAATATAACCTGTAAGTCCTAGTTGTTTGTGAGCAACTAATTTCCAACTGGAGTTTGTCACTCAATAGGCCTCTAAAACTTACCAGTGATGTCCATTGAACCAAGTCCACAATATCACCCGATCCTTACTTTCCAGCTTTTATCTCCTAGGAATATCTCTTTAATTTGATTAGAAAAAAATACGTATTGTAAATGAAACTACCACAATACAGACCTATTATTTTTGGACTATCTAAACATCTTTCAGGTGACAGTATATTTACTATCAGTTTCTTTTGTTATATGTTATAAATATATATTATAGCTACACTGTTTGTTAGAAAATTTTGTTTATTTAATATTTTATTTTCCCCTTCATTTATTGAATTACAGGAGTTGTAGACTAAAAAGTAAATAAATACAAGACTTGTGATAAGGGTAATTGTCAAAAACAATTTGTGTAATTATTGTTGAAAGTATGCTGTCCCTGTCAAAAATCATTAGAAATTGAGAATATAAGAATCTTATAAAAGCAAGCTTAATTCCAGGTGCAAAACGTAAGAGCGAAAACCACCATTAAAATAGCAATAAAAGAATTACAAGAATCTAAATACCAAAAGTTGTATTTGGTTAATTAGTATTCCTGGTTTTTAAATTATGATTCTTACTAAACCTACTACCTGAATGTCTTGAAAGATTTTTCTCTTCATTTTCAGGGAAAGTGAATAAAGGTATTAGTTATAGCAAAAGAGATTACATTAATACGAATAAATAAGTGCTTTCTAATAAAAATATTACTCCTCTTGCGTTTATGTCTAATTTATATATTAAAAATTTTTTTGGCTGGATATTTTAAACTCTGCAGATATAAAACAAAAATTTAAAGTGTAATATATATATATATATATATATATATATATATATATATATATATATGAAGTTAATATATTACTTTTGTGAGTAATTTTATCCACCATTAAGTGCAATAATTTTACCTTGAGTGATGAAGCACCTTTCGGTCGTTGACCATTGTCGAATATATATATATATATATATTGTAAGGTATTTATAAAACAATACAACGATGTTTTACTATTAAATATTTCTTTTATAATATATATCAAATTTCTATTTAAAACAAAACAAAAAAACTACTCAGGAACAATTCATAATTCTTTATTATTACAATTTTTTATTTCAACATTTAAAACAATACACAGAACAAAAATTTATAACTTAACAAGTTTTACCAAACTCGGTTTAACTCTTATTTCTTTTGATTTTATAGTTACACAATTTTAATACCCTTGGCTTATTTTACGATCTCTTACTATCTCGGGGTTATAGCATGGGCTATATTTTTTTAATTCTTAGGTTAATTAAATAAATTTTGAACAACAATATTAAATTTTGAAATTAGTTTTAATAAATATTTTCCCGATTGAAAAACTTTAATTTGGAATAAGCAAAAAGGCGAAACTATTTGAACTGGATTATGATCTTATTACTATTAATCACAAGATATTCTAATGTACAATTTTAAACTTCCCTATTATCCTAAGAGTCCACTAAAGTTTATTTTTTTATATAGCGCTAGGTACTTAACTTATCAAATAACGGCGAATGGCTGCTTGCTCACACGTAGAATTCCGTTGTCTTTAAATTTCACTTTTTACACACTTAAATTCGTTTTAGTTCTTTCAAATTATATTAACCCTGTACTATATCTTTTAATTCACTTAATCCTGTTAATCTGGCCAAGTTTCTTCACAAATCTGTATAATTTTGACGAAGTTTCTAATAAATAGAATTTTGACTGCACAGGGCAGGTCCGTTTCCTCGGCGTCACCACGCCAGAATGCTTCTAACTACGCGTCCTTAGATTTTCTTTTAAAATGTTACAAATATGGCGGCCTCCTTCTTCTTAAAAAAAAACATATGCTCTAATTGAACGAAGTTCCGCTCCTTCCCACTAGAGTCGACTGCAACTGACCTACTTCCATTTGTTTTTACAGCTGATGCAATAACACGCTTGTTTTCACCAGTTTTAATTTTGTTAACATACTGTTTCAATTTTCCGATCCTTAACCAACCTTCCAGTGTTTATTTAATTACTATTATTAGTGTGTGAAGTGTCTTTGTGTTTTACTTTTGTAATATTTCGAAATGTGTGTGTTTTGACTGGACTTCATAGAACATAACCTTTCAATTTGTTTACTACCGTTTTTCACTTTCTCCTTCAAGTAATTACTTATGCCCTATGTTACTAATATTTACAATTTTGTTTAACATATAACTATTATTAGATTATCTTGTTTTAAATTTTATTTGATACAACAAATTTCTTTATGTATTTACAGTTCAAATATCTTATTTACTAATCTAGGCTTTTACCTAAATTTAGTTTCAATTTTAACCTAACCAATCTTTTAATGAATTTCTTTTTAAATTTTGTGTGAGTTATTTCTAATATATTCTTCCAATTCTTAAATAATATTATATAGCCCATTCTATAAATGTTACAATATATATATATATATATATATATATATATATATATATATATATATATGAAGTTAATATTTACTATTGTAGTAATTTTATCCACCATTAAGTGCAATGATTTTACCTTGTGTGATGAGGCACCTTTCAGTCACTTGACCATTGTCGAATCACTGATATTTTTATATATTGTAACATTTATAGAATGGGCTATATAATGTTCTTTAAGAATTAGAAAAATAAATTAGAAATAACTCACACAAAATTTAAAAAGAAATTCATTAAAAGATTGGTTAGATTAAATTGAAACTAAATTTAGGTAAAAGCCTAGAAATGTAAACAAGGTATTTGAACTGTAAAATCCATGAGGAAATTTGTTATATCAAATAACCTAACAAATAAATTAAAAGAAGATAATCTAATAATAATTATATGTAAACAAATTTGTAAACTGTAGGAACATAGGGCATAAGTAATTACTTGAAGGAGAAAGTGAAATACGATTGTAAACAATGAGATAAAGGTTATGTTTGTATGAATTCAGCTCAAAAACACACACAATTCGGAATTATTACAGAAGTAAAGAGTAAAGACACTTCACACACAAATAATAGTAAATAAATAAAAACTGGAAGGTTTGTTAAGGATCGGAAAGTTGAAACAGTAAGTTTAACCAAATTAAAACGCCATTGTAAACAGTCTCGTTGTTTACAACAGCTGTAAAACAAGAAGTAGGTCAGTTGCAGTCGACTCTAGTGAGAAGAAATCGAACTAAATTATAGCAACATGTGTTTTAGAAGAAGGAGAAGCCGCCATATTTTAAACAATTTTAAAAGAATAGGACACGTTAGTTTAGTTATAGCGTGGGGACACTACGAGATCGGACCTGCCATGACCAGTCAAAATTCCATTTGAAGAAAGTCGTCAAAATTATAAAAGAATAGGACACGTTAGTTTAGTTATAGCGTGGGGACACTACGAGATCGGACCTGCCATGACCAGCCAAAATTCCATTTGAAGAAAGTCGTCAAAATTATACAGATTTGTGAAGAAACTTGGCAATTTTAAACAGGGATAAGTGAATTTAAAGAGTTAATACAGTGTTAATATAATTTGATGTAACTAAAAAGAAAATAAGTGTGTTAAAAGTAAAATTTAAAGAGAACGGAATCTTACATAAGCGACCAGCAGAACTTCGATATTTATTAAGTTGAGTATAAGCGCTATAGAAATAAACTTTAATGGACTTTTAAGATAATAAGGAAGTTTAAATTTGTACATTATTAGAATATCTTGTGAATAATTAATAGTAGTAATAAGAACATAATCCAGTTCAAATAGTTTTGCCTTTTTGCTTATTCTAAATTTGTTAAGTTTTTCCATCAGGAAGTTATTTATTAAAACTGTTTTCTAAATTTAATCTTGTTTTTCAAAATTTATTTAATTAACAAAAGAGTTAAAAATATAGCCCATGCCTATAAACCCCGAGATATTAAGAGATCTTAAAAATAGCCTAGGGTATAAAAACCTTGTAACTAAAAAACAAAGGAATTGAGTTAAACCTATTTTGTTAAAACTCGTTAAGTTGTAAAATTTTGTTTTGTGTTTATTGTTTAACTGTTGAAATAAAATTGTTATAATAAAGAATTATAAATTGTTCCTGAGTAGCTTTTTTTGTTTTAAATAGAAATTAAATATCATTCAATAAAATAATAATAAAGAACCCTGTTGCGTTTTTTTTATGAATACGTTATAATATATATAGATTTTTTGGACTAGGAGACTGACAGACTACCTTGGTAATAGTCCACTCTGTAGTCTTGAAATAGAAACACATAAAAGCACTTAAACAATGATATATTTCAACCACACAGTGGTCTTTGTCAATCGAAGAGAAAACACAAAAAGAAATATGAGAGAATGAAATAAAATAATTGTAATCACATAATGTGATTACAATTATTTTATTTCATTCTCTCATATTTCTTTTTGTGTTCTTTTTTTTGTCTCTTTTTGTGTTTTCTCTTCGATTGACAAAGACCACTGTGTGGTTGAAATATATCATTGTTTAAGTGCTTTTATGTGTTTCTATTTCAAGACTCTGTCAGTCTCCTAGTCCAAAAAATCTAAATAATCTTTACCAACCAAAACTAACCTAATATGTATATATATATATATTGTAACATTTATAGAATGGGCTATATAATATTATTTAAGAATTGGAAAATAGATGAGAAATAACTCACTCAAAATTTAGAAAGAAATTCATTAAGATATTGGTTAGGTTAAATGAAAACTAAATTTAGGTAAAAGCATAGAATTGTAAACAAGGTTTTTGAACTGGAAATGTATTAGGAAATTTGTTATATCAAATAACCTAACACATAAATTAAAACAAGATAATCTAATAATAGTTATGTGTAAACAAATTTGTAAACTGTAGTAACATAGGGCCTAAGTAATTACTTGAAGGAGAAAGTGAACACGATTGTAAACAATGTAAGGTTATGTTTGGAAAAGTCCAGTCAAAACACACACAA
Source organism: Prosapia bicincta (assembly GCA_036971475.1). Taxonomy (NCBI): domain Eukaryota; kingdom Metazoa; phylum Arthropoda; class Insecta; order Hemiptera; family Cercopidae; genus Prosapia; species Prosapia bicincta. The sequence goes on along the minus strand of JBAIZL010000005.1, from coordinate 45,100,169 downwards.
TTCAGAACTATTTCAAAAGTAAAACACAAAAAGACACTTCACACACTAATAATAGTAATTAAAGAAACACTGGAAACTTTATTAAGGATCGGAGGATTGAAACAGTGAGTTTCAACCAAAGTTTAACCAAATTAAAACGCCATTGAAAACAAGCTCGTTCTTGTTGGTATAATCAGCTGTAAAAACAAATGGAAGTAGGTCAGTTGCAGTCGACTATAGTGAGAAGGAATCGAACTAAATTATAAACCATCTGATTTTGTTTTTTAAGAAGGAGGCCGCCATATTTGTAACATTTTAAAGGAAAAACGAAGCGTTAGTTGAGTGAGAGATGGCGTGGGGACGCGACAAGATGGATCTGCCAGGACCAGTCAAAATTCTATTTATTAGGAACTTCGTCAAAATTATACAGATTTGTTAAGAAGATTGGCCAACTAAATTAAGGAGAAGTGAATTTCAGAATATAATACAGTGGTAATATAATGTGAAGTAAATAAAACGAATTCAAGTGTAAAAAAGTGAAATTTAAAGAAACGGAATTCCACGTGTGAGCAAACAGCCATTTGCCATTATTTGATGAGATAAGTATCTAGCGCTATAAAAAATAAACTTTAATGGACATTTAAGATAATAAGAAAGTTTAAAATTGTACATTAGAATATCTTGTAGTTAATTAATAGTAAGTAATAAGAAATAATCCAGTTCAAATAGTTTAGCCTTTTTGCATATTCAAAATTTAAGTTTTTCCATCAGGAAAATATTTATTAAAACAAATTTCAAAATTTAATATTGTTTTCAAAATTTATTTAATTAACAAAAGAAGTAAAAATATAGCCTATGTTATAAACCCCGAGATTGTAAGAGATCGTAAAATTAGCCAAGGGTATTAAAATTGTGTAACTGTAAAATCAAAAGAAAAAAGAGTTAAACCGAGTTTGTTAAAATTGTTAAGTTAGAAATTTTTGTTTTGTGTGTATTGTTTAACTGTTGAAATAGAAATTGTAATAATAAAGAATTATGAATTGTTCCTGAGTAGTTTTTTTTGTTTTGTTTTAAAAAGAATTTTGATATCATCAATAAAATAAATATTTAATAGAAAAAAAAATAATTGTAAAGAGTTATATAAAAAACATTACAATATATACATACACACAGTATATATAATTTGATTTTACCTTCGCTTGAGCTACTAGTTTTAATTCAAAACACTTGAACATATGTTAGTATGTTATACTGCTTATATTAGCACTTAGTTTTTTGATTATTGAGGACTGCCATTTTGGAAGATGTCAACTCGTTTTAGTAACGTTTTATGTTTATTAGTACTACTTAACCGGTGTTGATACTTTTGGAAAAACGAATGCACAATATTAAACAACAGGCTTCACACTACTTACACAGGTTTCGGTAGTTTTTGTTTGATAGATAAATGCCCACAGCATTATAAACTTAGTGTTATTCTAGGAGCTAGTTGTCAGGAGTTACGACCCTACACACTTATTTGTTAACAATTTTAGTGAAGTTAGGTTAATTAATCTAACCAAAAAAGTTGGTTCATTGGATGTTTATCTTTATATACTTTCATAATAAAATAAATAACTTTTCATGGCGTATTGTATTGATTTTTAATACGTTTGTTAAAATTTCACCAAACCTAAAAAACAGGTCTGAAATATTAACAAAATATTTAGTTGTAAAATAATTTTTATAAAACGGACTTAGTTGAAGTTAAATACAAACATTGGTACACTTAGATAGTTATTCTTACTAGGAAGTTAATTATTATGTAAAATCTTTAAAAAGTAAATTATGAAGTTTTAGTATTTATAAACTCACATATCAATCAATGAATGATTGATACTTTATTTAACTATCATTAACGCTATAAAAAAACTGTTGGCCAATTGGCCCGACACATGTGTTTATATATATTATGATATGAAACGTATTTTCATACTTAAGTACGATAAGACAACAAAGAAAAAGTACACGTTATTTAAAAATGAGCTAAAAATATTTTGGCAGTTCTCCAGGAAAACGCTGATATTGTGACCAGCAGCTAAAGTGTTAATATTTGAAAAAATGTATCAACATCAAGTAGGAACCGCAAATAAGTTTTAAGAAAATGTATTTAAACTTGAGTGGATGAATAAGAAGTATTTTATTAAGGAGTGAAAATTTGAACTATATATATATATATATATATATATATATATATATATATATATGAGGTTGATATATTACTATTGTAAATACTTTTATCCACCACTAAGTGCAATAATTTTATATTATTATATTATAAAATAACATAAAATTATTGCACTTAGTGGTGGATAAAAGTATTTACAATAGTAATATATCAACTTCATAAAGTCAGTGCAACGGAAAAATAATGGACAACGTAAAATATCAAAATATATATACTGTAATGTTTTTATATAAAACACTAAAACAATAAATAACAATAATTCGGAATATAATAGAAGTGAATTAGAAATAGATAAAAAAAGGAAATGTAAATAATTGAGCCATAACCTAAAAAAATTATTATTATAAAATATTAAAACCAAGATGGCGGCTAGTATAATTATGATTTTGGGGAAACAGCTGATGTTTTCAAATATAGACATTTACAAAACCTATAATTATTGCACAGAGGATCAAAACTTAACTGTCCAGGAAAGATGAAAATCAAATAATCAGTGTGTTATGTAACAGATGTTTCAAGGATAGAAAATTTTTTTTATTCTTTTCTCTAGAATCTCAATAAAAAAATTCATTGTTAGAAAAAGTAGCCTTGGTGCTGGAGGCAAAAACTTAGTAGGTCCAAAATTTTGTTAGAGGAAGAATTCAAGCATTAAGAAAGCTGGCCTAATTAAAAGTTGATAGAAGCCAATACGGGTGAAAGCATAAAAACAGCATAGTGGTGAAAGATTTGATTATAAAAAGAAATTTATAGGCTATAAATTTGGACAAGAACATTAAATCTCAGATAAGTAATAAATTAAGCAAAATTAGTAAATTAAATTCATAAAAAAAAATTGTAATATTCTTTTCAAAATTAATAACTCTAGGCCTAGGAATTTCTTTTATAAAATTTATTAAAGCATTAACTGCATAGACCAAATTTTAATTTATAACCAGAAGTGCTCAATAGATTTGTAATAATTAATACCCACCGAGTAACCTGGGAGAAAAAGTCTTGTGCTAGTTAACTAAATTAAGAAAATAGAACAAGTGTATTAAAAAAAACTTTGTAACTAGAATAATCCCAAAAAAACTAAATTAAACAAAGATTAATTGAATCATAAGAAAGTGATCATTATCTATTACTATAAATGGTAAGTAATAAAAAAAAGGGAATCTAAATTTTACTGTTAGGGTTACAATCATTTTATAATTCTAACTGGCGCCCAGCAACTTATTGTTTTCTGAGGATTATCAAATTTTGTTTTATTATAAAGAAATTATTTAAATTATTCAATATATAAACATATTACAATATATATTAAATGTGGTGATATGTTTTCTTGTATATATATTTAATAAATTAAAAATATTTCAAAAACAAGAATACTTTTAATGAATATATTTATTCAAAGCTTTTCGCCGATAAAATAGTATCAGCATCTTCAGGAAAATAATTATCTAATAAAATACTTTTACAAACTTAAATCATACGTACTGCAAAGAATCATATGTTTATAAGTATTGCACTTTATGTAAATTTTTCTATAACATCAATGACTTGATAAATAGTTTGGTGCCTTGATCTCACTTGAATTTGTTCATCAATTAATTTGTCTAACTTTATGCTTATAAATTTCCAATGTTTCAAATATATTCATTTTTAATTCTTTATTTAATTCTTTTATTAATTTCATATTTTCTATTTCCGGAAACTCATGTCCATTATTAATACAATGTGTAGCTAAATTGGATTTGTATATGTTTGCTTTGATATAAGCGTTTAAATGTTCTTTGTATCTTTCTTTTAATTTCTTTTTTGTTTATCCTACATATAGTTTATTAAAAGTTTGACATTTTATATTATATACTCCATTTCTTTTGTGCATATTATTTTGATTTTTGTTATTGTTTATTAAATTTTTAATTTTATTATCGGTTTTATATGTAATTTGTAAATTTGTTTCTTTAAATAATCTTGTAATTTTATTTATTTCGTTACCAGTGAATGTAAAAGTTGTCCAAATATTTTCTCTCTTATTAGGTACAAAATTATTTTAGAGTTTCTGTTTTCTTATTATATTATTATTTAATTTATCTATAGTTTTTCTTTTATATCCATTTTCTAAACCAATTTGATATATTATATTTTTCTCTTTTATTTGATCATTTAAGTTCATTGGTATTTTGTGCATTCTATGTAGTAAATTATAAAGCGCTGCCATTTTTTGGTTGTATGGATAGTTTGAATAATTAGGTATTATTTGATTTGTCTGCGTTGGTTTTCTATATATATTATATTCAAATGATTCTTTATTTCTAGTAATTGTAATATCTAAATAGTTTAGTTTATTTTTTAATTCAAATTCATGAGTAAATTTTATATTTTCGTGTATATTATTTATACATTTTAATATTTTGTCAATATTTGAACCATTATTATTTGATATGTATAATCTATCATCTACATATCTAAACCAGTGTCCATTTTGATCATATGTTTTAATAATCTTATCTATATCAATGTCTATATTTTGTAAAAATATTTCCGATAATATGCTGGACATTGGAGAGCCCATTGTTAATCCATCCTTTTGTTTATAAATTTTATTATTATATAAAAAATAATTTTGATTTAATATGATTTTTAATGTATTTATTATTTCTTGTGTTAATGCAGTGGCGCACTCAGAAAATAATTATGGGGGGGGCTAACCGGGGGACCCTGGGCCAACCAACGGAAAACTTTTTAAAAATTCGTAAGAATAACCGGTATTTTAAGGCATTACTTTAAGTTTATTTTAGCTCTTTGAGTGCAAGTTTTGAGTAGGGACTATAGAAATGAATGATATAACCCAGCAGATAAAATAAGATTTTAGGTTTTATTTTGACAAAATCTTGTTATATCAGCTGTCTTACAAAACAAAATTGAGTCTTCTTTTGGCCTTCTTCAGTATGGATAATACACTGTCTGTGTCAACTGAAATTTCCCTGTGGATATTAAGATTGGCTAAGCCATTTAGCCTACTATCAGACATTGTGTTTCTTAGGTATGCCTTGATTCTCCGAAGAGTGGAAAATGAGCGCTCTGCTGTGCTGGTCGATACAGGTATAGTGATGAAAATCTTGAGTAGGAAAGATTGTTTATCACAAATATTTAGAAAATCAATTGCATTGACATGGTGTGCATTGTGTTGTTGGAGAAAAGCTTGCCAAAATTCCATTTCTGCCATCAACACGTTTAAGTTGTTGTTTTCCAAATCTTCTTCATAAACTTTAATCAACTTCAAAAATGCCTCTTTCATCTCTTTACTTTCTTCACTATGCTCTGGATAAGTATGAAGCAAGCAGTGAAACCCTTTCATAATGTTCTTGTGCTTTAAGAGACGTTCTTCGATGCAGGAAATAAAACTTTCAATCCAGGGGATGAATACATTAATTCTATAAAATTGTTCTGTGCTTTCGGCTGAGACATTGCTTCTGTGTGTCTGCCTCCCAACAATCCTTGGAACACTAATTGTAGTTTCAATCAATTCGGCCATTTTTTGTGCCTCTTGAAACAAGACTGAAAACTCTTCATCGACTTTTTCTCTTAGTGACTTCAGACTCTGAAGTACATAGTCAGCATAGTTCAAAGCAGCCCAGAGATCCGCATCACTTGACTGTAGCTTTTGACACAATATCAAAGTGTAGCTGAGTAGCTTTTCAGCTGATACTAGAGCTACAATATACTCTGATTGACATATAGCTGTCAAAAGGACATCGGCGCCTGAAGATGTGTCCTTATCATCAAAACACTTGATTTCTTCTAAGGATGAAATGATAGGGCTGTACAGCTCCTTTATGACGAGGACAGCATCATGCCTTTGAACCCATCTGGTTGGGCATAGCTGTTTGAGTTTTTGTTTCTTAGTTTTTGGTGCTAGGGTTTCAATTTTTTCCTGGAGAACATTTTGCCTCTTTGGTGTGTTAAAAAAAGACCATACTTTTTCAGTAGTGCCAAAACAATTTCTGATAGATCTGACCTCTGCAGCATTTGTAATGGCTAAGTTAAGGCTGTGCGATGCGCAGTCTACATATACTGCCTTCGGGCAACGTTTCTGCACAACAGCCTGAGCACCTTTCCGCCCATGACTGATGCGCCATCATATCCTTGTCCTCTCAGATCTTTTATTTCAAGATTGCACTCTTCAAGCCCTTTCAAAAGTGTTTCTCCAAGCACCTCGCCAGTCTTTGACTCTAGAGGCACAAACTGCAAAAACTTTTCATTAATCTTATAACCATCCTTCGTGTTATGAGAGACATACCTCACAGACAATGAAATCGGTTCTTGAGTCGACACGGCTGTAGTCTCATCAGCTAACACACTGAAAAAAGTAGCATCTTTAACATCTTTGATTATGCAACTTTTTATTACTTTGTCACAAGCATCAATGATTTGGTTTTGCATGTTCCAGCTTATATAAGTGGCATTTTTACCACATGACTTGAAATGGTCTCTTAATTTTGCATCACCTGCTTCAATACGCATCCGCAATAGGGCTCTGAAATTCCCCTCATTATCATCCGGCATTGCGTCTAAGTTGAAGTCTCCATAGTCTCTGTGTCCTCGAAGAGCTATTCCCTGTAGTCCATAAAAAATTACCGTTTCTATTATGGGTTTTAACCTCTCCGCAGTTTCTTTCGCCTGATTGGCTTTGCCTACATCCAAAGATCTGTCTATGGGATTCATCTTCCCTCCCATTACTGTTTTCAAATTGTTGAAATCGATCATGGCATGTTTGTGGTATTGTAAATGAGAATGTGACTCAAATTTTTCAATAGCCTTTTTCCAATTTTGGAATCCTTCTTGGACAAGCTGACCTGTTTTCTGGGATGATCTCATACCCACTTCAGTTGGAGCAAAGAGTACACAATAAGTGCAGTAAGCCCGGTTTTCTATCTCAGAGTATGACAACCACTTATACTTTTGCAACCAGGAATACAAAAACTTTCTCTCCTGCTTTCCATGAGTAGTCGCTGGAAACTTGTAGTTGGAAGATGGAGCCCACAAGTTTTCCAAAACATGTAACTTCTCTGTGCCTGAGAGCCACTTATTTTTGTACAAAGAAATGTCCATTTTACTGCTGCATTCTATGTTGACATTGTCCGATGTATGACTGGAGCTTGAGGCTGAAGTACCAGCTTCATCAAGAGCAGGATTGGCCAATTTCTTCCGATCAGGCTCTCCAATCTAACCCAAAATAATTTAAGAAAATTAATATTAGGTCACTTCCATGCGTGACAATTTATTTCGTAGTTGTAGTGAAATGTAACTCTCGTAAACCAGTATTCAGTATGCGATGTATCTACTATTGGCGGATTTAAAAACTGAATGTATTTTTTCTCTTTTTTTTCTTGAGGGGGGGCTACAGCCCATTTAGCCCCCTCCGTGGGTGTGCGCCTGTGTTAATGTGTTATCTTTTTCAAATGTATCTATATTATTTTTTATTATTTCAAGTGTTTTCATTATAGGTATGTTATTATACATGTTAGTAACATCAAATGATATTAATTTTGTATTATTATCAATTTTAATATCTTTTAATTTTTCAATAAGTTCAATCGAGTTTTTTATATTATGAGTATTATTTAATTTTACTTTATCTTTAAGTAATAAAGCCAAATATTTTGAAATTTTATAAGAAGGAGCAGTTGTAAAATTAACTAATGGCCTAATTGGTTTATCTTCTTTGTGCAACTTAATTAGTCCATTTAATCTTGGAATTTTAGGATTCTCATTTATGTAATTATTAGTATATTTTTGATTAAATAATTTAGATGATGTTTTTATTATATTTTTTATTTCATTTTGATATTTGTCTGTGGGCATATATATATAGCATATATATCAAAGCAAACATATACAAATCCAATTTAGCTACACATTGTATTAATAATGGACATGAGTTTCCGGAAATAGAAAATATGAAATTAATAAAAGAATTAAATAAAGAATTAAAAATGAATATATTTGAAACATTGGAAATTTATGAGCATAAAGTTAGACAAATTAATTGATGAACAAATTCAAGTGAGATCAAGGCACCAAACTATTTATCAAGTCATTGATGTTATAGAAAAATTTACATAAAGTGCAATACTTATAAACATATGATTCTTTGCAGTACGTATGATTTAATTTTGTAAAAGTATTTTATTAGATAATTATTTTCCTGAAGATGCTGATACTATTTTATCGGCGAAAAGCTTTGAATAAATATATTCATTAAAAGTATTCTTGTTTTTGAAATATTTTTAATTTATTAAATATATATATAAGTTTTGGTTGGTAAAGATTATTTAGATTTTTTGGACTAGGAGACTGACAGACTTACCTTGGTAAGAGTCCACACTGTAGTCTTGAAATAGAAACACATAAAGTGCTTTGTTCAAGTGCTTTTATGTGTTTCTATTTCAAGACTACAGTGTGGACTCTTACCAAGGTAAGTCTGTCAGTCTCCTAGTCCAAAAAATCTAAATAATCTTTACCAACCAAAACTAACCTAAAAATATATATATATATATATATATATATATATATATATATATATATATATATATATATATCATTTCATAGATCGACTCTCACAAATATCTGTACCTCTACCCCCGGTAACTATTTTGGTCACCATAGATGTCACCTCTCTCTATACCAACATCCCTCATGCACACCCAATAAACATAAAACGATCCATTCCATACAGTCAAGCAATCAGGGGTAAGAGAATCTGTTTGAATGATAGGGAATTGGAAGATTTTAATAGAAAGATATCAACAGCCTTCCAGAGAAGAGGATACCCAAAAAAACTCATTGAAAACCAAATTCATTCAGCACAATCCTCGGTTCACCATAAACCACAAAAAGAACAAAATAAACTGTCTTTAATAACAGACTACCATCCTGGTCTACATAAACTCAACAAGATATTGAGAGATGGCTTCAAAATTCTTCAAGCTTCTGTCCACACCAAAAATCTTTTCACCGATCCACCGCAAATTTGGTACAAGCAACCTCCCAACTTGAAAAACATCCTAGTACATCCTAAACTACCAGACCCTGATGCAGAGAAACCACACAAACTTCCTCATGACTTCTTCCCATGCAATAGACCTAGATGCAAGCGTGTCCAATACACCCCACAGCAAATAGTTTCAACAGCCAAACAACAAAAATGGTCTTCAAAATACAGGGTCATCATAATTGTACATCGAAAAATGTCATATACCAGCTACAATGTAAACTTTGCTCAGCACAGTACATAGGCCTGACCACGGATGGTCTGAATATCAGAATGAATGGCCACAGACATGATGTTAAAATTATGAATATGGATAGACCAACAGCTCAACATGCTGCGAGTCACAACATCACAACTTTTGATGACTGCTATACCACAAAAATAATTAAATCACTCCCCCCTGATTGCAATCCCTCAGAACTGAGAAGGTGGGAACTATCATATCAGTGGTATACCAAGTCCAGAGAATCCCCTAACCTCAACATCAGATAAATCCATTCATTTTTTTTTTCCTCCTAATAGCCTTATCTCTTTTCCCCTGACAGACTTATATAAACTATAATCATTCATATGCTCATGGAAACAATATATATATATATATATATATATATATATATATATATATATATATATATATATATATATATATATAGATTTTTTGGACTAGGAGACTGACAGACTTACCTTGGTAAGAGTCCGCACTGTAGTCTTGAAATAGAAACACATAAAAGCACTTAAACAATGATATATTTCAACCACACAGTGGTCTTTATCAATCGAAGAGAAAACACAAAAAGAAATATGAGAGAATGAAATAAAATAAATATAAGTTGTAATCACAGATTGTGTAGAGTAGAAATCAGATATATAGTATATCAGATATATATATATATATATATATATATATATATAGGTTAGTTCTAGTAGAGCTTAAAGCTTATTTAGGAATTTTTTGGACTTGATAGGAGACTGACAGACTTACCTAAAGGCAATAGTCCAAAACTGCAATCTCTTGGAAATAAGCACATATAAAACACATATAAAACACTTAATACACTTTTATTTGAAATATTTCGATCAAGATGATCTTCTTCAGTCAAGAAAGAGAAAACAAAACAAAAGATTGAAGTGAACCACAGATGTGTATAAACATCCAAATGTCACAGATTCACAGATTCACAGATTTATAGTTTAAGATATAGAGCTATATGTGATATGTGTAGAAATTGTTAAATGTGAATCGTGTAAAGATTGGTTACTTGAAACTAGATATTAAAAGTCTGTCAGAAGGAAGGTAATGGAGCTGTTAAAAATGGTAGAAGTTAGGGGGAAGTTAAAAGGAGTTTTATCTGATGTTGAGGTTAGGAGGCTCTCTAGATTTGGTATACCATTGGTATGATAACTCCCATCTTCTTAATTCTGAAGAGTTGCAATCCGGGGGGAGGGCTTTAATTATTTTGGTGGTATAGCAATCATTGAAAGAGACGATGTTGTGACTAGCAGCGTGTTGAGCGGTTGGCCTGTCTATGTTCATGGTTCCAACGTCATGTCTGTGGCCATTCATTCTGATGCTCAGACTATCCGTGGTAAGGCCTATGTACTGTGCCGGGCAAAATTTACATTGTAACTGGTATATTACATTACTGGATGTACAAGTATGATGACCCTGAATCTTGAAGTCCACATTGGTTGCTAGGCTATGGAAACTATTTGTTGGGATGTGTATTGGACATGTCTTGCATCTTGGTCTATTGCACGGAAAGGAGCCGTGAGGAAGTTTGGGCGGTTTTTCAGTACTTGGATCTGGTAATTTTGGATGTACTAAAATACTTTTTAAATTGAACGGTTGTCTGAACCAAATATGTGGTGGATTTGAGAAAAGATCTTTGGTGTGGGCGGAAGCTTGAAGAATCTTGAAGCCATCCTTTAATATTTTGTTCAGCTTCGTTAGGCCTGGATGGTAATCTGTAACTAAAGACAGTTTGTCCTCCATAGGTGGTCTGGGTACATCAGATGACTGAGCCAAGCGGATTTGATTCTCAACAAGTTGTTTAGGGTATCCTCTTTTTTGGAAAGCTAGTAAGGTCTTTCTATTAAAGTCTTCCAATGCTATATCGTTGGAACAAATTCTCTTGCCCCTGACTGCCTGACTGTATGGTATGGACCTTTTTATATTCATGGGGTGGTTGCTATTGAAATGTAGGTATTGTAGATGGTTCGTCGGTTTGATGTGCACACCTGTATAGATATTCCCATCTCTGATTGTTACATCTACATCCAAGAAGGTGATTGTTGCTGCAGACTTCTCCCAGGTGAATTGAAGTGTGGAACATAGTGATAAGCCCTTCAAAAAACTTTCCAGTGTTGAGATTCCCTGTGTCCAGATAACGAATATATCGTCTATATATCTGTACCAACATAATGGTTGGTGTGTTTGAGTTTTAAGGAAATCTGTTTCGATAGTACCCATGTACAGGTTTGCGTACGACGGGGCCATCCTAGTACCCATTGCTGTTCCTTTTATTTGCAAATAGTTCTTTCCCTCAAATTGAAAATTATTCTTTTCAAGAATGAATTTGGCGAGGTGAACTAGGAAAGGTGTAGTAGGGCAAGGGTTGTCTGAACGTTTGTTGAGGAAAGTTTTGAGAGCTGATAGACCGTGTGCATGCGGGATGTTTGTGTAAAGAGAGGTAACATCTATTGTGACCAAAAATGTTTCAGGAGGTAGAGGTGTGGGTATTTGAGACAGCCGGTCTATGAAATGATTCGTATCCTGAATGTATGATGGAAGGTTTTTCACTAAAGGTTGAATATACGAATCCAGAAAAGCTGAGATTCTTTCTGTGACCGAATTACAACCAGCGATTATTGGCCTACCACCTGGTAGGCCAATAATCGCTGGTTGTAATTCGGTCACAGAAAGAATCTCAGCTTTTCTGGATTCGTATATTCAACCTTTAGTGAAAAACCTTCCATCATACATTCAGGATACGAATCATTTCATAGACCGGCTGTCTCAAATACCCACACCTCTACCTCCTGAAACATTTTTGGTCACAATAGATGTTACCTCTCTTTACACAAACATCCCGCATGCGCACGGTCTATCAGCTCTCGAAACTTTCCTCAACAAACGTTCAGACAACCCTTGCCCTACTACACCTTTCCTAGTTCACCTCGCCAAATTCATTCTTGAAAAGAATAATTTTCAATTTGAGGGAAAGAACTATTTGCAAATAAAAGGAACAGCAATGGGTACTAGGATGGCCCCGTCGTACGCAAACCTGTACATGGGTACTATCGAAACAGATTTCCTTAAAACTCAAACACACCAACCATTATGTTGGTACAGATATATAGACGATATATTCGTTATCTGGACACAGGGAATCTCAACACTGGAAAGTTTTTTGAAGGGCTTATCACTATGTTCCACACTTCAATTCACCTGGGAGAAGTCTGCAGCAACAATCACCTTCTTGGATGTAGATGTAACAATCAGAGATGGGAATATCTATACAGGTGTGCACATCAAACCGACGAACCATCTACAATACCTACATTTCAATAGCAACCACCCCATGAATATAAAAAGGTCCATACCATACAGTCAGGCAGTCAGGGGCAAGAGAATTTGTTCCAACGATATAGCATTGGAAGACTTTAATAGAAAGACCTTACTAGCTTTCCAAAAAAGAGGATACCCTAAACAACTTGTTGAGAATCAAATCCGCTTGGCTCAGTCATCTGATGTACCCAGACCACCTATGGAGGACAAACTGTCTTTAGTTACAGATTACCATCCAGGCCTAACGAAGCTGAACAAAATATTAAAGGATGGCTTCAAGATTCTTCAAGCTTCCGCCCACACCAAAGATCTTTTCTCAAATCCACCACATATTTGGTTCAGACAACCGTTCAATTTAAAAAGTATTTTAGTACATCCAAAATTACCAGATCCAAGTACTGAAAAACCGCCCAAACTTCCTCACGGCTCCTTTCCGTGCAATAGACCAAGATGCAAGACATGTCCAATACACATCCCAACAAATAGTTTCCATAGCCTAGCAACCAATGTGGACTTCAAGATTCAGGGTCATCATACTTGTACATCCAGTAATGTAATATACCAGTTACAATGTAAATTTTGCCCGGCACAGTACATAGGCCTTACCACGGATAGTCTGAGCATCAGAATGAATGGCCACAGACATGACGTTGGAACCATGAACATAGACAGGCCAACCGCTCAACACGCTGCTAGTCACAACATCGTCTCTTTCAATGATTGCTATACCACCAAAATAATTAAAGCCCTCCCCCCGGATTGCAACTCTTCAGAATTAAGAAGATGGGAGTTATCATACCAATGGTATACCAAATCTAGAGAGCCTCCTAACCTCAACATCAGATAAAACTCCTTTTAACTTCCCCCTAACTTCTACCATTTTTAACAGCTCCATTACCTTCCTTCTGACAGACTTTTAATATCTAGTTTCAAGTAACCAATCTTTACACGATTCACATTTAACAATTTCTACACATATCACATATAGCTCTATATCTTAAACTATAAATCTGTGAATCTGTGAATCTGTGACATTTGGATGTTTATACACATCTGTGGTTCACTTCAATCTTTTGTTTTGTTTTCTCTTTCTTGACTGAAGAAGATCATCTTGATCGAAATATTTCAAATAAAAGTGTATTAAGTGTTTTATATGTGTTTTATATGTGCTTATTTCCAAGAGATTGCAGTTTTGGACTATTGCCTTTAGGTAAGTCTGTCAGTCTCCTATCAAGTCCAAAAAATTCCTATATATATATATATATATATATTGTAAAGTATTTATAAAAACGCTTTACAATTATTTTTTTTTTTATTAAATATTTATTTTATTGATGATATCAAATTTCTATTTAAAACAAAACACTACTCAGGAACAATTCATAATTCTTTATTATCACAATTTCATCTCAACATTAAACAATACACAAAACAAAATTTTACAACTTAACAATTTTTTAACAAAATATACTAAAACTCGATTCTTTAAATTTGAGTTACAAGGTTTTTATACCCTTGGCTAGTTTAAGATCTCTTGATATCTCGGGGTTTATCGCATGGGCTATATTTTTAGAAATTCTTAGGTTAATTAAATAAATTTTGAACAAACAATATTAAATTTTGAAAATGCAAAAAGGCCAAACTATTTGAACTGGATTACTTCGAACTATTAATTAACTATAAGATATCCTAATATACAAATTTAAACTTCTCTATTATCTTAAAAGTCCACTAAAGTTATTTTATAGCGCTATTACTCAACTTAATAAATACCAAAATTTTGCTGGTCGCTTACGTAAATTCCCGTTCTCTCCAATTAAACAATTCACACACTTAAATCCGTTTTAGTTCTTTTAAATTATATTTTCACTGTATTAACTCTTTCAATTTTCTTATTCCTGTTTAATCTGGCCAAGTTTACTCACAAAACTGTATAATTTAGACGAACTCTTTCCAAAAAAATAGAATTTTGACTGCACAGCATTGTCTGCTATTAGAGCGTCACCACGCCATCCCCCTAAACTCTAACTACGCGTCCTTAGCTTTTCTTAAATTGTTTAAAATATGGCCGCCTTTCTTCTCCAAAAAACACATGTTGCCTGTAATCTAGTTTGTTTTCTTTTTCTTCAATAGAATCGATTGTCACACTGACCTACATCTGTTTTACATCTGTGTTACAGCTGACATACCAACAAGTTTGTTTTCACCAGTTTTTATTTCGTTAATTTGGTTGAAACTCACTGTTTCAATTTCCTATCGTCAACAAACCTTCCAGTGTTTATTTTATTAATATTATTAGTGTGTGAAGTGTCTTTGTGTTTTACTTTTGAAATAGTTCCGAATTGTGTGTGTTTTGAGCCAAATTCATAGAAACATAACCTTACAATTTTCTTTTGTTTACAAACGTGTTCACTTTCTCCTTCAAGTAATTACTTAGCCCTATGTTCCTACAGTTTACAAATTTGTTTACACATAACTATTATTAGATTATCTTATTTTAATTTATGTGTTAGGTTATTTGATATAACAAATTTCCTAATACATTTCCAGTTCAAAAACCTTGTTTACAATTCCTAGGCTTTTACCAGAATTTAGTTTCAATTTTAACCTAACCAATCTTTTAATGAATTTCTTTTTTTTTTTAAATTTTGAGTGAGTTATTTCTAATTTATTTTCCAATTCTTAAATAATATTATATAGCCCATTCTATAAATGTTACAATGTCCCCTAATTTAATTTAAACAAAAAAAAATAATCCTAATATCTACATTACACATTTTTTTTACATTTTACAAGCTTACTTAAATATACATATTTTTTTTTTTTTTAAATTAAATTCAAATTTACATTTATTTCCTACTTGTACATTTTATTTAATAACTACCTGAACACATTTTTATTGAGTACGTTATACCTCAACACTTTGGCTAACTTATTGTCCATTGTCTTTACCACTTTTATAATTGTCCACTTAAAAGTCATTTATACCTTCATCTGTCCACTTTCGTCCATTTATACTTAATTCTATAATACAATTTTATCTTAACTCTTTACCAATCAAATACTGAGCTGAACACTTCAAGCTACTTGTCTTACATGGTTTATACTAGTTTAAAACTCGCATAATACTATTTCATTAATTTTATATGTTGTTATTTATTATTCTATTTACTATCTCTTTTTTCGCATCCTCCCAACTATTCATCATAAATTTTTTTTTTCAATTAAAATTAATTTGTCTTAACCTTGCCTCAACCTCACTTCAGTTATAAATCTACCAACTCTATCTGAACACAACTATATTAAATTTAACCCCAATTTCATATTACTATTATTTTATTATTATTATTTATTTATTTTTTTTTTTTAACTCTTTATTATACTATATACTTTGTTACATATATATATGACGGTAATTCACCTTACCTCCACTTATTAACGTAGACATTTATTTTATTTTAACATATTTTCGACGACATCAACATCATTAACACCCTTATTCACATAGACATTTATTTTATTTCACATATTATCGACGTTATTTATATATTTCATTTTATTTTCAAATTCCCCTTTTTCCAAATTATATTTCCCCTTTTTATATTGTTATGCTCATCCAGTTCAATTATTTTCTTATATCATTTCAGTTTATTTTGTATGAAGTTTAACATCTAATATTTTTAAAGGTTGCAATCTTATATCCTCTATTTGATCATATCTATAGCTCCTTCGATTACACTATCCCTATATCAACGAATATAAATTTTGTTTTAATACTTATTTATCAACGCAGATTCTCCCTTACAATACGACGAAGTTTAAATACACAATTACCATATTTTTATTACAACGATGCTTTAATATTTATTATCATAGATTCATATTTCTTTTATAATATATAATATATACGACGAAGTTCCATTATTTATCAACGCAGATTCTCCCTTACAATACGACGAAGTTTAAATATACATAATTTTATCTTTATTCATTATTCGACGAAGTTTCCAATAAATTATCGTAGATATAGTTACCATCCCTTACAACGTATCTCCTGCTAACGTTTTCATATACACATAATCACCTAGAGTCTATTCATATTGCTTCCTTTACCTATATTTAATATCTCCCTTCCTATTTTATTTAAATTTATATATTTTTTTTTTCTTTATTTTTTTTTCAAGTGTTTGTTTAATTATTAAGTCATTTCTGGTCCATTGTCATTTCCGGTTTATTTGTTATCTATCCCTCCTACATTCGCTTCCTTCACCTAATACTTTTATATCCTGAGTCATTCCTGTTGTTTCCATCTTATTATCCTTTGTTATTTTCCTTTCTCTCGACTTCTCCTTGATACCTGTCATTTTACTGCCTGTGTCTATTAATGCCTGTAAACTTGTTTCCTCTATTTAATTTCTATTCCTGGGTTTCCTATGGTCTTAGTTTTCCGATTGACTGTGGGCAAGCTGCTCTTTTCTTGTCCCCACGCCTGTCCTTGCCTTAACACCATTTACATCTCCATTGTATCTCCCATCTGCTTCATAAGTTCTATTTTCTGTGTTACTCTCATATTTAAATTCCATTTCCCATTTTCCAAACTTGAGTTGTGCATCCACATCCATTAACATATCCGTACCTATGATCATTTCTCTCAACAAGCTTTGTACCACTATGCATTGAAACGGATATTTAACTCCTTCCATTTCTCCTATTACCATTTTCATTTTATTAATCTGTTCAGTCTTCCTTTTAGTTGCGGTTTGAATTGTTATATTTTTTATTGGCAGTACCTCCATCTTTCCTACTTCATTTCTTAATTTTAACTCTCCTAACTCTTCTGTGTTTTTCTTTGTTACATTTTCTACTTTCTCTACCTCTTTTTTATTAATTTCTACCACATCAGCTATTATTTCTTTTGTTTCCTCTAAATTCTCCTTAATCTTCTCCTCTAAGTCTCTTCTCATAACTCCTACTACATCATTATTCTCTGTTCTCAACTGTTCCCTCATATCCTCTATCATTCTCCTATTTTCTTCCTTTAGGCTTTCGAATTTCTTATCCAACCTATTCATTTCCAACCTACTTGAGGCAAATCCTCTGTTCATCTCTTCTCTCATCTCCTTATTTTCCTCCTTTATCTCTCCTTTTACTTCGTTTATATTCTCCTTTAATTCCTTTTTTAATTCGTCCATCTTATCTAATTGTCTATTCATATTCTCACTCATTTCTTTCATCTCCTCTTTTCCTTTTCGGCTCATTTCCATGAGAGATCTCATCATCTCCCTCAAATCTTCATTCTCATCATTTCCCCATTTTTTTTGTTGGGTTTGCATAGGTAGTAGTCCCCTAGCTTCTTCTACCTCAATGTTTCCTATTGGCATATCTGTGCCTTCCATTTTTATTTCTTTCATTTCCGAAATTGTCCCTTTTTCCTAGTCCCCTACAACTACCAGTTCGCCTATAATATTTTCTTCTTTTTTTTCCGTAAGTAACTTATTATACAAACATAAACAATTTTTTATATATACTATAAACCTAGCCTTGATTCTATTCAACTCAGTGTTTAATTTTACAAAATTTTGTCTAAATCTATTTCCAGTTCAAATGGTTTTCATATAAAAAAGTTCTAAATTAATTTTGATTCAAAATCCCTCTAAATAAATTTTTTTTCTTATTATAAGATATTTTATTTCTTATTAAAAACACAAACTCCTGAATAATTTATTCTTTATTATTATTTTTCTAATAATCGTACCCCACGTTGGTGTGCCAAATGTAAAGTATTTATAAAAACGCTTTACAATTATTTTTTTTTTTATTAAATATTTATTTTATTGATGATATCAAATTTCTATTTAAAACAAAACACTACTCAGGAACAATTCATAATTCTTTATTATCACAATTTCATCTCAACATTAAACAATACACAAAACAAAATTTTACAACTTAACAATTTTTTAACAAAATATACTAAAACTCGATTCTTTAAATTTGAGTTACAAGGTTTTTATACCCTTGGCTAGTTTAAGATCTCTTGATATCTCGGGGTTTATCGCATGGGCTATATTTTTAGAAATTCTTAGGTTAATTAAATAAATTTTGAACAAACAATATTAAATTTTGAAAATGCAAAAAGGCCAAACTATTTGAACTGGATTACTTCGAACTATTAATTAACTATAAGATATCCTAATATACAAATTTAAACTTCTCTATTATCTTAAAAGTCCACTAAAGTTATTTTATAGCGCTATTACTCAACTTAATAAATACCAAAATTTTGCTGGTCGCTTACGTAAATTCCCGTTCTCTCCAATTAAACAATTCACACACTTAAATCCGTTTTAGTTCTTTTAAATTATATTTTCACTGTATTAACTCTTTCAATTTTCTTATTCCTGTTTAATCTGGCCAAGTTTACTCACAAAACTGTATAATTTAGACGAACTCTTTCCAAAAAAATAGAATTTTGACTGCACAGCATTGTCTGCTATTAGAGCGTCACCACGCCATCCCCCTAAACTCTAACTACGCGTCCTTAGCTTTTCTTAAATTGTTTAAAATATGGCCGCCTTTCTTCTCCAAAAAACACATGTTGCCTGTAATCTAGTTTGTTTTCTTTTTCTTCAATAGAATCGATTGTCACACTGACCTACATCTGTTTTACATCTGTGTTACAGCTGACATACCAACAAGTTTGTTTTCACCAGTTTTTATTTCGTTAATTTGGTTGAAACTCACTGTTTCAATTTCCTATCGTCAACAAACCTTCCAGTGTTTATTTTATTAATATTATTAGTGTGTGAAGTGTCTTTGTGTTTTACTTTTGAAATAGTTCCGAATTGTGTGTGTTTTGAGCCAAATTCATAGAAACATAACCTTACAATTTTCTTTTGTTTACAAACGTGTTCACTTTCTCCTTCAAGTAATTACTTAGGCCCTATGTTCCTACAGTTTACAAATTTGTTTACACATAACTATTATTAGATTATCTTATTTTAATTTATGTGTTAGGTTATTTGATATAACAAATTTCCTAATACATTTCCAGTTCAAAAACCTTGTTTACAATTCCTAGGCTTTTACCAGAATTTAGTTTCAATTTTAACCTAACCAATCTTTTAATGAATTTCTTTTTTTTTTTAAATTTTGAGTGAGTTATTTCTAATTTATTTTCCAATTCTTAAATAATATTATATAGCCCATTCTATAAATGTTACAATATATATATATATATATATATATATATATATATATATATATATATATATCTTTAATCTGTGCATCTGTGTCATCTGATTTCTACTCTACACAATCTGTGATTACAACCTATATTTATTTTATTTCATTCTCTCATATTTCTTCTTTTTGTGTTTTCTCTTCGATTGACAAAGACCACTGTGTGGTTGAAATATATCATTGTTTAAGTGCTTTTATGTGTTTCTATTTCAAGACTACAGTGTGGACTCTTACCAAGGTAAGTCTGTAAGTCTCCTAGTCCAAAAAATCTATATATATATATATATATATATATATACAGGGTGCGGCAGTGAAACGGGAAGATTTGAAAAATGGTTGGCAGGCCTGGTAGGGAGTTTAGAGAGGGAGAGATGCGACCTTGGCCGTCTAGACAGTTGGAAATTTTAGTAACCATGTATCATTGGACGAACGAACAACGTGCTTTCGCTGTAAAGGCGTTTTATAAAAACAATGATAGTGCTGTTGGTGCGCAACGGGCTTTCCGTCGGGAATTTCATCTGTCTCCACGCGATCCCGTACCTTCCGCAAATGCTATCAGTCTTTGGGTTAGAAATTTTGAAGCGACAGCTAGTGCTACAGGAAAACGAGGTGGCAGTGTTAAAACGGTCGTAACCCCTGAGAACGTTGATCGTGTGCGGGAAGCGTTAGTGAGAAGCCCGCGAAAATCGGCAAGACGACACAGCTTAGAACTTGTGCTTAGTGATCGATCAGTAAGAAGAATTTTGAAAAACGAACTTCATTACCATCCGTACAAAATGCAGGTAGTCCAAGCTCTCAAACCTCAAGATTTCAACAGCCGGCTACGCTTTTGTCAACAAATGTTAAATGTTATCGAGCAAGATGAAGAGCGAGTTCATAACATGTGGATGAGTGACGAGGCGCACTTCCACCTTAGTGGATTCGTTAATAAACAAAATTTCCGGTATTGGTGCGCAGATAACCCACACAATCTTCATGAACAACCTCTCCACTCAGAAAAAGTTACTGTGTGGTGCGCTATGTCATCTCGAGGAATAATTGGACCTTTCTTTTTCGAAAGTGAAAACGGTAACAGCGTGACAGTAAACTCTCAACGTTATGCGGACATGTTAGTAACTTTTGCACTTCCCGCACTTGATGAATACGTGGATGAAGACACTTTGTTTCAGCAAGACGGTGCTACTAGTCATACCGCTAAAATCGCTTTAGATTTGTTGAGGCTTGCATTTCCCGGTCGTGTGATTAGCAGAAATGGTGATATCCCTTGGCCTGCTCGTTCACCAGACTTAACAGCACCTGACTTTTTTCTTTGGGGGTACTTAAAATCAAAAGTTTATTTGGGTAACCAACCGAGAACTAAGAACGAGTTGAAGGAGCGTATTCAGCAAGAGATAGACAGAATTCCGTTGGATATGCTACGCACAGTTATGGCCAGCTTTTGCGCCAGACTTCGAGAATGCATAGGAAACCGAGGGAGACATCTTGCTAGCACCATTTTCAAAAAATAATACGTAAGTGAAATATTTTAATTGTAACACTAATTTCCACTAGTATGCTATGAATTTCGGTTAATAAATGAAATGAATACCCATAACTTATTTTTTTGCAAGTTATTCAAATCTTCCCGTTTCACTGCCGCACCCTGTATATATATATATATATATATATATATATATATATATATATATATATATATATATCACAATCTACAAATATATATATATATATATATATATATATATATATATATGGGTCATTCCATGTCAAATCAACCAATGGTCTGAACCTCACCATCTCAAATTTTTATGATTTTTTGCATGATTGTTCCTACCATCAAAACTAACAAAAATGTAAAATAACAGATTTTTCGGACTTATAGTTTTTTAATTATTAATTTTCAAAAATAGTAAAAAGTACAAAAAAATATCAGCACTATTGTTAATGTAAACTGCTCTATTTTCAAAACTACTTAACATACAATATTGAAATTTTCACCATTTTATTCTGTTTTACAAGAGCTTTAATTTGATACTATACATGATCATGTTGGTAAATTTTACCATTTTCCAAAAATTTTCTAAAAATAAATTTTGAAAAATTTCAAAAACGTATTTTTTTATTTTTCTGAAAAAATATATGTTATTTGTACATTATTATAATACATATATGCTAAATTTTAGAATGTGATGACAATGGGATCATATTTTAATAAAATATTTTTTGTCTAAACTCATCAATTTATCGATCAATCTTACTCGTCCCCAAAGAATTAGCCTATATCATATGTGAGGTGACATATAAACAGTGGATTACAGTCGATAGGTCTACAATGGAGTCTATAACAAAGAACGTAGAAAACTTTGTTGATGAATTTCTAGAAATGCTCTTAAAACTGAAAACTCATTCATTCCTAGCCAACATGCAAAAACAATGCTTCTCATAGAAGAAAGAAAACTTGCCATCAGGGGAACTTATCATTAACTGTGACTTTGCAGAAAATTATTCATTTATTATCCAAGACGAAGTACAGTCATTTCATTAGACATCAACTTAGACTACTGTACACCCTTTTATAGTTTACTACAATTGGGAAAACAAAATAAAACATTTAGATTATGTTTTTATATCAGACTGTTTAGAACACAATACTGTAGCATTTAATGTATTCCAGACTAAGTTGATTTCTATACTGAAAGAAACTATACCTTCTGAAATCAAGAAAATAACATACTTCTCCGATGGTAGTTCGGCACAATATAAAAACAAGAAAAATTTCCATAACCTTTGCTTTCATAAAATTGATTTTGGAATCGAAGCAGAATGGCAGTTTTTGCCACATCCTCATGGAAAAAGTGCCTGTGATGGCCTTGGTGCCACTATCAAACGCCTTGCTGCCAAAGCTAGTCTCCAGCGTCCTTATGATAATAAAATTTTAACACCACTGCAGTTGTAAGACTTTGCCGTGGATAATATATCTGGAATTGATTATTTATACTGCTTGCAACAAGAATATGCAGATATGGGAAAGAAACTTGCTGCACGCTTCAATGACTCAGTAGCATTGTTGGAACCCAAAAGTTTCATTCCTACAGTCCAATCTCAGAAAATCGCACCAATGTGAAGTATTACTACTACAGCCCCTACCAGTTTACTAAAACTATCACAGCCTTTGAGTATATAGCACCGACAGATCTACAATACATCGAATCTGGCTTTGTGACTGTTGCCTATGATCAATCCTGGTGGCTTTCATGTATTCTTAAATGAATAATGAAACTTTTGGATATGAAGTGAGTTTTCTACATCCCAAAGGGCCTGCAGCATCATTTTTTTACCCAAAACCTTGTGACATTTTAACTGTCCCAGGTGAAACACTACTTCAAAAATTAAAGCCAACGACTACAACTGGAAGGGTGTACAAATTAAGCAAGGAAGAAAATTTGCTATCTTCAAAGACTTTAGAAAAGTATCTCAAGAGAAACATCTAACTAAATATCAAGAGCAATATCTTATGTTGAATTTTGTTGTTTAAGTGACTTTAAAAACCTAGTTCATTAGGTGGTGCCTACTTTTTTTTATAAAAACTTCTAAAGATGCAGTCATAAACATATTTCTGATTTTTGTGTGGAAATCCGATGAGTGTAACTGATCGATACCTACATGTTAGGGTGAGTTTAGACAAAAAATATTTTATTAAAATATGATCCCATTGTCATCCCATTCTAAAATTTGGCATATGTGTACTATAATAGTGTTCAAATAACATATATTTTTTTCAGAAAAACAAAAAAATACATTTTGAAATTTTTCAAAATTTATTTTTAGAAAATTTGTGGAAAATGGCAAAATTAACGAACATGATTATGTATGGTATCAAATTAAAGTTCTTGTAAAACAGAATAAAATGGTGAAAATTTCAATCTTGTATGTTTAGTAGTTTTGAAAATAGAGTAGTTTTAGAGTAACCAAAGCACTGACAATTTTCGTACTTTTTACTATTTTTGAAAATTAATAACTAAAAACTATAAGTCCGAAAATTCTGATATTTTGCATTTTTGTTAGTTTTGATTGTAGGAACAATCATACAAAAAATCAGATCATTCTGAAACCTTAAGGTCCAAAATTATTTTTTAGTTGGCTGATTTGACATGGAATGGCCCATATATAAAGTTATTATTGTTGGTTGTAAACAATTGTTCCATCAAGTAAGTAGAACAATTGTTTACAATAAATAATAATAACTTAATAAAGCCAGTGCAACAGAATAATAATAGACGTTATATACCTAGGAGGAGTGTGAACGTACAGAAGGAAATGAAAAAAATAGATGTCACTCAACAGTCAACATGTATTGTTTGTTTCCTTATGTTGTGTATATTTTTAAATTTATTTTTTCTCAAAGGAAATTATTGTAGATGCAAAACCTAAGATTTATTTTTTGATTTTCCAAATGTTCCCTGGTTAACCTGTATATTTGTTATATTGAATTGGGTGCTATCCTTGGTGATCCAACTCAACAAGCTTCTGAAGTAATAACATATTCTAGATTCAGTAAGATATTAAGAAATTTTATTTCTGCATTCTCCGGCACTGATATACTATTCTACCAAGCTCAGGATTATAATAAAGGTTATAGGCCCATAACAATATAAAATCGGCCTGCTGGATTTACTCTGAAATTAATTAACTAGTAAAAATAGCATCTGCTAGGAAGTGTACAGTTGCACTTTACAATCAATAATTTTAAGTTATTATTTAATATAAACTAAATTAAATTTATTTATACAATGAAATACTGAATTACACAAATTTACCTGATCGAGAAACGTCTTCTATACTATTTCCTTCAACAATAAGTTCATCCTTTGTTTTTGCAGAATTTGTGACTGTTACACCTGGTGCCATTTTCACTCTTCGGATGTACTTCTCACCAAGGAAATTACGCACTTCAATAACAGTATTATTTTCAGTGGTGACACAATTGATAGGGAAATGAGCATATACTGCACGCATTTTGTACAAAAAGCCCTGAAACATTTATATAATGTTAACCTATTGAAAGCTTTTCAAATATATACAATTGATACTTCCATGTTCTAAATCATCAGATTGGGAGCAGTGAGCCATTTGGGAACAACTCACCCATAATAAATGGCAGCACCAGCAATTATGTGCGCAACGATGTGTATTTATTTGATTAAAGCCATGCCATAATAAAAAGACTTCATTTTGTATCCTGATGTATAAATTTGATCTATAACCAAGGTATAGATATGTGTTGTAATAACATATATTTAGTGGTTATTAAAAATGTGACTGAATAAACAATGACTTTATCAGTAAAGTATGAAAATGAAAGGTTGGTAATGGTTATAGGATGAGCTCAGCTCTTGTTGGATGTATGTAACGTTTGTGTGTTGCGACCAATCTGTTGAAGCTATTTTACCAGTAATTTTTGAAACAGCCCAATTTTTGCCTTGTATAGGTTTTCTATTTACTTGGGTATGTGTGTATTAGGTTTATAAAACAATGTTATTGACAATGATTGTGACAGTCAAATGATAACATATCATAATATTATAAAAGAGTAGTGAAGAGAATTATTATAAAGAGGGTGATGGCGTTATCCTATAATTCTGTTGATTTGAAAAATATTCCATTTACTAACTTCAAATTATTTCTATAACCAATCTAAGCAACAAAAAAAACAATTGTTTGGTTTCTTCTCCTTCTAGATGCTTTTTAACATGCATGAGCTTCAATTTGTTTGTCAGTGATGCAATCTGTTTTTGGTCATTTGTGTGTTGTAAATATTATTCAGTACTTTTACTTTGTATTTGGTAGTGATTTTACAACTTTTTTTTCTGAGTGTGACATACCGTGCCGGCTTGCCACATTGCTGGCCAATCTACGTCTAAGTAACATCATCACAGTTGTCATTTTCCCCATTAAAATTTTCATTATACATAGATATTTAGTAGCGAATTATAGTAAAACACTTTTAAAAGTTCAATTGTCAGTTATATGTTCTGTGTAATGCAGTGAATGAATTAATTCGTCATACTGTAGAAAAGATTTTACAGAATGTTGTGTGAGAAGTAATTTAATGAATAAACTAACTGATGTAAAGAGGATTTTTTTGTCAGAATTTACTTGAATTAATTTGCAAAACAATTCCTGAAATGGTAACTAACAAGAGTTATCAAAATTTTAAATTTTTTCCCAGTGCAATAATTCCTATGTAAATCCAAATATTTCTATTTCCCCTGATCGATCCCCTCCCTCCAGTTATGTATTTTATATGGAAATAACAACAAATATAATATTTCTAAATGCATACCTTTGTAACTCCTTTCAACATGTTTTCAATGTGAGAACAAACAGTGCGCACAGCTGCCAACTCTTTCTTTGTCCCAAACCATTTTTCTACTTTCAACAATCTAGGGTTTACCATATAAATATCAACTGCTAAATGTTTAAATGATCTTTTAAGCACTCCACGAGGTCCTTTTACTGTAACTAGCCTTGATTTGACGGTTACTGTCAGATCGTCTGGAATCTTGACAGTTTGGTTGACTACGATTTGCTTCATTCTGTTACAAAAACCATGTACAAATTAAAACATAATTATGGAAACTGCGATTTAAGCAGATTCTTGAAAATATATTTTATAATAAAATAAATGTTATTAAAAAGTGATACTAAAACTAGTAATGAATAGTATTTTTTCAGCAATCACAACATTCTTATACTACATAGCTATAGAAAAAAAACTTTCCAAATATAAACCACTGCTGAAGTTAAAAGCATGGCTTCCATGAACATTCAAGTGATATCAAGCTATGACAATGTATAGGTACCTAAACGTTATGAAATCTCAATTTTGTCTTATTTCGTTACTGCGCTTAACTATGTTTCAACCTGTGAAAAAATAGAGTAAATGCCTGTTACTTCTGCATCCTATAGTTTGGCAACCTCAATAATCTAGCAGGAAGTAGCATTGAAAAAAAAATCTAGCCATCTGCAGTTTTTGGGTCTAGTAGGCAGTGACAAGGTGATGCCTGTTCGCAATTTCATTAATTTCAGTTAGCGACTGTATACCAGTTGTGTTATATTAATTTTAAAATTTTTCATAGTTACATACTAAAATTTATTTTTGTATTAAATACCATATGCAGTATTCGATATACAGAATAACATAAGATAATTCAAACGTATTTATTGCCGATAATTCGAAATTTTGGATTGGTCCCTTGAACTTTATATGCTATCCATGTGAAAAAATTATGAATAATTCGACGTTATTAGTTTGGATATGAGCTTGAATTCCAGTTGCATTAGTGATTGCCTTCCAAGAGTTTTCTGCAAGAATCTCATGGGATTTGGTGTGTAAGGGGTATCAGGAGAATGAGTTATTGATCGACACTTTGTTCAGTCTTCAGTTTGTTGACATTGGTAAGGGAGCTTATTTTTTGATTTGCCATGTACAAAGACTAGACTTCTGTACTTTATAAGGGATATTTATCAACTCTCAATACTTACAGTTTAAATAAAGAAAGGTATTTATAATCCATTGAAGTCTTAACATAATAGATCACTCTAGCAGTTTTTATGTCCACTGAAATGAGAAGCTCTGTATAGATTTTACTTGGTGTCGGTCAGTAGTGTTAATATTTTTATAATTAATGTATTCTTGTGTACATACGAGATAAACAATAGTATGGGACTAGAATCTACAGCAAATTTCAAAACCTGACTTCTAATTTGTTTTTACTAATTATAATGGCACATAACCGATTAACAAGTTATAAACTAAGGTAAAACATGATAAAAATTTTTACTTGTATAAAAAAAATAATACTTAGTACTTTATAAGTGAGAATATTTTTGTAGCGAAATACAACTAAATGGACACTAGGAATTAATTCTTACCCGCTAGTGTCTGCGGCACGCATGTAATTA
This sequence comes from Prosapia bicincta, assembly GCA_036971475.1. Taxonomy (NCBI): domain Eukaryota; kingdom Metazoa; phylum Arthropoda; class Insecta; order Hemiptera; family Cercopidae; genus Prosapia; species Prosapia bicincta. Next base: position 45,072,152 of record JBAIZL010000005.1, on the reverse strand, counting down.
GATCAGCAATGAATTGGTAATAATTATAAATCTACTATGCCTAAGTTTATTACTTATTCCAATTGTAGAGCTTACCATAGACCAGTGACATGATACCTGAAAACGGCCAAATGATTGTCATAGACACAAAAAAAGCTGAACTGTTTTAACTGAAAGGGAATTCTTCAACTTTCATAATTCAAATGTTTTCATTGGACCCTTCAGCTTCAAATGATCCACGTTCTACTGTGTGCAAGTCCTACATGATAATATACCATCGGTAGAATAATATGCAAAAGGTTCCATAGGGGATGAAACTTGTGTTGGATATTCCAGGCAGATATGTATAAAGTAGGAGCAATAGAAAAGTCATGATTTATTTTTGGAGGTTAGATAATAAATCAAGGACTAGTCATGAATCAAGAAACAAAAACTAGCTGATTGACACAAGCCTTCCCAATGTCTATTGAATGAATCATCAGTTTAAATCAAAGTTCCCCCGTTTTGGTCCATTTTTAATGACAGACTTTGAAATAGTTATTGATGTTTTAAAGTTTCTTTAAAAAATAAATTGTTATACAAAATTTTCTTAGAATCACTCTAGTAAAAGAAACATCTTTAAAACTATTTTTTTGTATAGTTACAACATGAATATTTTTTAAACTGCAATCCAAAATTTCATGAATAAGGAAAAAATTTTAAACAAACATATAATTTTATGTGAACGAAATTATTTTTTTTACAAATTTCAAAAGGTATAAGTATGATTAAACAAATAATCTATTCATGATCCAACAGGCAATTAATATGTCAAAAACATATAGTAGCCCATTTAAAACAAGCAAAGAGCACATTTCCGGTAATCTAACATTTTTAATAATTTTGAACGATTAGAGCCTAAAAGGTGCTGGATTATTGTACCATGTTAGGATAGTTTTGGTTACAGACAAACATGAATGATTGTCTTGATACAAGCTGTATTCTACATTAGCGTTAATGCTGATCACTTAGAAACTATACTACTGATGAGATAGACGACATTAATATTTTTTTTATCACACACATATAAGCCAATCACATTTTTTGGGGATAAAAGTTCTCTTTCCTTTAACTTTACATGTAATATTTGATTTAGGATCTCAGTCTTTTAAATTTTAGATATTAATTCACTAAACAGAACCATATAAATGCAATAAAAATCATAGTTGTCAACCTTAACAAATATGAAAGTACTTGTAAAGTTCCAAACAAAATATGAGCATCACACAAAATAAATAATTGATATGATTATTATGTGAATTGCAGTAATCTAAGTAATAGCTAATCCTTATTACTAACTACTGCATTTGCCTAAAGTTTTTTTGTATGGGACTTTTCATATTTGTTAAAATTTACAATGTTTTTGTCAATCTTTACAGGATTTATGATTTTATAAAAATAAGTTTCTGTAAATATGCCTGGGAAAAATTATTTTATACTTTTTTAGTTCCTTCAAAAATTTTATTTAAAATTCTACTTGGTTTTTAGTCTTTGATATAATTTGAAATTATATAATATTAATAATAAATCTAAATAAATATTAAAAAAAGTTGTATTTTCAATTACAAAAAATTAACATATCTTTCTTCTTATTTATTTACAATATCAATCAATTAAGATGTTAAAGGGCTTTGTATCCGCATCCTATCTATCTCTTTTATTTCTTCTGACCAATTATGCTGGAAATTTGGTTATTTTTACATATGGAACAATGCTGTGAAGCGGGTGTCACTCTGGTTGTTAGTGTAACAATTTCCCTGGGAATATCAGCCAGAAGCATGTCATTACAGTATGCTTTGAACGGGTCATGGTTTCAGGACTTTTACATTTATAAAAACACAGTTCCGATTATTGGAATTATTCTACCCGTTTCAAAAGAGAAAATCAATATGACGTTATGTGTTAGAAAATGTTTTTTTGGAATGAACTTAGCGCTTTGACCTGCTTTGGGCCATGGCTCTTCTCTTGCCGTTGACAGTACTGATGGTGGACAAAATTGAAAACTTAGTTTCATACCAATTGGTGTATTGGTTTGTACCAATTAGGTGTGTTGGAATTGAGAACTTTTCAAGATTTTTTCCTATTAAATATTCTACATTAGCAAATATACTATCGATTTAAACTATACTATCGATAGCAAATATCGATTTAAACCAAGTAAATCGATGACAACTGACTACTGAAAATCATTGTCCAATGTTATCTTAGTTATTCTCTTATTAAAAAAAAAAGAAAATCCTTATGAGATAATTTGTAACTATATTTTAATATTGCTTTATAGTAATGTTATACAACAGAGAGCAGTATTTTCTCATTATTTTTATGTAAGTAGCCTGTTTAATTGATTAAACTATATAATATTTAACAAAATTCTCAAGGACTATTTCGAGGTTTTAAATAATTTTTCCTGATTTAGAATGTATTTATAAGTACAATACATGAATAGCAAGAGAATCGAAGATAATGTAGTAGTGGTTAATGATGGTTAATGTCTTTAAATCGTTCACTAAGTATTCTAAGAAGTTTTCTCTAAAGCATATATTTTTATTAAAATGGAAGTTACAAAATAATCTTAGGTATATCTTATATGTGTAGATTTGTTTGTCATAACATATAAAATTGCAAACACATCTATCCCAACTAGATACTTTATACGTATGTTTTAAAATAGGTATATAGTAATGAATAAAATTACAACCAAATCTATCGTAACTGGATACTTTTGGTCAATATGGAGATTGCACTATTTCTTGTAACTGTATAAAATTATTGATAAACATGTTCTGAAGATATATTTAATTATTATTTTTATTGCCACAAAAGGTTAATTTTATATACCTGTATTGAAATATACCTATGAATTATCCAGTTACGACAGAATTGGTTGTAATTTTATATATTTAACCAAGCAAATGTATGTATGTAAGGCAAGAATATCGATCTTGTGATGTCACCAGGTAAAAGGAATTACTCTGCGGAAACAGACATCCAATTAGGTAATGTCATGTAAAATAACAATCAAATCTATTATTACTGCACACTTGATACAAATATTTTAATACATGCATAAAATTCAACCAAATCTATCTTAGCTGAAGACTTTATAAGTATATGTATATGTAGTACAGTGTGCTGTTGACACTACTCACCAAAAACCAATCCCTACAAAAATTTATAAAAAAATAAACGTCCCAGGTAAAAAAAAAATTTATGTTGTTCTAGGGTATAATTCGAATTTATTTTACATATGCAGAGAACCATGTAATCTTCATATCACCCTTTTAATTTAGGTATACGTAGTACGTCGTACCGTTAATACTGTGTGCCAAAAAAAAGTAGTCGAACTAAAATGTAATAAAAAATTAACCTTCTGACGAAGTCATAAAAAAAAAATTATAGTAATTGCTTACATTTCTAAAATAGCTAGCTTTTTTTAGGAAACATTCCAAAACATCTCCCCAGGCTATTTTCATTGATATTTTTTGTCAGAACGTTATTTTTTAACAAAATTTAATTTGGGTAAAAAATTCAGTGCAGAGTAGTAAGTTGTGCAATGGCTGCCAGCTTCATGGAGTAGTTCAATGACGTCACGCTATATTTATTCGTACCTTATATGTGTAGATATTTGAGAAACAATGTTTTTGATAATTTGTATGGTTTTTACAAACGTATTTTTAAATATACTTATAAAGTCTCCAGTTAGGATAGATTTGGTTGTAATTTTATACATTACTATATACCTATAAAGTGTCCAGTCAGGAAAGATTTACTTGTAATTGTATACATTACCAAAGTTAAATGTATAAAATTACAACCATAACTATCCTGACTGGATACATCATCATAGGTATATTTCTATATAGATCTATAAGATTTTTGATTCATTTTATATGCATTCCATTTAGGGTGGGCAATCTGCATATTTACCAAAATTTAGATTCCTTCAATACTAACTACAGTTATGACCACTGTATCACTCCTCGGACGCTACATAACTTACTACTCCACACTGAATGTTTTACCCAACATTGATAAAAAAATAATGTTCCAACAATAAATAAAAAAATATTAATGAAAACCGCCTTAGGACAAGTTTTGGAATGTTCCAGACAAATATGTAGCTGTTTTAGAAATGTAAACAATTACCAATCAATACAGCTTTAGGACATGTATAACAAAGTTTTCATAAAGATGTCTAAATAGTTCTTGAATATAAATAATTGCCAAAATAACTTTCAGTGTAAACATTCAAAAAAATCATATGGAATAGCTCCAGGGCACATTTTTGAATATTTGTATATGCTTTTTCACAGGTGGTGGGCAATGTGCATAATAACCAAAAAATCTTCAGAAAACCAACAATAAACTCTAGTGGTCCTTGCTATGCCAAAATTCCAAGAAGAAAATCCAACATACCTGTTAATGACTATTTAATATAAAAAAGTAAGTAATACAATTTCTCTAAACATGTCAGAATCTGTACATTTGCAGATATTTACAATTACATTAGGATTTCAATACTAATTTAAATAAATTTTCCTAGAACACGCATGCTTGAATTTCATTTAATAATTCAACAGTAAATTCTACAGACGACCCATATCAAATATAAATTTTATGTAAATCAGATTATTCCTTGAAAACTTCTATGATATTCAATACTTTTATAACCTCAAATATTAACCTAGAAACAAGAATGCTTTTCACATTATGACCTAAATACTTAGAAATGGGTAAAACATAGCCTGAGGAAAAAATTAACATTTTAATACAAACAATAATGTAAAACTACAGATATATTGTTAAATAGTTAATAGCGCACATGACAAACTGTCTTACGAAATTCAAGTGAAATTTAAAGCAAGCTAGAATTTGGGTTATTATTAGATTTTGAAGTTCGAAAAATAAATTACATTCTAAAAATATCACACTTTACACACAAAAATACTGAGATGAAAAACGATATTAATTTAATAAATTATACCTGCCTTATCCTCTAACAAACACAAACCGGAAAAGAACACGAATAAGACTTAAATACGGAAATGTAAAAATGTTTACTCTGTGGTTAAACTATATACTAAATAATGTAACGAAATCATGAAGTGTAAAAATCATATTTAGTTAAAACAATATTTAATTTGATTTATTATTTAAATCATGTACTTGAAATAATTTTTATAAGTGAATTTCATTACTGTTAAAAAATAATAAAAGTATACGGAAAAATTAACTTTGTTACATATAAAATAGATCTATGCGATGTTTCATGTGTGAATACTATATGCAATTATTGAGTACGTTGAATTTTATTTTGTTAAACATACTGAATTATATAATTATAAAGCAGACAGTTATTTATGAGAGACTCACAGACGTCAGTTTTACTGAGAGATGAGTGTTTCTCACATAAACAACTTTATGTTGCATGTTCAAGAGTAAGTTCTTCCAGTAGTTTAGTGATCCTCATATGGAAGAAACATCATGTTGTATATAAAGAGATAATCAAAGTATCAGCGAAATTAAATATTACATTGTGGTAATAAAGGAAGACGATTAAATATTTAAGAAATTATAAGTCAAAACTAAAGAAAGAAAACATAATAAATGAGCAAGTATATTCACAAGATTATTTTTATGATACTAATTCCTTTAGGTCACCACTTCAAATTCAAAATAATGTAATTTCCAGTTGAAGATTGCTTTGCGATGGCAGTTAACAAACTACAAATACATTCTTTAAAAATAGTTGAAATTGATTTAAGACTATAATTAAATGATACTTAAATAAGTGAATACGAAATAAATTTTAGAAAAGAAATTCCTAGGCCTGGAGTTATTAGTTTTGAAAAGAATATTAAAATGTTTTTTAATTAATTTAATTAACTAATTTTGCTTATAAGAATGGTTCTACAATATTAACTTAAATACTAATTTATAAATTTTCCTTAATTTAGTACTTAGTTGAGATTTATTGTTCTTGTTTAAATTTATAGCCTTTAAATTTATTTTATAATCAAATTTTTTTCACCACTATACTTTTTTTTATACTTTCACTAACATTAGCTTCTATTAACTTTTATTTAGGCTAGCTTTCTTAATATTCAAATTCCTCCTCTAATAAAATTTCTGGACCAACTAAGTTTAGCTTCCAGTACCAAAGCTCTAATTCAATTAATGAATTTTTCTATTGAGACTCTAGAGAAAGAGAATAAAACTTTTTTTTTCATTGTTGAAACATCTGTTAAATAACACACTGATTATCTAATTTTTTCATCTCCTTTCATGAACAGTTAAGTTTTGATACTATATGCAATAATTTTAGGTCTTGTAAATTTCTACATTTGAAAAACATCAGCTGTTTCCCCAGAATCCCATTTAAAATAGCCGCCATCTTTGTTTTAATATTGTATAACCTTTTTTAGGTTATGGCTCAATTGTTTACATTTTCTGTTTGTCCATTTCTAATTCACTTATAATATATTCGGAATTATTGTTTGTTATTTATTGTTTTAGTTGTTTATATAAAAAATGTTACAATATATATATTGTAATAATTTTATTTATTATAATTATATGAATGAATTCTTTAAAATGTATTTTTCAATAATTTCAATCAAGGTAGGTTAGTAACTTTTCTAATTTATTTTAAGATAAATAAATATTCTAGAGCTTTCTTTTTAATAACAAGTTTAATGTATCATTTAAAACACTTTCTTAACGATTATAAGTTCTATAAAAAAATTACAATTTTTTTTCTTTTTTAAAGTTTTACAAATTTACTATTAGTGTCCTCTATTATAATGAGTCTTATTACTCTAAATTGCATTTCTCTTTTGGGCAGCAACAATTTTTATTTAATTTAGCCCAAATTGATTTTAATTTTGGTTTAGCACAAGCTCTCTTAATCTCGGGTTATCTGGCAGGTTTTAAATTTTGAATAATGAAATCTTATTTGGCACTCTAAAGTACAAGAACAAAAAAAATCTAAGCTATAAATGTTATAAACTATGTTACAAATTAATTTATATCTAGGTAAAATTATCCCTTAATATTCTTTCTAAATGGTTTTTCTAGTTTGATTTTATAATAAATTCACTGGTTTCTTTTCCTTTTATAAATGTCTGATTGCAAAATTTCAAAATGTAGTAATTGATCTAGCCTAGATACTTAATGGTTTTAGATTGCAGATTCCACGTTTCGGCCTTTATCAAAATATTTAATAAGATCTTTTTAAATAAATAGTTTCAGTTAATTTTCTTGAAAGTATTTTGTAGTGTTAATTGAATTCGAGACTAACACTCCCAAAGTTTAAATTCTTCAAATTTTATTGGCCAATTCTGAAACACGTCTGTCTTGTTTGAGTAGGTTTGAACAACTGAAGCGACGCTAAGCCACGCATTTAAAAATGGCTAAACCAACTATTTCTTTTTTTTAATTGTTGTTACCGGCTTTACGGATGCTGTATTCACTGCCTTTGGTACATTTCTTAATAACATGATTTTAATTTCTTTGCAGGTAACTGCATTTAAATATTATATCTCCCGACTACGTTTAAATTATCAGCTGTTCTATTCACAATGCGCGCGCACCTCACTTAATACGTTAGCCATCCCGTCTTGGTTCATTTTTGTAATCTAAAACTGGTTTCACTTTCTTAACACTTAAAGGCTTTTACTTTTATTTACATTGTTTTAGTGTTCTTTTCAAACTGTTACACATTAAATTGTTTCTATTATATTGTTTTTTTTTTTATAGTTGTTATTGTTCTAAACTTGTGATTAAATGTTACGATTTTGCCAATTTAGGTTATGTTTACATTTTTCTCTTTTTTCATAATTGGTTATTTTATGGTTTGAATTTATTTATATTATATTATACATAGTGCCTTTCTTACTTGCTATTTCAAAATGTTACAATATATATATATATATATATATATATATATATATATATATATATATATATGTATATATTGTAAAGTATTTATAAAAAAGACGCAACGGGGTTTTATTATTATTGAATTATATTTAATTTCTATTTAAACCAAAACAAAAAAACTACTCAGGAACAATTCATTAACATTTATTATAACATTTCTTTTTAACATTTAAACAATACACACAAAACAAAAATTTACAACTTAACAAATTTTAACACAATATACTAAACTCACTTTCTTTGATTTTTATAGTTACACAATTTTAATACCCTTGGCTTATTTTACGATCTCTTACTATCTCGGGGTTATAGCATGGGCTATATTTTTACTTCTTTTGTTAATTAAATAAATTTTGAAAAACAATACTAAATTTTGAAATTAGTTTTAATAAATATTTTCCGGATGGAAATACTTTAATTTTGAATAAGCAAAAAGGCGAAACTATTTGAACTGGATTAAGTTTTTATTACTATTAATCACAAGATATTCTAATGTACAATTTTAAACTTCCCTATTATCCTAAGAGTCCACTAAAGTTTATTTTTTTATATAGCGCTAGGTACTTAACTTATCAAATAACGGCGAATGGCTGCTTGCTCACACGTAGAATTCCGTTGTCTTTAAATTTCACTTTTTACACACTTAAATTCGTTTTAGTTCTTTCAAATTATATTTTCACTGTACTATATCTTTTAATTTTCTTATTCCTGTTTAATCTGGCCAAGTTTCCTCACAAAACTGTATAATTTTGACTAATTCCTTTCAAATTGAATTTTGACTGCACAGCAAGGTCTGCTTCCTCGGCGTCACCACGCCAGCCTCTAACTAAACTAACGCTTCGTTTTTCTTTTAAAATGTTACAAATATGGCGGCCTCCTTCTTAAAAAACAAAATCAGATGGTTTATAATTTAGTTCGATTCCTTCTCACTATAGTCGACTGCACACTTGACCTACTTCTTGCTTTCACCTCTGTTTTTACAGCTGATGCAATAACGCGATTGTTTACAATGGCGTTTTAATTTGGTTAACTTTAGTTGAAACTTACTGTTTCAATTTTCCGATCCTTAACAAACCTCCCAGTGTTTATTTAATTACTATTATTAGTGTGTGAAGTGTCTTTGTGTTTTACTTTTGTAATATTTTGAATTGTGTGTGTTTTGACTGGACTTTTCCAAACATAACCTTTCATTGTTTACAATCGTTTTTCACTTTTTCCTTCAAGTAATTACTTATGCCCTATTTTACTAATATTTACAATTTTGTTTAACATATAACTATTATTAGATTATCTTGTTTTAAATTTTATTTGATACAACAAATTTTTTTATGTATTTACAGTTCAAATATCTTATTTACTAATCTAGGCTTTTACCTAAATTTAGTTTCAATTTTAACCTAACCAATCTTTTAATAAATTTCTTTTTAAATTTTGTGTGAGTTATTTCTAATATATTCTTCCAATTCTTAAATAATATTATATAGCCCATTCTATAAATGTTACAATGTCCCCTAATTTAATTTAAATAAAAAAAAATATTACTAATATCTACATTACACATTCTTTACATTCTACAAGCTTATTTAAATATACATATTTTTTTTTTAAATTAAATTTAAATTAACATTTATTTCCTAATTGTACATTTTATTTAATAACTAATTGAACACATTTTTTATTGAGTAAGTACCTCAACACTTTGGCTAACTTACCGTCCATTGTCTTTACTACTTTTAGAATTGTCCACTTAAAAGTCATTTATACCTTTATCTGTCCACTTTCGTCCATTTATACTTAATTCTACGACACAATTTTATCTTAATTCTTTAACAATCAAATACTGAGCTGAAAACTTCAAGCTACATATTTCTTAACTTATCTTCTAACAATACACTATACTTATAACTAACATTCAATCAACAATTCTATAACAATTCTAACATATAGTAACAATAAATCATGTTCTGGTATTTACAATTTCTTCCATAATTATATATATATATATATATATTTTTTTATTATTACAATTGGAATCCTTCCAATCATAAGTATGATTCAATATTTATTTAACATATATTCTCTGATACCGTGTCTTTAAATCCCAGCCTATCCGAGTCATAGTATGTCTAGATTTGGTCAAATTGGTTATAACATTTCTCTTTCCCTTATTTCTGTTTATTCCTTGTTTATTATTTGTCTCATATTTATTTTGCTTTTAGCTTCATCTAACTCTCAGTTCTAAGTTAGTATTTTATCTCCCCTTCCAATCTCACATCCAGTTCAATTATTTTCTTATATCATTTCAGTTTATTTTGTATGAAGTTTAACATCTAATATTTTTAAAGGTCGCAATCTCATATCCTCTATTTGATCATATCTATAGCTCCTTCGATTACACTATCCCTATATCAACGAATATCAATTTTGTTTTAATACTTATTTATCAACGCAGATTCTCCCTTACAATACGACGAAGTTTAAATACACAATTTCCATATTTTTATTACAACGATGCTTTAATATTTATTATCATAGATTAATATTTCTTTTATAATATATACGACGAAGTTCCATTATTTATCAACGCAGATTCTCCATTACAATACGACGAAGTTTAAATACACAATTACCATATTTTATTTATTTCAACGATGCTTCAATATTTATTAACATAGATTTATATTTATCTTTATTCATTATTCGACGAAGTTTCTAATAACTTATCGTAGATATAGTTACCATCCCTTAAACTTATCTCCTGCTAACGTTTTCTTATACACATAATCACCTAGAGTTTATTCATATTGCTTCCTTTACCTATATTTAATATCTCCCTTCCTATTTTATTATTATTTTTCTTTTCCAGTTCTCCTGGATACATGTCATATTATTGCCTGTGTCTATTAATGCCTGTAAACTTGTTTCCTCTATTTAATTTCTATTCCTGGGTTTCTTATTGTCTTAGTTTTCCGATTGACTGTGGGCACCCTGCTCTTTTCTTGTCCCCACGCCTGTCCTTGCCGTAACACCGTTTACATCTCCATTGTATCTCTCATCTGCTTCATAAGTTCTATTTTCTCTGTTATTCTCATATTTAAATTCCATCTCCCATTTTCCAAACTCGAGTTGTGCCTCCAGATTCATTAACATATCCGTACCTCTGATAAATTTTCTCAATAAGCCTTGTACCACTAAGCCTTGAGACGGATATTTAACTCCTCCTATTTCTCCTATCACCATTTTCATTTGATTAATCTTTTCAATCTTCTTATTAGTTGCGGGTTGAATTGTTAAATTCTTTATTGGCAGTACCTCTATCTTTCCTACTTCATTTCTTAACCTTCCCTGCTCTCCTAATATTTTCTCCCTTACATCTTCAACTTTCCTAAAACACTCATCTGTTATCTCTCTTTCCCTCTTCACCTTTAATTTTAACTCTCTTAACTCTTCTGTGTTTTTCTTTGTTATATTTTCTACTTTCTCTATCTCTTTTTTATTAATTTCTACCACATTATCTATTATTTCTTTTGTTTCCTCAAAATTTTCCTTAATCTCCTCCTCTAATTCTCTATCTTTTTCCTCTATGTCTCTTCTCACACCCTCTATTTCAGTATTATCCTCTGTCCTCATATCCTCTATCATTTTCCTATTTTCCTCCCTTATTTCATCTTTTATTACTTTGAAATCCTCCTTCATCTCTATTTTTATTTCAAATATCTTATTTAATTTTCTATTTATATTTTCATAATATATATCTAATTGTCTATGTAGATCCTCTCTCCCTTTTACACTCATTTTCATGAGAGTTCTCATCATCTCCCTCAAATCTTCATTCTCATTATTTCCCCGTTTTTTTTGTTGGGTTTGCATAGGTGGTAGTCCCCTAGCTTCTTCTACCTCAATGTTTCCTATTGGCATATCTGTGCCTTCCAATTCTATTTCTTTCATCTCTAAAATTGTCCCTTTTTCCCGTTTTTTAAGCTCTATCTCCCCGCAAATTGTATAATTCCCTCTCATCACACATATTTTTTCTTTTTTTAACTGTAAGTAACTTATTATACAAAATTAAACAATTTTTATATATACTATAAACCTAGCCTTGATTCTATTCAACTCAGTGCTTAATTTTACAAAAATTTTTCTAAATCTATTTCCAGTTCAAATGTTTTTCATATAAAAAGTTCTAAATTAATTTTATTTCAAAATCTCTCTAAATAAATTTTATCTCTTATTTTATCGAGCTCCCACGTTGTTGCGCCAAATATTACAATTTCTTCCGTGCCGCGATACAACGGGGTTTTATTATTAAATGAAAATAATTAAATTCTCTAGTTACAAAACACAAACTCCTGAATAATTTAAAATTCTTTATTATAATTATTTTTCTAATAATCGTACCCCACGTTGGTGTGCCAAATGTAAAGTATTTATAACACTTTACAATTATTATTTTTTTATTAAATATTTATTTTATTGATGATATCAAATTTCTATTAATACAAAAAGAACTACTCAGGAACAATTCATAATTCTTTATTATAACATTTCTTATTTCAACATTTAAAACAATACACAGAACAAAAATAAACTTAACAAATTTTAACACAATATACTAAACTCACTTTCTTTGATTTTTATAGTTACACAATTTTAATACCCTTGGCTTATTTTACGATCTCTTACTATCTCGGGGTTATAGCATGGGCTATATTTTTACTTCTTTTGTTAATTAAATAAATTTTGAAAAACAATACTAAATTTTGAAATTAGTTTTAATAAATATTTTCCGGATGGAAATACTTTAATTTTGAATAAGCAAAAAGGCGAAACTATTTGAACTGGATTAAGTTTTTATTACTATTAATCACAAGATATTCTAATGTACAATTTTAAACTTCCCTATTATCCTAAGAGTCCACTAAAGTTTATTTTTTTATATAGCGCTAGGTACTTAACTTATCAAATAACGGCGAATGGCTGCTTGCTCACACGTAGAATTCCGTTGTCTTTAAATTTCACTTTTTACACACTTAAATTCGTTTTAGTTCTTTCAAATTATATTTTCACTGTACTATATCTTTTAATTTTCTTATTCCTGTTTAATCTGGCCAAGTTTCCTCACAAAACTGTATAATTTTGACTAATTCCTTTCAAATTGAATTTTGACTGCACAGCAAGGTCTGCTTCCTCGGCGTCACCACGCCAGCCTCTAACTAAACTAACGCTTCGTTTTTCTTTTAAAATGTTACAAATATGGCGGCCTCCTTCTTAAAAAACAAAATCAGATGGTTTATAATTTAGTTCGATTCCTTCTCACTATAGTCGACTGCACACTTGACCTACTTCTTGCTTTCACCTCTGTTTTTACAGCTGATGCAATAACGCGATTGTTTACAATGGCGTTTTAATTTGGTTAACTTTAGTTGAAACTTACTGTTTCAATTTTCCGATCCTTAACAAACCTCCCAGTGTTTATTTAATTACTATTATTAGTGTGTGAAGTGTCTTTGTGTTTTACTTTTGTAATATTTTGAATTGTGTGTGTTTTGACTGGACTTTTCCAAACATAACCTTTCATTGTTTACAATCGTTTTTCACTTTTTCCTTCAAGTAATTACTTATGCCCTATTTTACTAATATTTACAATTTTGTTTAACATATAACTATTATTAGATTATCTTGTTTTAAATTTTATTTGATACAACAAATTTTTTTATGTATTTACAGTTCAAATATCTTATTTACTAATCTAGGCTTTTACCTAAATTTAGTTTCAATTTTAACCTAACCAATCTTTTAATAAATTTCTTTTTAAATTTTTTGTGAGTTATTTCTAATATATTCTTCCAATTCTTAAATAATATTATATAGCCCATTCTATAAATGTTACAATGTCCCCTAATTTAATTTAAATAAAAAAAAATATTACTAATATCTACATTACACATTCTTTACATTCTACAAGCTTATTTAAATATACATATTTTTTTTTTAAATTAAATTTAAATTAACATTTATTTCCTAATTGTACATTTTATTTAATAACTAATTGAACACATTTTTTATTGAGTAAGTACCTCAACACTTTGGCTAACTTACCGTCCATTGTCTTTACTACTTTTAGAATTGTCCACTTAAAAGTCATTTATACCTTTATCTGTCCACTTTCGTCCATTTATACTTAATTCTACGACACAATTTTATCTTAATTCTTTAACAATCAAATACTGAGCTGAAAACTTCAAGCTACATATTTCTTAACTTATCTTCTAACAATACACTATACTTATAACTAACATTCAATCAACAATTCTATAACAATTCTAACATATAGTAACAATAAATCATGTTCTGGTATTTACAATTTCTTCCATAATTATATATATATATATATATATATTTTTTTATTATTACAATTGGAATCCTTCCAATCATAAGTCTGATTCAATATTTATTTAACATATATTCTCTGATACCGTGTCTTTAAATCCCAGCCTATCCGAGTCATAGTATGTCTAGATTTGGTCAAATTGGTTATAACATTTCTCTTTCCCTTATTTCTGTTTATTCCTTGTTTATTATTTGTCTCATATTTATTTTGCTTTTAGCTTCATCTAACTCTCAGTTCTAAGTTAGTATTTTATCTCCCCTTCCAATCTCACATCCAGTTCAATTATTTTCTTATATCATTTCAGTTTATTTTGTATGAAGTTTAACATCTAATATTTTTAAAGGTCGCAATCTCATATCCTCTATTTGATCATATCTATAGCTCCTTCGATTACACTATCCCTATATCAACGAATATCAATTTTGTTTTAATACTTATTTATCAACGCAGATTCTCCCTTACAATACGACGAAGTTTAAATACACAATTTCCATATTTTTATTACAACGATGCTTTAATATTTATTATCATAGATTAATATTTCTTTTATAATATATACGACGAAGTTCCATTATTTATCAACGCAGATTCTCCATTACAATACGACGAAGTTTAAATACACAATTACCATATTTTATTTATTTCAACGATGCTTCAATATTTATTAACATAGATTTATATTTATCTTTATTCATTATTCGACGAAGTTTCTAATAACTTATCGTAGATATAGTTACCATCCCTTAAACTTATCTCCTGCTAACGTTTTCTTATACACATAATCACCTAGAGTTTATTCATATTGCTTCCTTTACCTATATTTAATATCTCCCTTCCTATTTTATTATTATTTTTCTTTTCCAGTTCTCCTGGATACATGTCATATTATTGCCTGTGTCTATTAATGCCTGTAAACTTGTTTCCTCTATTTAATTTCTATTCCTGGGTTTCTTATTGTCTTAGTTTTCCGATTGACTGTGGGCACCCTGCTCTTTTCTTGTCCCCACGCCTGTCCTTGCCGTAACACCGTTTACATCTCCATTGTATCTCTCATCTGCTTCATAAGTTCTATTTTCTCTGTTATTCTCATATTTAAATTCCATCTCCCATTTTCCAAACTCGAGTTGTGCCTCCAGATTCATTAACATATCCGTACCTCTGATAAATTTTCTCAATAAGCCTTGTACCACTAAGCCTTGAGACGGATATTTAACTCCTCCTATTTCTCCTATCACCATTTTCATTTGATTAATCTTTTCAATCTTCTTATTAGTTGCGGGTTGAATTGTTAAATTCTTTATTGGCAGTACCTCTATCTTTCCTACTTCATTTCTTAACCTTCCCTGCTCTCCTAATATTTTCTCCCTTACATCTTCAACTTTCCTAAAACACTCATCTGTTATCTCTCTTTCCCTCTTCACCTTTAATTTTAACTCTCTTAACTCTTCTGTGTTTTTCTTTGTTATATTTTCTACTTTCTCTATCTCTTTTTTATTAATTTCTACCACATTATCTATTATTTCTTTTGTTTCCTCAAAATTTTCCTTAATCTCCTCCTCTAATTCTCTATCTTTTTCCTCTATGTCTCTTCTCACACCCTCTATTTCAGTATTATCCTCTGTCCTCATATCCTCTATCATTTTCCTATTTTCCTCCCTTATTTCATCTTTTATTACTTTGAAATCCTCCTTCATCTCTATTTTTATTTCAAATATCTTATTTAATTTTCTATTTATATTTTCATAATATATATCTAATTGTCTATGTAGATCCTCTCTCCCTTTTACACTCATTTTCATGAGAGTTCTCATCATCTCCCTCAAATCTTCATTCTCATTATTTCCCCGTTTTTTTTGTTGGGTTTGCATAGGTGGTAGTCCCCTAGCTTCTTCTACCTCAATGTTTCCTATTGGCATATCTGTGCCTTCCAATTCTATTTCTTTCATCTCTAAAATTGTCCCTTTTTCCCGTTTTTTAAGCTCTATCTCCCCGCAAATTGTATAATTCCCTCTCATCACACATATTTTTTCTTTTTTTAACTGTAAGTAACTTATTATACAAAATTAAACAATTTTTATATATACTATAAACCTAGCCTTGATTCTATTCAACTCAGTGCTTAATTTTACAAAAATTTTTCTAAATCTATTTCCAGTTCAAATGTTTTTCATATAAAAAGTTCTAAATTAATTTTATTTCAAAATCTCTCTAAATAAATTTTATCTCTTATTTTATCGAGCTCCCACGTTGTTGCGCCAAATATTACAATTTCTTCCGTGCCGCGATACAACGGGGTTTTATTATTAAATGAAAATAATTAAATTCTCTAGTTACAAAACACAAACTCCTGAATAATTTAAAATTCTTTATTATAATTATTTTTCTAATAATCGTACCCCACGTTGGTGTGCCAAATGTAAAGTATTTATAACACTTTACAATTATTATTTTTTTATTAAATATTTATTTTATTGATGATATCAAATTTCTATTAATACAAAAAGAACTACTCAGGAACAATTCATAATTCTTTATTATAACATTTCTTATTTCAACATTTAAAACAATACACAGAACAAAAATAAACTTAACAAATTTTAACACAATATACTAAACTCACTTTCTTTGATTTTTATAGTTACACAATTTTAATACCCTTGGCTTATTTTACGATCTCTTACTATCTCGGGGTTATAGCATGGGCTATATTTTTACTTCTTTTGTTAATTAAATAAATTTTGAAAAACAATACTAAATTTTGAAATTAGTTTTAATAAATATTTTCCGGATGGAAATACTTTAATTTTGAATAAGCAAAAAGGCGAAACTATTTGAACTGGATTAAGTTTTTATTACTATTAATCACAAGATATTCTAATGTACAATTTTAAACTTCCCTATTATCCTAAGAGTCCACTAAAGTTTATTTTTTTATATAGCGCTAGGTACTTAACTTATCAAATAACGGCGAATGGCTGCTTGCTCACACGTAGAATTCCGTTGTCTTTAAATTTCACTTTTTACACACTTAAATTCGTTTTAGTTCTTTCAAATTATATTTTCACTGTACTATATCTTTTAATTTTCTTATTCCTGTTTAATCTGGCCAAGTTTCCTCACAAAACTGTATAATTTTGACTAATTCCTTTCAAATTGAATTTTGACTGCACAGCAAGGTCTGCTTCCTCGGCGTCACCACGCCAGCCTCTAACTAAACTAACGCTTCGTTTTTCTTTTAAAATGTTACAAATATGGCGGCCTCCTTCTTAAAAAACAAAATCAGATGGTTTATAATTTAGTTCGATTCCTTCTCACTATAGTCGACTGCACACTTGACCTACTTCTTGCTTTCACCTCTGTTTTTACAGCTGATGCAATGGCGATTGTTTACAATGGCGTTTTAATTTGGTTAACTTTAGTTGAAACTTACTGTTTCAATTTTCCGATCCTTAACAAACCTCCCAGTGTTTATTTAATTACTATTATTAGTGTGTGAAGTGTCTTTGTGTTTTACTTTTGTAATATTTTGAATTGTGTGTGTTTTGACTGGACTTTTCCAAACATAACCTTTCATTGTTTACAATCGTTTTTCACTTTTTCCTTCAAGTAATTACTTATGCCCTATTTTACTAATATTTACAATTTTGTTTAACATATAACTATTATTAGATTATCTTGTTTTAAATTTTATTTGATACAACAAATTTTTTTATGTATTTACAGTTCAAATATCTTATTTACTAATCTAGGCTTTTACCTAAATTTAGTTTCAATTTTAACCTAACCAATCTTTTAATAAATTTCTTTTTAAATTTTGTGTGAGTTATTTCTAATATATTCTTCCAATTCTTAAATAATATTATATAGCCCATTCTATAAATGTTACAATATATATATATATATATATATATATATATATATATATATATATATATATATATATATATATATATATGAAGTTAATATATTGCTAAGTAAGTAATTTAATCCACCATTAAGTGCAATAATTTTTCCTTGAGTGATGAGGCACCTTTCGGTCAATTGACCATTATCGAATCACTGATGTTTTTTTCTGAAAAAAAAAAACATCAGTGATTCGATAATGGTCAATTGACCGAAAGGTGCCTCATCACTCAAGGTAAAATTATTGCACTTAATGGTGGATTAAATTACTTACTTAGTAATATATTAACTTCATAAAGTCAGTGCAACGGAAAAACAATGGATAACGTTAAATATCAAGAATATATATATATATATATATATATATATATATATATATATATATATATATATATATATATATATATATATTGTAAAGTATTTATAAAACAGACGCAACGGGGTTTTACTATTTAATATTATTTAATGAAGATATATAATTTCTCTAGTTACAAAACACTAACTCCTGACTAATTTATTCTTTATTATTATTTTTCTAATAATCGTACCCCACGTTGGTGTGCCAAATGTAAAGTATTTATAAAACAGACGCAACGGGGTTTTATTATTATTATTGATTATTTTATTGAATGATATTTAATTTCTATTTAATAACCAAAAAAACTACTCAAGAACAATTCATTAACATTTCTTATCATTTCATCTCGACATTAAACAATACACACAAAACAAAATTTTACAACTTAACCATTTTTAACAAAATATACTAAAATTCGATTCTTTAAATTTGAGTTACAAGGTTTTTATACCCTTGGCTAGTTTAAGATCTCTTGATATCTCGGGGTTATAGTATGGGCTATATTAACTCTTTTGTTATTTAAATAAATTTTGAAAAAACAATATTAAATTTTGAAATAAGTTTAATAAATATTTTCCTGATGGAAAAACTTAAATTTTGAATATGCAAAAAGGCTAAACTATTTGAACTGGATTTTTTCTTATTTCTTACTATTAATTAACTACAAGATATTCTAATATACAAATTTAAACTTCTCTATTATCTTAAAAGTCCACTAAAGTTATTTTTATAGCGCTATTACTCAACTTAATAAATATCAAAATTTTGCTGGTCGCTTACGTAAATTCCCGTTATCTCTAATTAAACAATTCACACACTTAAATTCGTTTTATTTACTTCACTTGATATTAATACAGTATTACATTTTGTGATTCACTTCTCCTTAATTTAAGTTGGCCATTCTTCTTAACAAAACGGTATAATTTAGACGAACTCTTTCCAAATAAATAGAATTTTGACTGCACAGCAAGGTCTGCTATTAGAGCGTCACCCACGCTACCTCCAACTCAACTAACACGTCCTTTTTTACTTTTAGCACCGTTAACGAAAAAATATGGCCGCCTTCTTCTCAAAAAAACACATGTTGCCTGTAATCTAGTTTGTTTTCTTTTTCTTCACTAGAATCGATTGTCACACTGACCTACATCTGTTTTACAGCTGACATACCAACAAGTTTGTTTAGAATGGCGTTTTAACTTGGTTAAACCTGGTTGAAACTTACTGTTTTAATTTCCTATCCTCAACAAACCTTCCAGTGTTTATTTTATTAATATTTTTAGTGTGTGAAGTGTCTTTGTGTTTTACTTTTGAAATAGTTCTGAATTGTGTGTGTTTTGCTTGGTCTTTCATAAACATAACCTTTCAATTTTCTTTTGTTTACAAACGTGTTCACTTTCTCCTTCAAGTAATTACTTAGGCCCTATGTTACTACAGTTTACAAATTTGTTTACACATAACTATTCTTAGATTATCTTATTTTAATTTATGTGTTAGGTTATTTGATATAACAAATTTCCTAATACATTTCCAGTTCAAAAACCTTGTTTACAATTCTATGCTTTTACCTAAATTTAATTTCAATTTAACCTAACCAATATCTTTATGAACTTCTTTCTAAATTTTGTGTGAGTTATTTCTAATATATTTTCCAATTCTTAAATAATATTATATAGCCCATTCTATAAATGTTACAATGTCCCCTAATTTAATTTAAATAAAAAAAAATATTACTAATTGTTGGAGTCAGCTTTGGTAGATTAAACAGCTCCAGTATCGAATTCAATCAGCTGTGCTTTGTCTAATCGATAGCTCAATCTATGGTTTATCGGCGATAGTTTAAGACCACGTTGTCCCTTGCCGCGCGCGCCTAATCCCCACCCTAGCACAGTTCCCTCTCCCCCAGTCTTTTGCTTGCCGTAGACAGACCAGCACGTCCGTTGCGGGTTTAACCTTATTTGCTAACCTCGTGGACGTTAAGTTCGCCCCGCGTATGTCTAAATGTAAGTGTTTCGTATTGTATTTGCTTTATATGCTCGTTAACCGCGAAAGTTTATATTATTTAGTCCAAGTGCCGTGTTCGAATGCACCGTTAACCTCGCCGTTACAAGCCGCCGTTACGGAGTCGCTCGCAATCATTTAAAGACTGATTTCAATTGTGAATAGTAGTAGAATTGAACCCCGTTTATTAAGTTTTACAGCACGAGCCGCCTGACAGTCACCACTTCACCCAGGGCCCTGCTGCAGAAGTCCAGAAGACATCAAACCTACCGTGCACGTAACCCCTTTGTTCAGCTTAGGGTAAGTGTTAATCAGTTCCAAATACTTTTAGCATAAACTTGTGCCTATTTTTCCCGAGGCTTAATTATTGATAAACACTGTTTATTTGTCGATTAGGCATTTTTGCCGCCAGCCTTAATTTTATTCATGTACAATTTCAATCACAATAACGACCGCGACTATCTCTCTCTTTCGTCTTCTTTCTAATATTTTAGCGGAGCTGACGCCTCCATTTTGGTCCCGCCGTGCCGGATTTTTTTGCATTTCAGCGATCTATAAACATTTAAAGTGCAAAGAACAAGTGTTAAAGTTCTCAGTAACCTCGAACCTTATTCAGTTTTAATAGCGAGGCATTTGCTTTATAAATAAGTTTTATTAGTGATTTATAAGTGTTATTTATTGTGCGAACAATTTCGAAGCGTGTTAAATTTCATAGTAATAAGCTAAGTTGCAAGCATTGCGTAATCCTGTGTAATTTTCCCGCTTCCCTTTCTTTGTCTAATTCATTACGCAGTAGTGACGTCACAAGCTGTAGCGTGCAGCCACTTTCCGTTACTGTCAGCAGATTTATGGGACACCTGCGCAGATAAGGAACACTTGACTAAACAAGATAGACTCAATATTGATCCGTGAAAGCTACACTGTAGATTTATCCTGTTCAATAAGGAAAACTTGCAGCCGTTCTAATCTAATACTTATGATTTGTAAAACGTTATGTCTTTTATTAACTTTATTATACAGTCCACTTTTTCGTAATTAAATGTACCATTGTGTAGTCATTAGGTTTGGTTTAAACATAATTGCAATTTAATTTAAATTTTGTTTTTTATTAATTTAAATTTTGTCACGATGGCTAATAACAACGCATATTGCCTTGATAAGTTGAAGGCTATATGCAGTGATTTAGAGCAAGTAAACAGCTTGCTCGGTGATAGTGAAATGTCTGAGGGCATAGTGCAGGAAGTCAGGCGCCTTCATGTCGAATTTATCGAAACTTTTGACCGCGCGGAGCAGACTTTTGACAGTCAAGCTTCCGAATTTGTCAAGAATATCTTTATAGTAAAACGTCAATTTCAGGACACCTATCTGCCCATGATAGTAAAACATCCTAACCTCGTTAAGACGGAGGTTACCTCGACCTCGCCTGTCAAATCAACACCGACTTCACCTAACCTTCCAAGTCTAACTTTGCCAAGCTTTTCGGGCCAGAGCGACGACTGGATAGATTTTGTTACGATGTACGACTCTATGGTACATAACAATGAGACGCTTAGCAATATCCAACGTTTTCAATACTTAAAGTCCGTCTTAAAGGGAGATGCACTCGCCATCGTCACCGGACTTTCCATCTCCGAAGCAAATTACAACATTGCTTACAATGCGTTGCGTAACCGATACGCGAACACGCGACGTCTCGCAGATCATTACTTTAACATAATTAAAGACTTTCAGCGCATCAATAATGCTTCACCCGCGGAACTAAATCGTTTCTTAACCGCGCACTCTAATGCCGTCTGTGCATTAAGAGCTATACCTCTCGAAGACTTAGCGGATTTCTTATTGTTCTCTATGGCAATTAATAATCTGGATGCCAAGACACGATTAAGTTTTGAAAGCCGACTAGGCACTAACCGCATGCCGACATATAAATTATTGAACGACTTTATAACTGAACAGGCTAGAGCCCTGGAGATGCTTAGCCAACCAGCTGCCGTGGTTGTAGCAAACGCCGGACGTGGTCAAAGACCCCGCATGTTGGTGTCATCGATGGATAAACCCGGGTTTCAAGGGGCCCTTGAACCGAATAATTACTTGTCTGAACCTAACCTCACTTTGGGTCACAGCCCTAGATTTCAATCAGTAGCGTCAAATGACAATAGCCATCAGAATAAGGACGCCCAAGGTACTATTCAGTCCAAACGTGCTGCGCCAGTCACTATGCAACCGGTTAATCAACCACTACAACCTAACTTGTTGCCTATTATGAGTGCGCTTAGAACGTCAACATTTCGCAATCGCTCGCCACCGCTTAACCTCAATCAGTCTAACATGCCTACCACGCGTGTAGGTAAATGCTACTACTGCGGAGAAAGTCACAGCATCATTAATTGTCAACGATTTATTTCTCTTACCATAGCGGAACGCATTGACGCTATTTCAAAATTACAACGGTGTTATAATTGTCTCGGCTCTCATTATCAAGCTCAGTGTCAGTCTCGTCATCGTTGTAGACAATGCAGCCAAGCACATCACACACTGCTGCACAACGACGCACCGCCGCAGCAATGACTAGCCGCCCCACGACGCCTTAGGCCAACCGCTAGGCCATCCAATCGATACTAAAGCTCAACCTCGTTCTTTGTCATGCAACATTACCTCGTCTCTCGCCCTGTTGGGTACCGCACAAGTCGTCCTACAGGACCATTATGGTCAACCTCGTTTTCTAAGAGCTATTATCGACCCCGGCAGTCAGATATCTGCCATTACGAAACAAGCTAGCGATATGTTGAGCCTGCCTACTCGAAGATCGAACCTGTCTTTGATTGGCGTCGCTGCCAAGTCTACACGTATTCACGAATACGTAACTTTAATTTTATTCTCACGACATGACGCGGGCGTCATGCTGACTACGGAAGCCGCTGTGCTCAACCATATAACTGACCCGCTGCCAGCTGATAAATTATCCTCTGCTTTAAGCGCTCAATATCAGCACTTACCGTTAGCTGATGCTCAGTTCGACTTACCTGCCCCTGTTGACATTATACTGGGCGCCGATGTCTTCACGCAAATAATTATCAACGGGCCTCGTACCATCATTCATGGCCAACCTTCGGCACTTAACACACTTTTAGGTTGGGTCATTATGGGATCTGTACCTTACAGTACGCCACAACAACCACGCGTGTTTATTACCTCGCTCAAGTCTATCGACGAAAACATGCGACGATTTTGGGAAGTCGAAGAGGTAAACGAGACTAACTTGTTGAGCCCTGATGAGCAGCTCTGCGAAAATTTATTTGCCACCACTACTGAACGTGACGCCACTGGGAGATATGTCGTAGCTTTGCCTTTTAAACCTGACGCCGTCGAACTTAAGTCAAACCGTAATGTCGCTCTTGCTAGTTATCATGCTCTGGAACGCCGTCTGAGCCGACAACCGGATGTCTCACGACAATATCATCAGTTCATGAAAGAATATATGACTTTAGGTCATATGTACCCTGCCGTTAAGCCTTCGAATTATTTAATACCACATCATTGCGTCTTCAAGGCCGATAGTTCTACTACTAAATTACGAGTAGTTTTCAATGCTTCTGCGCCTGATTGCAACGCGCATTCTTTAAACCAGCAATTGCTGGCTGGCCCTAAGTTACAAAGGGACCTCTCCAACGTTATTATCTCGTTTCGATTGTTTGTTCACGCCGTCTGTGCGGATCTTAAAATGATGTACCGCCAAATTGCCGTACGCAAGGATGATCGTCGTCATCAGCACATTTTGTACAGGCCGACTCCACATTCTCCACTGATGGAGTATAAACTAGCCACTGTCACTTACGGGCTTACCCCGTCTGCTTATTTAGCCCTACGTACACTCGAACAACTCGTCAAAGATGAGGGCGACTGTTACCCTGCTGCGTCGCACGCCATTCTTCATCAAACGTACGTTGATGATGTCGTCACTGGCGCCGATACGTCCGAGGACGCCCAGGAATTAATACGGCAACTTATTAACATCTTCGCACTGGCAGGACTAGAGCTCAGGAAATGGTCTTCCAGCGATCCCGCGCTGCTGTCGACGCTGCCATCTTCTCACCTGGAGCACCCGTTGCTATTCCAAGACGACTCTACCGCTGTTAAAATATTGGGACTCCAATGGCATCCTGTTAATGACTCGTTTTCTTATCGTATTCAAAACTTTGTGTCGGTGCCTACGAAACGCACCATTCTCTCTTATGTCGCTCGCACCTTCGACCCACTGGGCTTCCTTACGCCTATCACATTTTGGATCAAGTCATTTTTGAAACAATTGTGGCTCGAAAGGTTATCATGGGATGAACCTTTGCCAACCGCGCTGCGCAGTCGTTGGGACAGCTTCATTGTCCACTTCGCTAAGTTAGCTGACATTCAAATACCTCGACATGTGGGCACACGTGATGCCAAACATCATTTATTAGGCTTCTGTGATGGGTCCGAAGCTGGTTACGCAGCCGCCATCTACTTGCGAACTGAATGGAACGGTTTAGTTTCCGTCAGCCTTCTAAAGGCTAAGAGCAGAGTGGCTCCCGTCAAAACACTCACTATACCTCGAATGGAGCTCTGCGGCGCCGTCTTACTGGCCAAGCTCTATAAGTCTGTTCAGCCTGCTGTGAATTTTGTGGCCGACAACACTACGCTTTTCTTCACCGACTCAGAAATTGTGCTGCATTGGCTTAGCACCCCACCACATCTTTTGAAAACTTTCGTTGCCAACCGAGTTATTGAAATTACCTCGAACACTTCGACCAATCATTGGTACCACGTCTCAACTGTTGACAACCCCGCGGACGTTGCTTCCCGTGGGTGTCTACCCGCGCAGTTTGCTACACATCCACTGTGGTGGCACGGACCACCATGGGCGTTACAATGTACTACCTCTTGGCGTTTGTTTAAGCCAACTGGACCAAACCGCGACCTGACCGAGCTCAAGACCGAGCCTCAGGTGCTCTGCGCGACTGTCCAAGCGCCTAACCACTTATTGAACGTTATTGAGCGTCATTCCAATCTAACCACGCTGCATCATGTCTTCGCTTACGTGCTTCGTTTCGTTAACAATTGCCGCATTAAGACCCAGTCTACCAGCCATTGTCACAACACTCGCTACAAAGCCAAGAACACCGTAGCCAAGATTCCATTCGCTGCACCTTCAGTACAAGAATTAAGGAACGCCAGAAATCTTTGCGTTAAGCTCGTACAAGAACTAGCCTTCAGCGAAACGTTGCAACGCCTACACCGCGGCGTCCCGATCAGTGCTCAACTTCGCAACCTAACGCCCTTTATCGACTCAGTGGGGCTACTTAGGGTGGGCGGACGTCTTAATCATGCTGATATACCATACGCAGCTAAGCATGCCATTTTACTGCCTAAGCGGCATCATTATGTCAATCTTGTATGCGATCATTATCACCGCCTCGCCTTACATGCTGGGCCGCGTACCACGCAAGCGATGATCAATGGTGAGTTCTGGATCGTTGCGCTACGTTCGTTGTTACGACAACGCATTCATGCTTGCATGCGATGCTTTAGACTACAGTCGAAACCTCGGCCACCTATGATGGCAGCTTTACCGTCTTCTCGCGTCACTCCGTCGCCACCTTTCTGTAAGGTAGGCATTGACTTTGCTGGACCTTTCGACACTAAGGCCAACCATCTTCGTACGGCAAAGATCCTGAAAGCTTACTTATGCCTATTTGTTTGTATGGCCACTAAGGCTGTACATTTGGAAGTAGTATCAGACCTCTCTACTGATGCTTTTCTCGCCGCGCTTCAGCGTTTTGTCGCAAGACGTGGTCTGCCTACAGACATTTATTCAGATAATGGCACCAATTTTGTCGGCGCCGCCAACCGCCTGCACGAGGTCTATAAGATGCTCGACCAATCCAAGTCAATCATCCAACGCAAGCTCGCCGCACAACGGGTTGAATGGTACTTCAACCCTCCAGCCGCACCACACTTCGGCGGACTTTGGGAAGCTGCCGTTAAATCCGTCAAAGGGCTCCTACGCCGTACTCTTGGCACTACGTTATTGAACCTCGAGGAGTTAGCTACGTTATTTATACGCATCGAAGCTATTCTCAACAGTCGACCTATTTTCGAGGTCTCGCCTGACCCCAACGAAGGAGCTTCGTTCCTTACGCCCGGACACTTTCTCATCGGCCGTCCCCTTTTAGCACTCCCTGAGGAATGTCATTCTGAACCCGCGCTCAAATCCAGATGGACTATGCTACAGCAGATGACCAATCGGTTTTGGAAAACCTGGTCTACCCAATATCTACACTCGCAGATTCAACGCTGTAAATGGAACAAAGACGCCTCACCCCTCCAGGAGGGTCAGCTTGTATTTATCACTGGAGAACATCCGAGCCCTCTTCATTGGCCAATGGGTCGGATCGTACGTCTTCACCCTGGACCCGACCGGATAACCCGCGTAGTCACCGTCAAGACCTCACATGGACAGTTAAAGCGACCTGTCCATAAGCTTGTAGGCTTTCCGTTACAACCTTAATCTCTTGACCGCTTCTTCAGCACCTGTGTGGTACAACCGCGTTTCCTCGAGTTCTTAATCTCACTCGACTTCTTCGCCTCTTCAGCAATTTTGTCCAACCTCGTTTCTTTAAGTATCTTCAACGCCATAGATTTCTTCGCTACATCTTCAGCACCTCGCTTCTTCCAGTCAACCCCGTTCACCGTCACCCAGTGGTTATCCAGGGTGGGCGGTAGTCTATTGTCTTCAGCACAGCTAATGGAGCTATTCACTTCATCTGCTCTTTTCTGCTTTCTTCGTACCCCAACCACTTCTTCTTCGGCACCCTCGGTCTCCGGTGCTCTCTAGTTCTTCGCCCTCTACCCACCTGGCGGATTAAAAACATCCGTTTTTGGTGGGCGGAATGTTGGAGTCAGCTTTGGTAGATTAAACAGCTCCAGTATCGAATTCAATCAGCTGTGCTTTGTCTAATCGATAGCTCAATCTATGGTTTATCGGCGATAGTTTAAGACCACGTTGTCCCTTGCCGCGCGCGCCTAATCCCCACCCTAGCACAGTTCCCTCTCCCCCAGTCTTTTGCTTGCCGTAGACAGACCAGCACGTCCGTTGCGGGTTTAACCTTATTTGCTAACCTCGTGGACGTTAAGTTCGCCCCGCGTATGTCTAAATGTAAGTGTTTCGTATTGTATTTGCTTTATATGCTCGTTAACCGCGAAAGTTTATATTATTTAGTCCAAGTGCCGTGTTCGAATGCACCGTTAACCTCGCCGTTACAAGCCGCCGTTACGGAGTCGCTCGCAATCATTTAAAGACTGATTTCAATTGTGAATAGTAGTAGAATTGAACCCCGTTTATTAAGTTTTACAGCACGAGCCGCCTGACAGTCACCACTTCACCCAGGGCCCTGCTGCAGAAGTCCAGAAGACATCAAACCTACCGTGCACGTAACCCCTTTGTTCAGCTTAGGGTAAGTGTTAATCAGTTCCAAATACTTTTAGCATAAACTTGTGCCTATTTTTCCCGAGGCTTAATTATTGATAAACACTGTTTATTTGTCGATTAGGCATTTTTGCCGCCAGCCTTAATTTTATTCATGTACAATTTCAATCACAATAACGACCGCGACTATCTCTCTCTTTCGTCTTCTTTCTAATATTTTAGCGGAGCTGACGCCTCCACTAATCTCTACATTACACATTCTTTACATTTTACTAGCTTGATTAAATATACATATTTTTTTTTTAAATTAAATTTAAATTAACATTTATACTTTAAATTGTCCATTTATACTTAATTCCTACGACACAATTTTATCTTAATTCTTTAACAATCAAATACTGAGCTGAACACTTCAAGCTACATATTACTTAACATATCTTCTAACAACACAATATACTTATAACTAACATTCAATCAACAATTCTTTAACAATTCTAACATATAGTAACAATAAATCATGTTCTGGTATTTACAATTCCTTCCATAACTATAAATTTTTTTTTTTTTTTTTTTTTTTTTTTATTACAATTGGAAACCTTCCCATCATAAGTCTGATTCAATATTTATTTAACATATATTCTCTGATACCAATTCTCTTTAAATACACAATTACCATATTTTTATTACAACGATGCTTCAACATTTATTAACATAGATTCATATTTATCTTTATTCATTATTCGACGAAGTTTCTAATAAATTATCATAGATATAGTTACCATCCCTTAAAACTTATCTCCTGCTAACGTTTTCTTATACACATAATCACCTAGAGTTTATTCATATTGCTTCCTTTACCTATATTTAATATCTTCCTTCCTATTTTATTATTATTTTCCTTTTCCAGTTCTCCTTGATACATGTCATTTTACTGCCTGTGTTGATTAATGCCTGTAAACTTGTTTCCTCTATTTAATTTCTATTCCTGGGTTTCTGATTGTCTTAGTTTTCCGATTGACTGTGGGCAAGCTGCTCTTTTCTTGTCCCCACGCCTGTCCTTGCCTTAACACCGTTTACATCTCCATTGTATCTTTCATCTGCTTCATAAGTTCTATTTTCTGTGTTTCTCTCATATTTAAATTCCATTTCCCATTTTCCAAACTCGAGTTGTGCCTCCACATTCATTAACATATCCGTACCTCTGATAAATTTTCTCAATAAGCCTTGTACCACTAAGCCTTGAGACGGATATTTAACTCCTCCTCTTTCTCCTATTACCATTTTCATTTTATTAATCTTTTCAATTTTCTTATTAGTTGCGGTTTGAATTGTTAAATTTTTTATTTGCAGTACCTCCATCTTTCCTACTTCATTTCTTAATTTTAACTCTCCTAACTCTTCTGTGTTTTTCTTTGTTATATATTCGACTTTCTCTATCTCTTTTTTATTAATTTCTATCACATCAGCTATTATTTCATTTGTTTCCTCAAAATTTTCCTTAATCTCCTCCTCTAATTCTCTATCTTTCTCCTCTAAGTCTCTTCTCACATCCTCTACTACAGCATTATTCTCTGTCCTCCACTGTCGTCTCATATCCTCTATCATTTTCCTATTGTCCTCCCTAATTTCATCTTTTATTAATTTTAGATCCTCCTTCATCTCTCTTATTTCGTTTATATTCTCATTCAATTCCTTTTTTAATTCTCTCATATCCTCCTTCATTTCCTCTCTCCCTTTTAGACTCATTTCCATGAGAGATCTCATCATTTCCCTCAAATCTTCATTCTCATTATTTCCCCGTTTTTTTTGTTGGGTTTGCATAGGTAGTAGTCCCCTAGCTTCTTCTACCTCAATGTTTCCTATTGGCATATCTGTGCCTTCCATTTTTATTTCTTTCATTTCCAAAATTGTCCCTTTTTCCTAGTCCCCTACAACTACCAGCTCGCCTATAATATTTTCTTCTTTTTTTTTCTGTAAGTAACTTATTATACAAACATAAATAATTTATATATATACTATAAACCTAGCCTTGATTCTATTCAACTCAGTGCTTAATTTTACAAAATTTTTTCTAAATCTATTTCCAGTTCAAATGTTTTTCATATAAAAAGTTCTAAATTAATTTTGTTTCAAAATCTCTCTAAATAAATTTTATCGAGCCCCCACGTTGTTGCGCCAATTGTAAAGTATTTATAAAACAGACGCAACGGGGTTTTACTATTTAATATTATTTAATGAAGATATATAATTTCTCTAGTTACAAAACACTAACTCCTGACTAATTTATTCTTTATTATTATTTTTCTAATAATCGTGCCCCACGTTGGGCGCCAATTATAACATAATTTATTAAATAGTAAAACATAAGTATATTGTATTGTGTCTCTTTAAAAATTATGTTATAATATATATATATATATATATATATATATATATATATATAGTTTTAAAAAATCCTCCAGATTTATTAAAGATAAAAACTAGGTGGTTTTGTATTTTCATTCATCCCAAAACTTGGAGCGTCAGGTTTCACAATGTTTCAACGATTCACAATATTGACAGTTGTCATTAGTGGAGTGGGAGGAGCTACACGACCAATCAAAAGGAAGTATTTGCTTTTCATTGCTTCACATTCTGGGATTAGTTAACATGCTGTTAGTGGTGAGAGAAGTAGTTCCTTTTACGGACTCGTTCATCGTGATAGTTCTTTTTAATGAACTACTTCAAAGAACTAGTTCAAATGAACTCAATTTCATTTTTTTTAAAACTAAATGTCAGTATTCAACTTTGGAATTAAGGGACGAACTGTGATACTAAAATAACAAGATAATAATATACATACTAAATTTAAAAAATTATAGATAAGGCATACAAAAATGACAACAAATTAAAGTAATTTTATAAACAAAAGTTTATTAGAAACATGTCATAAAATATTAACAATTTATCCTTTTTACATATGTAGGTAAAATATAGAATTTATTATTTGATATGGGTTATTACACACAATTTACCTTGATTTGTTTTATATCCCAAAAATTTGACTTGCTGAAAGATTATTATAACCAACTAACGTAACATAAAATGGTTAGTATTTAAAAAAAAGTACCTTGGTGAATTCTTTGGTAATGTGAGATTTAGCGACCACCTGAGATATAAATAAAAAATTGTTTAAAACAGGGCGATATGTAAAGAATTAAAAAAAAAATATATTTGGAAAGTTATTTTTGATCAATTTAAATTTGGGTAAAAAATTCTGTTCTGTTATAGCAGTATTTGAAGCAGTTTATAGGAGTTTGTGATGTCACAACTGTAGTAGGTGTTTAACAATCAAAACTTTATGAATCAAAAACATGTCCTGAAGATATATTAATAACTATTATTTCCATTTGTTGAATCCATCTTCGCGTGAGCTACTAATAATTATTTACACTTTTAATGTTTTAAACTTGTCTATAGTAGCACTTACTTTGTTTGTTGAGGACGGCCGTTTCGGGAGATGTGTCCCTTTGTCAACTCAGACCGTAACTCCAGTAACCCCAGTGTTACGGTCTGAGTTGACAAAGGGACACATCTCCCGAAACGGCCGTCCTCAACAAACAAGGTAAGTGCTACTATAGGCAAGTTTAAAACATTAAAAGTGTAAGTAACTATTATTTTTGTTATTGCCAATGAAGGTTAATTTTATATATCTATATTGAAATATACCTATGAAGTATCCAGTCAGAATAGATTTGGTTCTAATTTTATACATTTAACCAGGTAATGTATAAAATTACAACCAAATCTATCCTGACTGGACACTTTCTTGGTATATTTTAATACAGGTATACAGTAATGTATATATTTAAAAAAAAATTTATACTAACTGTAGAATTTATATGTATATTTAAATATATGTATGCAAAAACCATAAAAATTAAACCAAAATGTTGTTTCTCAAATATACACACCACGTGTATAACGTCACTGTAACACTCAGAGGCTATGAACGAGTTGATGCTCCACAGTGATTTTTTACGCAATTTTAAAGTGTTAAAAAATAACCTAACAATAATAACAATTTTAAAAATTCTTGTGCAAATCATCATATATTATGGTTTTGAACAATTTTCAATATATCTCAAGTTGTTGCTAAAACTCACAATACTTTTATGGAAAATTTTTCCAGTAATGTTTGTTTGCAATTATTTACTTTTTTATACTTTGAAATTGTTACTACATAACAGAAAAAACTGGGCAACAATTTAATTGAGTAGTATGTTTAAAAAAAATAACAATTATCCATTAATTTTATTATTAACTAACAAATTTGAGTATTTTTTTTAAAACCTGGAAAATAATTCCTACTTTTTAGGTATTATAACTGTTGCATACCTTCAAATAACCAAGATATTGCTGATTTTAATGTAATAGGTTTAAACACATTTACAAACATTCAATATCTTACCAGAGAAACAAATTCCTTAAAGCCAATTAGATTGGCCATCTTATTCTACAATTTGTTTAACTCTTGAATTTTGTAGCCCATTACATTCGGTGAAACTTAATTAATCACGTTTACATTAGTTTATGACTGTCCGAACTTTAAAATTTGTAAAAACTTACTGAGGCAGATATTATCAATCGCTCATGGTGATGTCTGTATTTTGTGTGTTTGTTACAAACACATTAAACAAACAAACCCAATACAAATCACACATACTCTTTGATACTATCCAAAACCTGCCTTTAAAACCGTCACCGCTAAACCTAACAACTCTAAGCAGAAGACACTAATGAAAATCCTAACAGCAATCGAAAACGTTCTGTCTTAGTAAGTTTTTACAAAATTTAAAGTTCGAATAGTCATAAACTAATGTAAAAGTGATTAATTTTTTAAAGATTGATTACATCACTTTGTTTTTAAACAAAATGTTTAAGTCCACCTACCTATCATGTCTTTTTACCTGCCCGAGATGTTTCAACTACGCTCAATTAATTCACATTAACCACCTACTGCTGCAGTACTAGTTATATTAAATTTAAACACTTTAACCTTCGAATGTGTTTTGAAGAATCTTTACTTTTGTTAGACAACAGTTTTTCACCAAGATTATAATATATCAAAACTGTAAAATTAAACATTTTGTAGTAACAGCGCTAGATTAGATTGAGATTATATTGAAATGGCTATTGCTGAAGTAAATAGACATTATTATATGAAAGTCAAGGGCAAATTATTCTTCACATTTTGAGGAAAATAGTAAATAGCCTACACTCAAGTAAGAAAATAACCAATAAAGATAAGGATAAAAAAAACATAGGAAAGGACAGATTTATGGCATGTCAAAGTGAAAGGAGGGTGGAGCTGTGACTTAAAGGAGGAAATGAACTAAAATGAAGTGATAAACAATACACTAGTTTGTCGGTCTCCAGGTGTGGGTGCTGGTGGAGCATAAGAAGTTGTTCATCAAAACAAAGATCGCTCTTTTTCTACTCCAGCAGTCGTACAGAATGGATCGTATCTCAAACGGTTGACTATTTGGTTAACTTGACTGTGGTTGGTAGACAATAGTGACATGTTAACATCGCTTCAGAACAGAGAATGTTCCTTTATTTTAGCCATTACCAGCAAAAACCTTTTGTTTAAAAGTTTACTAAAGACAAATCCAAGGTATAGGTTTTGTTGGGATTTTATTCTACATATGGTCTATATAATATTTAATTTTATATAAAAAGTATATGATAAAAAAGCTAAAACTAAAGAAATATGGGAAAGAGTACATATTACTTGGGATCAGGCCTTTAGTAATTTTGAAATAGCATTGTTTTTTTTTACCCTGTTGCACTGTAACAGGCTTGTTTCTGCTGAAAATTTAATGTTAATTATCATGGAAGTCTTTCTTTTTAGAACCGATGTACTAAAAAATATGGCCTGACACAAGTATGACAATTTCCCTTTAGGCAATGTAGAAGAAAGAACATTTATTTTAAAAATAAACTTGAACTAATAAATATAATGGTGTAAAAACTATGGACTAAAACATACATTTTAGTTATCTTTCAAGAATGTCTGTTCCTTATTGCGTTTGTTCATTTAACATGTTTTGCTGTGTTTGTAAATTTTATATTGTTCAATATGTTATGGTTAATGTATGCAGGAGAAAAGGAGGTTGAGCAGAGCAAGTTGTCACTGCCTGAGGTAAAGCAAGTACATATCAGGTGAACATAAGCCTGTTGGATTATCTGTGTCTGTGTATGTTTAAGTCTGTATAAGCTAACTTTATAGATCCCAAAGTAATCATTGGATGTTTTGGAGTGAGTGATCAAAGAGTATTAATTTATTTTAAAGTATAACGTAAAATACAATTTAATGATTACAAAATGTGTCATTCATGACGGCAAACTGATTACAGGACAAGTGAAATGGTTAAATTATGTTGTACACATGTGGTTGTAAGAAATATATTTTGTATAACATCGGTAAATAAGACAAACAAAACCATTTATAAGCTACCAATAAACAATTGAAACTGAAGTAGCATATTAAAATTTATATAAATACCTATTAACAAAGTATATATTTTATTAAAATCACATATACATTCCCAAATACTTTATTTGATATATAAAGTAAAATGGACGGATGAACCTTGTACTGTTATAAAGTTCTTAAACTGATCTCACCTGAAAATAAAACAAAAATTAAAAAATATCCACATTTATTGACATGAAAAACTCATTTTTTCCAATGTAACATAATTGAACTAACCTATTTATATAAAATTGTTTTAGTTCTGTTTTACTGAGGCTGAAACCAATTCGTAATTTTTAGAAAGACAAAAATTATGCTAAGTTTAACTTTACATCCATTAGTTTTGGTACTATACTTTTTTCATACAAAATTTAATTTTATTATACAATACAGAACTTTGAAAAATATTTAGTAAGATTTAAAAAAATCTAGATTATAGTAATAACTAGTATTTATAAGTTACTGTAGAGGCTTCTTATAATTTAATCATCACAGTCACATGTGTATTATGTTTACAACCCTTTTGACCTGATTTTAAAGGACTAAGAATATCATTATTCAGTGGCGTATTGAGGATTATGGCACCATGGAGCGACTCAACCCTTGGCGCCCCTCCCCCAACCACCATCAATCGGTAACCGATACCCCACCCCACCAATGTAGTCAGCAATATAGTAGTCTTTGTTGTCTGACCATATAAAATGTTATGATAATTGCTGATAGTCTACTATTCCTTACAAAGTTTTATCCCTTGTATGATAACTAGTTTAAATTTATAATAACAATTGGTATTTACATTTAAATCTCAATTCAATTTTATTGGGTTTGTAATAAAAATAAAAATTTCAATATTCAATAAACATGTATTATATAATTAGCTCTACTAACGTAATATCCAAATAAGATTTTTTAGTAGTTACAAAACCATCTCACATCTTGTTGGCTTAACTAATCTTTTTTCGTGACTTAACACTTGCAAACTCTGTTATTGTGTCATCTAAGTTGATGTTTCATGCTCTGCTGCATTCTATAGAGATGCTAAGGAACTCAGATGGTCTTGAGACATGGTGCTGCGAAGATAGTTCTTTATAAGTTTCAGTTTTGAAAATGATCTCTATGCACTTGGGGTTGTAACAGGTAAATTCAACAAAATTAAACAAGCATTCACAACATCCAGAAAGCTGGATCCAGCTTTAGCATGCACTATCTAAGTTTCTGCAAGATCCCTTATACTTTTGAGTTTTTCTATGTGACTTGGAAAACAAGTTTTTAGCTTTACAAGCTATGGACCTAGGTTAGGACATATATCATCCTGGTAGTTGAATACCAAAATTTTGCTGGATTCTAAGATTTCTTTGTCACTTGTGTTAACTAAAAAAGAAGGCTTCAGACATTGGAAACTCGTAGCAATGTGATTAACAGCCTCGAAACGCTGTGTCAGCTGTGTTGTGATTATGTCAAGGCTACGGTTAAACACCTCAACTTGGAAACGTTTCTCCTTGTCTATAATGGGGTCATCAACTTGCACTTCATCAAACATTCTTTTCTTTTTTGTTGTTGTTGAGTCAATGAAATATGGTACAACTTTTCATTGTAAGCAAAGCTTAGTCACATCGTCTTTAACTGTTTGCCACTCACTTCTAAGTTTTGTTATGGACTACAAAATTCAAGAATCTAAGTTTTGTGGATTTTTGTTTTGAGATTTAAGAGCATTTCTGTTGCATGTTCTAAGTCTTCCTTGGTAATTTGAAGTTTTTTGGAAATTATGTCCATAGTTTCAAGCAACATACTTTCAATTACAATTCAAATTACTGTAGGAAACTGCTTAAAATATTTCAAAAGTGTTTGAGCTTGGTTTACTTCTTTTTGGTCTTTACCTTCTAACGTTAGGAAAGTCAGTACTTTCATTATATCAAAATAACCACAACGAAGGTCATCGACGGCTTGATTTCTTGAGCTCCACCTTGTTGGATATACTTTCTTCAAGGTTTTTTGCAACATAGCCAATTTAGTCAACAATGCCCATCTTGATATAGCTTTAAAAAATAAATATAGACTTTGAACATTGTCAAAAAATTTCTGATTTCAGGAATGTTTCTTACTGAGTCGTTAATTATCAGGTTATGTGCATGAGAAGAACAGTGAATGTACTTAGCTGCTGGATTTTTACTTTTTATTCTTGCTTGAAAGCCTGAATAAATACCATTCATGTTAGTGGCTCCATCGTAGCCTTGCCCTCAAACTTTAGATATATCCGAGTATTCTTCTATAATATTTAATACAACATTTGCTAAGTACTCTGATTTTTAGCTTTCTACTTCCACAAAGCCACCAAAATCTTCTTCTATAACTAGTTTTACTGGCCTTTCATCTTCATCCGTTTTTATCTTTACTTAACAGAATAATGTACTCAATTGATCGATTTTTGCTATATCTTGAGTTGTATCAAAGATAATAGACACATAGGGGCTTTTCTTCATTTCTTCCTTTATTTCTTTGTTTATCGTGTTGGAAATTAGGTTGATTAGCTCATTTTAAATTTGAGGACTAAGGTAATTAACACTACGTTTCAGTAGCTTAACTAAATCTGCTAGGACCTGATCATATCTTGCTAGCATATGTACTATATCAAGGAAATTTCCTTTGACTTCGTTGCATCACCTCCATTAGATAATCTAAGCTCTCTCAGTGGTGAGACATTTGTAGCTAACGTAATAATGACGTCCAGAACTCTCCTTAAAACTTGTCTCCAGTAAAAGCTACTGCAAATTATTTTGAATAAGCTAATGTTTTAATAACTATATAAATCAAGTGTGGTGTAATACAACTGTTCTTTGAGCTTAGCTTGGGAGGTTTTGTTAAAACAAATAAAAGAAATACACAAAACTCACAAATTAATCATTTATTGACTCATACATGTTTCAGTGACAAAGTCATCATCATTAGTGAGTGTTGCTACTACAAACTCTAAAAACTTACAACATGATTTGTCATTGAAACACGTATAAGTTAATAAATGATTAATTTGTGATTAATTTTGTGTAAGTCTTTATTTTAGTTGACTGAAATGCGTATGAGTCAATAAATGATTAATTTGTGAGTTTTGTGTATGTCTTTTATGTGGTGTAATGTTTAATTAAAATAAATAAAACCTCTATACCACAAATCATTTTTTTCATTTATTTAATGTGCTATGAACATTTTGTAAATTACCTCTGAGGATGATTGTTATGCAACTGAAAAGTATATAAGGTATTAAATAAATGAAAAATTTATTTGTGGTATAGAGGCTTTATTTATTTAAATTAATGTTTTAATATCTGTAATGACTTGTTTTGTTCAAATATCTACAATTATTTTATAATATGAAGGCTACATACAAACTGTCAAAATAATTCTAAAATACAAACCTTTTACTTTGCACCTAACCTTGTCAGAACCTTACTAATGTTCCGCATAATGCTAGCAGGTATAACCTCTGACATGATACTAGGAAGCCTGTTGTCCTGAGCCAAGTTAGCAAAAATTTGCTTAGCATATCGTCTACAACAAGTCAGTTTAAAAATTTACTTTAATTAGTAATATGCTGTACAACATTATGGAATTCAAAATATTAAAAATTAAGCCGTATGTTAAAAAAATGGTTTATCAATTGTCAATTAATTGTCAACACCTTTAAAATCTCCTTCACTCTATCATACAGTCAAGACTCATAAATTGCCTAAAGAAGACTAATGACTATAAGTATAATAATTATAGGTCATTCTTAATTTGTTATTTATTAACCACATTTCATATACTCAGTGGCGGACTTCCCATTAGGCACACTAGGCACGTGCCTATGGGTGCAGCCTCGAGGGGGCGACAGGCGGCAGCCGTTTTTTTTTTTTTGTAACGATGAGTTTTAGTGACAATAGTAATAGTACCTAGTTAAATTTGGTGAATGTCATAATGTGAACCTCAGTTAAACCAGTGGCGGATCCAGCAGGGGGGCTCCCCCTCCCCCCAAGAATAGAAAACTTCCTTTTATTTCATTGTTTTTTTAATTTTATTGATGGAACCAAAATAAATTTTTCAATTTATTTTTATAAAAAGTCTATAAATTATCAATATTTCTTTGAACAGGCATGAAAACGGATTCGTATGGTGAAAAATAAAAGCATTATATTACGTTGGGAAGTTTCCAATTAATTCGCGAACGGGGTGCAAAGGGGCGGCCGGCCGAATTGTGCCTAGGGGCGCCACCATGGCAAAGTCCACCACTGCATATACTAGGTTTGTTTTAAAAAAGTATATAAAAATAATAGTTATCAGGCATCGTGTTTCTCTACTTTCACCAAAGTTTTTGAAATTATTGACTATTAAAGGTGACAATCTTGGTTTTTATCACCATAGCATTCTTTGAGTTTGGGTTTCAGTTGTAAAACTAGGCTTAAAATATAGTGAATAACCAGTTGCTGAAAGCTAACAAGAATGCTACTTTGATTAAGGGATTTTTGCACAGCTAACGTCCAAACCAGATAGGAAAATATCCACTAAATTCATGCCAATTTTAAATGGAGTTACCATGAAACACATAT
The DNA here is from genome assembly GCA_036971475.1 of Prosapia bicincta. NCBI lineage: Eukaryota > Metazoa > Arthropoda > Insecta > Hemiptera > Cercopidae > Prosapia > Prosapia bicincta. The sequence continues at coordinate 45,032,987 of JBAIZL010000005.1, read as the reverse complement.
ACTTAACTTATACTCAATTCTTTTCCAATTTACTTATTTCACTTTTGCTATTACTTGCAAGCAGGCTTTTTGTTTACTAAAGGTTGTTAAATTGTTAACTTACATTTGGAGGAAATGTTTTCATCTAACAACTTCTTCAGCCTCCACTTATTCGTTTATTCTCTTTTCCAATTATTCATAGTTCAATAATAATCTTCAATGTCAATTAAGGACCTGTCAGTTTTTTTACTTATTGATACATTCAGTTGTGAGGTCATCATAAGTGTTTCACCCGACTACCTATTCAATATTTTTTTTAAAAAATAAATTTGAAGTAGCTATTGAATTTTTGAAAAAAAATTATTTGAAATACAAGTACAGTAGGCTACTCACTTACAACCTTACTATTACATTAAACAAATATGTAAATATATTTGCTTTTTTATTCCCTTTAAGCTAGCTTTAGATAATAAAACATAATTATTTATAGGTCATAATTTATTTATTGTTAGACACATGATTTTTTCAAAGAAGTTAGTTAATGTTTTTCAAGTTGCATTTTGTCAGTAGGAAAAAGAGATAGTATTCTCTTAGTAGGCCTATATATTTTCTTCTTCCATTCTTTGTAGCTCAAAGTGCATTATCTGGCTTCAGTTGAACTGTCATGTGATTATAATAACAAATTATCATTATCAAATTATTTATATTAAGTGCTAGAACCTCAAAATAGTTTTCAAAACTATGGGCTAATACAAAATTTAGAAAAGAAATAGGAGTTGTATTATAAGGATAAACTGAAAAAACACAATAGATATGTAAAGAAGCAGTACCAGCAACATAGCATTTAATGCAATGAATTTGGAATATAACTGCTAAATACGAGTAATTAACTTTTTATTAACACAGACAAAACTTTTAAAATGACAAATAAAAGTGATACAACATTATAATTGTAACAATAAACCCAAATCCTTTTCTCTTGAGGGCAAAATTATATACCGCAGTACATCAATCTAACTATCTAATTGCCATGCCAAAATAAATGTGCAAAAATTAAAAAAAGTAATAAGACCCCAAAAAATTAATTTCTTATAATTTATATTAAAGAATCATATAAGACACAATTGTTGAAAAAAAAACATTTTTTAAAATTAAATCCATAAAATGATCACTTTTTGTTTCTCAGTAATCTTTCCACTCTTTACACACCTTGAATCTTGCTTCCATTTGTTGTATTTCCATAACTTTCTCAGGACCTACCTTGCATTATTTTTGCTGTAATTAAGCTTGTTACTGATAATCTTATACACTGTACCAACACTTACTACAGCTGTTTCTGCTATAAGTTTTACTGTTATTCTCTGGTCTTCAAGATTAATGATATCAATTTCAGTTTCAAGTGAAACATTTGACACATGAACTACAGGCATGACATTGAGGTACATCCATTATTGAAGGGTTCTGCTCACTTTTAAAAATGTCCATATTTCACACAACATTCACCACTCTGTAAAGTCATTTGAGAAAAGATTTTTGTGATTTTTCACCTTCAGAAAGCAAAATACATATCACTGATTGTTTCTCAATTAATGTGGAAACTGCATTCCATTGTTAAATGCAGTATTGAGGTTATAAGCAACACTATTTTAATAATAAATGTATCCAGATTATTCCAGTGATGTCAACATAAAATCCTAAAACTACCAAAAGCCTAAAATAAACTGTTTCATTACTACGACAATTTGTACCTTTAATTATTGATAGCCCTTGTATGTTAAAGTGAATACTATAAAATTTCATCTATTTATTACAAATGTGTAATTGTTGTATTACCTTTACCTCATTTAAAAAATTTTATATAGCAAGTTTAATAAAACAAATTTTTTCTTATTTACTGCTAATATATATTTTTGAAACAAAATAATCCAAAGCACACCTTGTATCTAAACTCCCTTCTGTGAGAAATCTTGCTGAGGAAATAAGTAAAGCATCTCTTGTCTCCCTAGGTAGTGATAATGTTCTTTCAGGCCCCAAGCGTTCATTGAGTTTTAATAATAACCTGCATGCAGATGTTCTTACAATTGCATTTTGATGCCTGAACAATAAAACATATAGAATAACTTTAAAAGTAATTACATTACATTAAACTTTAAAATATTTTTTAAAAAATCAACAATTTTATTTGTTATTTTGAAATTAGAAATTTATTCATCTAGAATTTATTTAGGTAATTAAGAACACAAAATTAGGACCATGTGAAAGAGTTATCTGAAGAAATACTATATGTGGAATGTATAAAACTGAGATGTAATCTAATGGAAACTACAGTAGAATGCTTAGTTTATTCTTTTTGCGTACTTACTAATGTACTAACAATTAATGCAGAATAACAAGAGCACAAGATAATATTGACTTACTACTTTTGGTATCACTTGGCTAAAAACCACTACTTACTGATATTTTTCAGCATGCGCGTTTCACACTAGGTTAATGCAGTGTTCAATGCTGTGAATCATAGACAAGATTGTTGCTCAGTTTGTTGTTAATTATGTGTTCAAATGTAGTATCTGATTGTGAATGTCTTTTGCCTTTTAGAATGTGTAGGTTCTGTATTTGAGTTTGTGTGAAATTTGATTTGAGTTGTGTGTTTTTTATGTCTTTTATGTGACACACACATAAAAAATAAAGAACAAAAAAGATACCTTACACAAATTAAACCACAAGCACTAACACTCATTGCCTAACCTAAGTTCACAAAAAAAGACATACCAATATATACACTAATAAATAACACATCACCATCTTCACACAAAATCACGAAACACCTCGATCGGCAAAATAATGAGAAATTATATTACATTTCACAACATTCCATGTTAGAAAATAGTAATGGTGTGCTTCCTTTTGTTAGCTCCTATATTTTTGAATATAGACACCGAACACACCAGCTTTAATAACCAATGATGGGATTTGAAAAATCAGGAAAGTAAGAATTTTTATTCACTTGTAAAGTTTAAAAAAATTATTACTGCTCACAATAGTCAAAATTACAGTGTAATAAACAGATGTCAGAAGCTTATAGTTTAGATAATTTATTCTTATTCTCATTGTGTCAGTTGATAAATCTGAGTACATTTGATTCCGCACTATCTCTTTAATTTAACAAGAAAGGGAAGCTATTTATTTTATAATTATTGAGTATGTGAGTGAAAACTTTTAACTTACTCACTGACTCGTAGTAGCGGGTTGACAACGCCAATGAAACAATTATTACAACATGAATCAGCAAGTAAGTTAAAAGTTTTCACTCAGTTACTCAATAATTACCTATGATTTATTCAGGGAAATCAAGATTATTATAACAAGGCACTTTCTTTACTATTGTTGTGTTTCTTTCCTTGACTTATTTAAATTCTAGTTGTATTCTTAATTCTAAGAACAATTTTATTTATAATTTTAACAATTTTTATTTCAAATTTTAGTGTAACATTCTAGATACAAATTTATAATATATTCATTTATGTATATCTATCTAAACAAATGTTTTAAATTATGTAGAAACAAAATATTTGTTTAAAAAGTTATAAGTTCTAAAAAAAGCCTTCTCATCAAAAAAATTAAATTGTATACTATAATTAAATAATACTTAACTAAGTGAATACGTAAGGCTTACTTGCTGATACGTTTCAAAACAATCGTTCCTTTTACGAAGCAAAACCTAAGTAAGCCCTTAAGTATTCACTTAGTTAAGTGTTATTTAATTATAGTTTAAACAGTGAATTCAAGATGATTACAACAAGCCAATTTAAGTTGTAATTTTTTCTCTGAACTTAATGCAATTTGAAGTTTTTTTAAAACTATAAGTCAATTTTAAAATTCTTGACTACGGCAAACAAAATTGATGTTGTTATTTATAAATATTATTAGCATTATTATGCTTACTTGGCTCCTCTATTTACAATTGCACCCACACTCTTTACTGGGCTAATATTATCTACCATTGTGTCCAAGGCTGCATTACAGTCAGCTCGTAAAAACTTATTGGTATCAGCTGTTCTGTTAAATAATGCACTAGCCAGCTCTTCCACTTCCTGCAAAAAGTTAATTTAGTTATTCATAATAATTGAAGAATGTTTTTCAACATCCTGGGATGCAAGAAAGTGGAATTTTGTTAAGTAGATTTTAATGTCTTTTAAAATAAACTTGTCTCAGTAGACTTGCCTATAGTAGCACTTACTCATGTTTGTTGAGGACGGCCGTTTCGGGAGATATGTCCCATTGTCAACTCAGACCGTAAATGATCTCAAGGTTTACGTAGGTTAGGGTGTTAGGGTGGGGGTGGGATATTATTGGGGTGTAGGTGTATTTTGTGAGTATTAGGAGTTATGAAGTCAAAAAGTGCATACAAGTTGTAATGTAATTGTGTATTGAGTATGTGTGTAGGGTGTAGTTTGAAGTGTCTGTATATTTCGTATTGTTGGGTTGTGTAGCGTTGGTTATCTAGTTTCTGTGTTGTTTATGAAGAATTTGTAACCATCGAAACAGAACAACAAAACTCTCTCAACTTCCTAGACCTTACAATTAAACGAACAGACAAACAAACGCATAAATCCAACATATACCGAAAATCCACTAGTATCAATACGACCATTCACAGTTCCTCAAACCACCCACACCAACATAAACTAGCCGCTTAAAACACCATGTATATCACCTGCTTAAAACACTGTTAGACAAAGAAGAACACTACTAGGAGTTAAACACCATAAAATATATAGCACAAACTATCGGATACAACACAACAATGATTGACAAATTATACAAAAGCCTAAAAAATAAACCTAATAACCCAAATAAAAACACACAACATGACAATCCCAAAAAATACTTCTCAATACCATACAGATAATCCAAAATCCACAACCTAACAAACACACTACGAAAATACAACTACAAAGTAGCTTCCTCCCCACACAACACTCTCAATTAACAATTTAAACACAACAACAAAATTAACGACACTTACAACGCCACTGGAGTTTACAAACTAATTTGCAGTTCGTGCCCCAGTTTTTACATAGGCCAGAGAGGGAGGTCCTTCTTCACATCTTACCAAGAACATATAAAAGCAATAAAAAACAATAACTACTAATTAAACTTCGCCAATCATTTCAACTCCATAAAACATGACTACATAGACATAACATCTAACCTACAAATTCTTCATAAACAACACAGAAGTAACCAACGCTACACAACCCAACAATACGAAATATACAGACACTTCAAACTACACCCTACACACATACTCAATACACAATTACTTTACAGCTCGCACACACTTTTTGACATAATAACTCCTGATACTCACAAAATACACCCACACCACCATAATATCCCACCCCACCCTAACACCCTAACCTACGTAAACCTTGAGATCAGTTACAGTCTGAATTGACAATGGGACACATCTCCCGAAGCAAACATAAGTAAGTGCTACTATAGGCAAGTTTATAAACATTTAAAAGTGTTTAGTAATAAATTATTTTGCTATTCAATTATGGTTCTGGTCCAGAACAAATTTCACAAGCCTTATGTTGATCTTATTCAATAAAAAGATTAACCAAACATTTAAAAGGATATTTTAGATGGGTTCATAAGGAATACAAAAAATTAACAAAACTTTGATTCTCAAAACTCTGCTCAGAATCACATGGTTACACTCAAAATCCAGAGTTCATCTGGATTAAAAAAAAATAACTATCTGGTGTATATAAGAAAATAAATGAGACTATAACAGTTGATGAATACAAAGAAGTTTGGCTAATATAAAATACATGAAAAAAATTGGGAGCAAATGTCAAACATTACCACCATGCTTAGAAAAAAGGTTGACAAAATACTCCACTCTCTATTAAGACTGGAAATTAGCATTCAACAGTAACAGAAGTCCTTTTGAAATCAATGAATTAAACCCATGAAATCCTAGCTATAGATATTACAAAGTAGAAGAAATAATATGAATAAAGTAATTTTTATATTTTCAGTCTAACAAAAGCATTGCGTGATTAGTTCAAAGCATTCTAAATTTCCTGTCCAAATTTCTTTTCACACCATAGGCAAATTCTTTCCAAAATTGTTGAGCCCAGATATGTCTTACAATTCTGTAAAATGCATTTTCAAATCTTATATTGAAAACTAATTAAATCCTAAACTTTATAAATTATTAAATCTAGACACGTAACCCTTAATCTGTCATGTCGGTTTTTCAAAACTCATTTAGCAAGCCCTCATAAAATTATATCTGAACGAACTATTCTCGGTTTATCTACTTCATTCTTACACCATTTTAAGTAAGCGATCATGAGCTTTCTTAAAATATAAGTTTCAATTTTTGGGTATTATTTTCTACATAGTTGGTATCCCTTAAAATGTTACAATAATCTGTCATATTATAGTGAGGTTAGTTGGTTAGTATTGCTCGTTTATTGTTGTTTCTTACTATGGATAGAAAGTTATTAAATACATCTAATGATGTTTTAGATAAGTGATGCTGGTGATATTGAATCCAAAGATGTACAACACAAAAACTGCAAGTTTAAAGATTTACCGACAGATGTATTTCTGACTGATTTTCCGAAGAGTATCAACCAAACAATAATGATTTTCTGATAGTGAAATGGAACAACTTCCAAATTTAGAGACTGATAAATTGAATTTAAATGATATTCAGGTTTTTGATGGTCCTATGCCTAATGATATTTCTTAACTTCTGCCAGTTATAAAACTAAAGTCCGCCTCAACCAAATGTTGAAAATGCTGCAGACAAGTTACAAATGAAGAAGGCTGGTGTTAAAAACTTGTGTGGTAAAAAAAGCTTGCCTATAACATATTTTTATCTTTATATTTCATCACATGTATGGAGTTTTATCAATTAGTGTACCAATAACTATGCCAGTCACCAAGTTAATTCAAAATAAGAGTCTAGATGGGCTAGATCAGTGGGACCAGGTTCCCAATTGTTTAGGTGGAGAGACATAACAGAAACTTACTTGAAAAAGTATATTACCTTAGTCTTGATTATAGTAGTTAGAGAAACAAATTTCCGACTGATACTAGTTCATCTCAACACATACCTTTTCTTCCAGAGTAATGCCAACAAACAAATTTCTATTCATAAATTCATATGACACCAGCTTGCACATGCCCTCGAGGAGAGCCTGCTTATGTCATTTGGAACAAAGTCACCTTTTGCCTGGGATAAGAAGATATTTTGTTCCTGGTGATCTTTATATCCGTATATATGAATCAATTATTGGAATGAAGAACAGATGTACATTTATCCAGTCAATATCAACTATAAAGCATAGACACTATGGAATAGAAAAGTTTGAAGTCTGTGACAGTAAAACCACTTATATTTTGCATTTTTAACTATACAATGCTAGAGACTTTTTAACTAACAACCCCCTCACAACCGTTCATTGAAAAAGTAATTATGACAATCATGGAAAAAGTTGGTATTTTGGACAAACATTACCATTTGATTACAGATAAATTCTCCACTAAAATCCCTTTCACAAAAAAAAAACTAACAAAACATTAACATTTTTATACAAGAAATCTTTAGAAACAAAATTAGATTTAAAGGGAAGTATTAATTATAAAAAGAAAACGATAGCTACTTCTAGTTGGACATAAGCAAGCCAGCTAAAGAAAACCTGTGTATTTGATCACAACTGCACATAGATATACTGCTGAAGAATAGTGGTTAAAAAGTAATAAAGAGTTTCATAAGCGCAAAATCTTTCCTTTTATATAAATATAATCAATCAATGGAAGGATTGAATGGGTCTGACGAATTATATACCATTTGTCATGGGCTAGGGCTACACACAAGTGTTGAAAGAACTTTTTATGAACCTTCTTGTTATGAGCCTACACAATACTTTTGTTTTTTTACAGTCTGAACACAGATAACAACAAAAATAAAAAAGATTTTACTGCAAGTGTAACTGAAGCCTTAGCTGATTCTGACAAAGATTATTTTCCTCAATCATTGGTTCCACAGACAGAATCTGCGGCTGAAACTCTGCACAAATTAACACTTCTATCAAATTTCTGAAAAAGGCTTTATGAAGTATTTAATAAAGTGACTTAGGTTATGTAAATTTGAAAAAAAAATATTTTTAATTTTGTGTCCTGAGCCCCAAACATTTCAGTAAAAGATATGTGTAATTATTACTTTAAAAACTATTCTCCTGAATGTAGGTAGTAAAATGATATGCAATAGCATACTCATATTTACTAATAAAGGGTTTTTAATAAAATAATATAACAGAGTGCTAGAGTAGAAAATTGAGTTGATATTACAGATATCCTAACTGGACAGAGCTAGGGTTAGTAATATATCTATTGTCTCTTTAGGCATCTGAATGTATTAAATATGCCACTGAACAGATTAAGTAATGAATTTACAAAATGCTGATTCATGAAATCCATTTTATTTTATATGATTGGGATGATTTTCTTAAAATATCTTTTTACTCAAAAAATTCTTGTAAGCTAATCCATTGAGATAGTTATTACTTCAGCATGTACAGGACCATTGGAAGCAGTTGACTATAGAAATTTTGTAAAATTACTTAGTTTAAAATTATGTAAAATCATAGTCAAGGCAGAACAATGCAACCATAAATTTGAAGGGATCTTTGTATACACCCACTATCCAATATAAAAAAAATGTTTTTTCCAAAGTGGGTCTAGAAACACTCTCTCTAATTCAGTGATAACCCCATTATTTATATAGACATATTCTTCACATTAAAAAGGTTTAATTTTATTATTTTTTGTTAACTATCTGACACAAATAATTTAATTTTGAAAATCCTATTCCAAAATCTAACCTCTAACATTTCCTGAAATGGATAACGGAGAGGAAAAGTTCAAGTGAATTTCTAATTGCCTCTGTATGACCTCTGTAAGTCTACTTCAGGCACACATTACATCATGATTCCCATATGTCCTCTACCCTGAGGTTTTATGTCCTTACCTTAATCCTACCTGAATTCACAATCTTTTCTTTTGAAGGTGATAATGATCATATTATCCAATTACCTTGAAACTTGAAAAAAAATTATTATTCCGAAGTATCAATTTCTACCACAGATGTTATTAAAAATGGAACAAACAAAACTGGCACATTATATCAACACAGTTGATAAGATAATGGATCAGAAAAGTCCTTACATATAATAATTCTAGCTTAAGTAACATTAAGAGAAATGAACACTTTAACATCCAATCTTGTGTAACTTCTTTCAGGAGATGGTAAAAAGAGTGATCTCTAGACCAGAAGTGAACTCTACTGTTGTAAGAGCTATAATTACTAAATTTAATTGAAACAGACATCACATCTACAACAGGTAGACAGAATATATACAAGACCCATCTTTATGACTGATACTAAAATATACACTCATCAAGGCTGCACTTGAAATTCACCTGAAGCAGTGCTCATTTGAGTAATAATCAATTTAGTTTCATTCCTGAACAGGATTAAAATCGTTTAAATTTAAATTTCAAAAATATATTTCCACTCTGTCTTCACATACGCTTTGCACTTACCCCTTCAAAAGCTCTACCAAACGATTTAAATAGTTGTGATGAAGCTTGACAAGCCGCCCTGGATACTTGAGAACGTAAATTGCGAATATGTTTAGTTACAATAACTGCTATAGAGTGCAGTGTAGGCATCAATAAAGTGGTATGGTGACGAGAAAGACGAACTACTCCTTGCAAACCTTGCATGATTACCTCCCTAAACAAATGTAAAAGTTAAATTCAATGTTCTTTTAATATTATCTTCTATTTTTAATAAACAATTTTCATAAAAAAGGCAATTATTTTATTTTATTCTTGGGAGATCCCTCACTTAAAAAAGTTTTTTGAATATTAACATATACATTCATGAACAGCAAAATGCTAAAAGTAAGTTAAACAAAATGTCAGTAATAGAAGTATAAACTGGAGCAAAAAGAAATGAGTTGAATTAAGAAAAGTATTAAGAATGTTTAGGTGTGGCAAAAATGTGATCACCCCAAACCATAATGCCTCCTCTACACTTCCTCATATGTTGTATGTGTTATGAATGTCATTCAACAAAATCAGTAAAAGCTTGATTATTATGGCAGTTCCACAAAACTAGCAAATTGATAGATCTTCTTGTCGGAAAATATCCTAATGGGTTCCCATGAAATGGCTAAAGAAACAAAAAACTATCACTTCCTCTCTACAACAAAAAATGAATAAAATACCTCCATGGACATATAGTATTATTGATTTCTATTAGTTTATTGCCACCCTCAAGGACTAGTAATCAGGTTGATGACTATTCTGCAGAGTATCCTGCCTAAGTCCTAATCCCCATTCTGAGGGTCAGGGCCTTTAAGGTGAGGCCAACTGAGGGTGGATAAAGGTTTTGATTACAATACCTGACTGAACCAATCAGAAAGGTGTTCTGACACAACAGAAGATAGTACCGCTCGGAATATTCTACTTTGATAGTTCTGGAAGAGTTGGGAAAACTATAGTTCACTGTTCAGATATTCATCTTGATGATTAGTCCAGTGCTACAGAAGGGCCTTTGGTTTGTTTATGATGGTAACTCAAATCTTGACATCAAACCCATTGATCCTAGTGATGCAAGTAATTTGAACTTCTTTTATTTTACATAGATAGTAACTTGCATTGTATTTAGTAGTCTGAAGGTCACTTGAATAATAACGATTAGGTTTCTGGTATCTACAGTTTTCTAGAGTATTTTTACTACCAGATGAGCACATTTTTATTAAATACAAAATCAGATTTGATGACACATTATATAGATGAATCATTCTAGTAAATTCATATGCATTTGTGTTGCCTGTTATTTCACCAGTAAATAGTTATTCTCAACAAATATTTAAACCAATACCTCAAAACTGAACAATGTTTTCTAAACACAAAATTCAACTAAAGAGCTTTTAAAACAGTCATTCATAACAGCTTAAATAATATGTTTGAAGTCGCAGCAATCAGAGATATTAAATTACAAATAAATGTAGACTTTACTGCTATTAAATCTCAAAAGATAGTTGGTTGTTCAGCTATAAAACACTAAAAAATCCACTCAACACAACCCACTATAGATATTGCATGTGTTCAAATTTATAAAATGCAATTTCAACATTATTCTCCAATGAAGAACATTATTCAACATTATTATTCAGTGAAGCTCAATTCTTGAAACAGGAAAATTTTTTCATGTGATAGGTCCTCCAAAATGTATAAAACTTTTATGGGGAAATATAAAATTAGAAGTATTCTGTTTTTGGACAACAAACATAACTGGACAAGAGAAATTCTGTATATGGCATTTCTGTAATCTACAAAGAAGATAATACATGGATAACTTAATAAAATTTGGCAGTTCAATTTCAGGTTGTTCAGGAAAAATACTTTTGTTATGCTAAAAGTTATGGTTTGTTCAGTAAACCATGATTTATAAAATTTTACATATTTGATCTTGCCATAAAAGTGACAATTCTTCTGTTTCAGAAAACTGAGCTTGATTTGAAAGCACTAATAACAGGCTTAAGAGCTAAAAGTTGCACTGAGACAAGCCTATTCAAAACTCTCAAAACATCCAAAAGCCATGTACAAATGTACAAGGCCATGGTAGAGAAGAAGAAAATACATTTTACTTTGTACCATATATGCAAAATTTTATTGAAATATTATCTTCAAATTATAAAATTGAAGGATGAATAAAAGTTTTTAATAAGATAAAAGTCCAATACCTTTTATGGTTTGGAGCTGCATCCATTTGAGATACAGTATAGACGTTTACCTAAGACAACTGTATTATGTTATACATTCTGCATGACTAACTGCAGGGATCATTCCACAATTGTCATACTTTGATCAGTACTCCAATGAACAATTGCCAAGATCAGTAAAAAAAATAAATCCTTGTAGATGAAGTTTTACATATGTATGTGTACGTGTGTTACAATAGTGTTGGTAATTGATATATTTATTAGTGATTACATATAGGTTATAATGCAATTTTGTGAAAAAATTACATGTTGTAATAGTTGTGTTTCACTGAAACACAAAACCTCCTTAAGTGCAGCTAGTCAAGCTATACCCCTGTGGGCCTTAATATATACAAATAGACAAAGTCATATATGATATGGCTAACAGACAAATCATATGAATTATCATATGACAAGATGAGATTTTTAGTCACCCTGTTTCTTTTAAAGACTTTTTATCAGACTTTTTATCAGCTTTTTAGTGGTGGTTCATTTCATAACTTTTTATAGTATTTACAATGCAAGAGTGGTTATTTATAAAGATGTTTGTACAAGAGGTAGAATATTTTTATATCTTTTTTAGTTAGTCCATTCTCTGCTAATCTAACAAGTCCATTGTAAGGGGACTCTGTAGGGAATAAAAAGCTCAACAAACTTTCAAAACACACTTCTACTTCGTTATAGACTCTGTATCTATAGCTCTAACTGGTAGACAAGATTAATTTTTTAAATAGCTTTTTCTGCTCCAAGAATATTAACAAACTTACAATGAAGGCTAATAAGAGGTCTTATGTTACCTATTATTCCCTGAAAGAGTTTCGAATTTTTTAACTTAGGCAGTATATATTAATTCAAACATTGTTTCTTGTTAAACTTTATATTTAGGGGAGGAAATTTTACTATCATATCTCTGAAAGCTCATTACCCTGAACGGTTTTATTTTTTATTATTATTTTTTTAACGGAAACTTCTATTAGTGTGCCTGGCCCTTTCTGGAATAGAGAAAAATCATTAAATTCTCATAATGAGAGATTTCAGATTATGTTACTTTGGTTATTTTACATTACTAATTTAAAATGTTATTGTTGAATATTTGTTATCAGTTAATAAATTTATTGATAGATAAATTTACTATAGTGATAATGTAGTTTTATATTTTTGAAATAGATATACAATATATACTAACAATATATATATATATATATATATATATATATATATATATATATATATATATATATATATATATATATTTTGAACTTCAATATATATTAGCAAATATAATATCCAATTTTTTTTAATGAAATCTATAAATGTAAGCATGTATAACATTCTTTAAAATTAAATTTGAATATAATTTAATAAATCAAATTTTAAATAACGAAAGTGTTCAACATCTACATAGAAGTTTTCTATTAACTACATTCTTTTATTATTAATTATGTTAATAAGATTATTTAAAAAAATGTATTTCTTATATTCTTCATTGAAGTTTTCACTTAATGTCTGAACACATTTTTCATGAGCTAATGTTGTTTATTATGCTCAAAATTTATTACAGTTCTAAACTTACCATTCTGGATTTTCTAATTGTAGGAGGCATTTGGTGACAGCCTCCTTTGGATGTTCATATGGAGGAATGTTATCAGGATAAATAGAAGAACTAATGCTCGGTTTCTGCTCTTTGATTGTAGGTCTTCTTAATCTCAGGCCAGTTTTTCTGTCAAACATAAAAAAATTTTAGCAATTCTCCTACTAATAAATGATTTTGTTTTTGTTGGAATCCGTCAAATATTAACACCTATGACGAAATTAAACATAATTCAGTTAAAATTACATTAAAAACATAAAACTACTCAGTATGTGATATTGGGAAGGATTGGGGTGTCTCTCGCTTTAAATCAGAGAGAAAGAAGTATAAGAAATGGGAGGATCTCTACCAAGGCTAGAGAATGGTGCCTACCTATTTCTCTCTTGCATATTTTATGTTATGCTCCTCATCCAATCATTGAAGATATGTAAATAATAATGTTATTTGTACATAAAAGATAAACTGTTTATACATTTATCTTACCCAATGATTCTGCTAGCACTCTTCTTAGGCGATACAGGAGGAGTTTTGTCTCTCAGCTCTGGCTCAGAGATGACCATTACTTCTTGAGGTGTTTGGCTCTAAAGTAAAACAAAGTGTTAACATAGCTTCCAAGATGACAATAGATACCAATACTTAAAGTTTACTATTTCTTCTATCATGCAAAAATTTTATTTATTCTAATGGATTACAACATGGTCAGATTCATTTTATATTAAACTGGGATCTACTTAGAGTGTTATTACAGTATTGCCAATGTTGTGGATGCAAACTACATAAACGGTATTACAACTATGTATATGCTATTGCTTTTACTATTTTCACTTGAAATATATTTTATGTGTGTTTCATGCCATTTTTGTTTGAGCCTGAAAGAAGGATAATGTAAGCAGAATACAATCTATATGTAAATGGCAAATACAACATTATTGCAAATCTTAAGCCATTATGTTAATTGAGAAGGTTGGATTAATGCAAAAAATGATAACGGTATGTATGTCAGTTAATGTTTAAAGCTATAGATTACATAATTTATGATAGTGGAGTTGTAACCTGTATATACTAGTCAGATTAATTATAACACAATAATTTTATAAATACAAAACTATTATTTATTTTAAACAAGTAAATGGGTCTTGATAGTGAAGGTAAAATAAAACTAATTTAACAAACACAAACCTCCTCAACACCAAGCTCTTTTTCTTCATTAATTTCTTGAACCTTTTCTCTGGTGTCTAAAGACGCCAAATTAAAAGAATTTAATGACGGGCTTAAATCACCAACCGTTTCCAAATCTCCCTTTGTGTTGTCTGTCATATCTGGGTAACTGACACTTTCAGACTCTTTCACATCATTTTGATCTCTGTCTTCTTTTATTTCTTCTTGATGGAGGGACGATATAGGCGATGCATCCGATGACAGTTCTTCTTTTTCTTTTTCTACATCCATTGTACCTGAAACTGTACATCAACATAATAAATTGTTGTGTACGGTTACAAATAATAGAGGTTCATATAAATAATATTTATAAATACATTTCAAATAAACAGACTCAAAAAACTTACAGACATGAGTAAATGCATGTATCTCTCAACATCACACATGTTGAAAAAAAAATTTAATTTGTATAAACAATCAAAGATACATCTTCTTATAAGGACCTGTAAGGATGTATTGCAAAAATTTATATACATTTTGTTGGTAGAAGAACGGAAATGTTGAGAAACTTTTTTAATGTAGTGAGATGTAAAAATATTAAAACCACAAGACAGTATTAAAAACTTCAGTCATTCGAGTAGAACAAGTTAAGCAGTCCAAAAGTTAGGGAAAATTTACAAAAGTTGAAGAACATATGATTTTGGTTTGATTTTATCAGTCATGAAAAGAACTGTGAGAACATAAATTTCATTAATATAAAAATTAACAAAAGCAGGACAAGAAATTTCATGGGTAATCTAATACACTTTTCTAAACAGAGTACTTCTTGTAACTGAAATGTAATCAGGTGATTGATTATAGTGAATAAATTAATTTTATTGTGGTTATTGGGTTTTTATTTTTATATGTGTTTAATTAATAGGTTATGCAATATTACTAAATAAAAGTAAAATGTAGAAAAGAATACCATATTGTAAACAAATCTAAAGATCTTAGGTATTAAGATTCAGAAAATTGATTGAATCTTACTCTAAAATTAAATGAAAATGTGTACAAATAAGACCAATGAATACTTGTATAAAATTTCAGGTTAATTTGTTGAAACCGTTTGTATATACGTATACGTTTTCACATGCCAAATTAAAAATATCTATACCTCTTTCTTAATTAAACAACTGCATATGCCTACAGACTCACAATTCTCCAGGATAAATTTTTTATTCTTTAATCAATAAAATTTGATTAAGTAGAATAATATTATTTTGTTTTTAAATAGGGAATATAAATTTTAGTCAAGTGGCAAAGTTCGAAAGTGTTTTAAGGCCACAAATAGGCCAGCAATTAAAAATTGTATAAGTTAAAGTAATATGAGGTGAATAATATATTGCATTTTTAAAATGTGTAGCATTTAATTCTATATTTTTGGCATCCAAAATAACAGAAATGTAAATCTTAAATAAACAATAAATTAACTTGAGACTATCACAATATTATCTTTACACTAATTACATAAAATCGCCGACAATATATTTACCTTCAAGTGAATGTACACTGGGTTCACCAGAACTAAATTCTTTAGATAAAACTTTCTCATTCTCCCTGGAAGATGCTGAACCTGTTGTGTTAACATGAATGGGTGACACTACCCCTCCATTTGTTTGTTTTGGACTGAACTTGTTTTGTCGAGCTAACACTGGCTTATGTAAAATACCATTCTCACGCTCCCCACTGTTATTCCTAAAATATTATAAACATTTCAGTTAAAACATTTTAAGTAGAAAATAATAATTTATGATTTATATTACAATATTTCCCTTAATTGATTTATTTTCAAGGTTAAATTTTATATTTGTTGATTCCATCTTCACATGAACTACTAGTTTCACTAAAACACATGTAAATATTTTACAACTTGCCTATACTTATATATGTTGAGGACGGCCGTTTCGGGAGATATGTCGATGGGGGTGTATTTCATGAGTATTAGGAGTTATGATGTCAAAAAGTGTGTGTAGGTTATAATGTAATTGGATGTTGAGTATGTGTGTAGGCGAAGTTTAAATGGTAGTTATTGTTTGTTAGTGCGTTTATATGTTCTTAGACAGTAACCTAGAGATTAGTTACGGTCTCAGATGACAATGGAACACATCTCCCGAAACGGCTGTCCTCAACAAATTTAAATAAGTTCTATTAAAGGCAAGTTGTAAAATGTTTACTAGTGTTTTAGTTAAATTTTATTATGACATTTACAATACTTAAAAATAAATGGCTTTTAAATGAAAAAACTGTTAGAACAATAGGGTATATAAGAATTCTTAGTTATCAACTGCAACAAAAATTAAGTAATTTGAAAACAACAAATTAATAAATTTTTGTAGTTGTCAACAAATGCTTTTATCTCTTTCTTGTTTAAAAAAATATGGAAACTTTTTGTAATAGCTGCATACGAGTATGATTAGTAAAAAATAATTGCTTTCAATTTATTCATTTTATTGTATTTAAATATTGCCTTTATACTGAAGTTTACAAATAGTTTTAAGAATTTTTACTAAAACTTTATTTAATATATGTTAATAACTATTTAATGTGTTTAAGGTTAATGCCAGATCACAGACCACTCATCCTACTACACATACACTCTAAGTTTCGATTTTTTATTAAAAAATCCTTTTCAATACCTAAAATTTTAATAATCTAATATTAAACCGTAATTTACAGTTTTTAACAATTCTTAACAATACTTTTAACATAATTCATACTGTAAACTATGGTTTAATAATAGATTAATAAACTTTTAGCTCTTGAAAAGGATTTTCAGATAGAAAATCAAAACATAGAGTGTATTTCTAGTAGTATGAATTGATTCATCATCTGTCATAAACTTGAAACACATTCTGAATCTTATAATAGATTTTTATAACAGACCCACAAAAGAGGATCTGAAGTGTAACGATTACAAGTAGTACAAAACAATAAAATGCTTGTAGTAGTGAAAAAGGAATTTAAACATATATAAAAACTCAATCTGTGTTTGACTCATGAATATAAATAGAAATTATTTTCCTTTGACTAAATGAAACTCATGCTGTTCTTGTAACAAATAAATAAATAAATATATTTGTTGATTCCATCTTCATGTGAGCTACTAGTTTTCACTAAAACACTTGTAAATATTTTACAAACTTGCCTATAGTAACACTTACTTATATTTGTTGAAGACACCTGTTTCGGTAGATGTCTCCCATTGTCAACTCAGACTGTAACTGATCTCAAGGTTTTAATAGGTTAGGTTGTTAGGGTGGGGTTAGGATATTATGGTGGGGGTGTATGTGTACTTTATGAGTATTAGGAGTTATGACGTCAAAAAGTGTGTGTGAGTTATAATGTAATTGTGTGTTGAGAATGTGTGTAGGGTGTAGTTTGAAATGTCTGTATATTTTGTATTGTTCAGTTGTGTAACGTTGGATATTTCTGTGTTGTTTATGAAAAATTTGTAGGTTGGATGCTATGTCTTTGTAGTCATGTTTTGTTGACTTGAGATGATCGGCGAAGTTTGATTGGTAATTATTGTTTGTTAGTGTTTTTATATGTTCTTGGTAGTGTGTGTTCTTTTAGCTTCCTGTCTGGCCTATGTAAAAACTGGGGCACAAACTGAAAGTTAGTTTGTAAACTCCAGCGGCATTGTAAATGTCATTGATTTTGTTGTTGGGTTTAAATTGTTTATTGAGAGTGATGTGTGTAGAGTAGGCTATTTTGTAGTTGAATTTTTGTAGTGTGTTGGTTAGATTGTAGGTTTCGGATGATCTGTATGGTATTGATAAGTATTTTATGGGATTGTCATCTTGTGTGTTTGTATTTGGGTTATTATGTTTATTTTTTAGGAGGTTGTATAATTTGTCAATCATTGTTGGGCTGTATCCGTTTGTTTGTGCTATATATTTTATGATGTTTAACTCCTGGTAGTGTTCATCTTTGTCTAACGGTGTTTTAAGCAGGTGATATATCACGGTGTTGTAAGTGGCTAGTTTATGTTGGTGTGGGTGGTTTGAGGAGCTGTGAATAGTCGTATTAGTACTGGTGGGTTGTCGGTATATGTTGAATTTATGTGTTTATTTGTCTGTACGTTTAATTGTAAGGTCTAGAAAGTTAGGAGAGTTTTGTTGCTCTGTTTTGTTGGTGTGTGTTAGTTTTAGATGTATGGAATTAAGATGTTGACATCAACGGATCAGTTGACCATTCACAATTCCTCAAACCACTCATACTAACATATGCTAGCCGCTTACAACGCCATGATATATCACCTGTTTAAAACACTGTTAGACAAAGAAGAACACTGCCGAAAGTTAAACACCATAAAACATATAGCACAAACAAATGGGTACAACACAACAATGAGTGACAAATTATACAACCGCCTACAAAACATACCCAATAACCCAGATACAAACACACAACACAACAAACCCATAAAATACTTATCAATACTATACAGATCATCCAAAACCCACAATATAACCAACACACTACGAAAATACAACTACAAAATAGCTTACTCTACACACAACACTCTCAATAAACAATTTAAACCTAACACCAAAATCAACAACATTTTCATTGCCGCTGGAATTTACAAACTAACTTGCAGTTCATGCCCCAGTTTTTACATAGGCCAGACAGGAAGCTACAAGAACACACACTACCAAGAACATATAAACGCAGTAGCAAACAATAAATATCAAATTTCGTCAATCATCTCAAGTCAACAAAATATGACTACAAGGCATAGCATCCAACTTACAAATTCTTCTTAAACAACACAGAAATAACCAATGTTACACAACCAAACAATACGAAATATACAGACATTTTAAACTACACCCTACACACATTCTTAACACACAATTACATTAAAACTCACACACATTTTTTGACATCATAACTCGTAATACTCACAAAGTACACCAACACCCCCACCCTAACCTACGAAAACCTTGAGATCAGTTAGGGTCTGAGTTGACAATGGGACACATCTCTTGAAACGGCCGTCCTTAACAAATATAAGTAAGTGCTACTATAGGCAAGTTTGTAAAATAATTGCAAGTGTTTTAGAGAAATAAATAAATAATAATAATAAGGCAGAAGCTTGAATGAGTTCATTTACACATATTAGGTGCAATGTTCTCATTATCAAAACCACATAATAATAACTGTAGATAGGATATTCCATCAAGTTAGTTAATTTACAATAAAAATATTGAAAAGAACCCCAATACCACAAAAATAATAAAAAATAACAAATAAAACAAGTTAGTTAATGTCTCTGCCATAATGCTACTGTACTTATAATTATAAATTTCCAACATTTGTTGATTCCATCTTCGCGTGAGCTACTAGTAATCACTTACAACTTTTTAAAAAAAATGTTTTAACTTGCCTATAGTAACGAAATATATATGCACTTCAAACTACACCCTACACACATACTCAATACACAATTACATTACAACTCACACGCACTTTTTGACATCATAACTCCTAATACACACAAAATACACCCACACCACCAAAATATCCCACCCCCACCCTAACCTACGTAAACCTTGAGATCAGTTACGGTCTGAGTTGACAAAGGGACACATCTCCCGAAACGGCCGTCCTCAACACAAAAAAAGTAAGTGCTACTATAGGCAAGTTAAAACATTTTTTAAAAAAAGTTGTAAGTATAAATTTCTTTATCAGCCTATAAAAGTTATCCACCTCTAAGATGTACCAAACCCCATAAACAATGGTGGTTCTCTGAGATGTTTCAGTTAATGTATTCAAGAAAGATTTACAATTGGCAGGTAAACTATAATGTCACTGTCTGAAATTTCAGTCAAAATATTTAAAGAAATTATGTAGATACAATTACTTTAATGTAAGAAACATTTTACCTTGACACACAAACTCCATTTGTTATGATGTCATCGTGAACACCAATCGTTGCACTATCTACCTGGTTATTCCATCTCCAACAAGACTGGTTATAACATGGTACAATTTGTTTTAGTCTAGATGGCAGTTTAGTAACCACACTATAAATTACATTATTGTTTGTTTTGTCATCTGTTACCAACTCTTCTGGTATTACTTTATTTGATAGACAGCAACACATTAGTAACATCACTTGGCAGAGAACTAAATCAAATGAACTCGTAACCTATGTACATCTCACTATACAGAAATCGTCTTAGAAAATATGTCTATTATTTAATTTTCAGATTTTGAAATACAGATGTTGCACAATACGACACCATGTTTCTCAGATATCTTTAACGCATAATAAACCAATCACTTCATGAATAAAGATTTAGGTCAGATTATTTTTGAGTGATTTTAAATGAAGAGTACAATAAGGTTATTCACATACGAGAGATGTCTGTAAGGTCGGATACCTGTGTGAAGTATAAAAAAATAAGCATTGGAAACCAGATCTACAGACAAATAAAAATAATATTAACTCTTGCATAGTGGTAGAGTGTATGCCCAACATTTTCTAAACTCACTTCATTTCAGTTATGAGCTTTCTCTTATGTAATCTAGCCTAATTCTTGGTGTAAGTCTTTCTGAATTAAGGAAGTACCTCTTTGTCCCAATCAATTTCAGAATCTTTCACTTTTTCTAATCATCAGTTTGAGGTTAGAGTTCTTCCTAATAGGAACAATCTAATCCCAGTTAGGGCAGATAGAGTTCAGACTATTAGGAACATTAATTAATCACTTTTACATTAGTCTATGACTGACACGAACTTTAATTTATTTTGTAAATTTGTTTTACAAAATTCAAAAGTTATTAAGAACAGTTATAGTAGGTAGTTAGATTAAACTCTTATATGGATTTCAACTGTGACTAAATTGTATAGTCTATTAATAAAATTTGTAATATAAATACTTTAACATGAATATAAGAAAAAAATGAGTGAAGTTGATTTTATACACAACAGGACGGGAGAATCTTTGGAGGAGCAGGCTATTGCAACTAAACTCAGATATGCAGACATTCCAGAGATAGATTCATCAAAAAGCAATGTTTGAGAGATATTAAGTTGCAGTAATGCAGCCAGAAATTGTTTCTGGGAGATAATTGAGATTCCAAGGGGGCTGGGGGATAACTTAAACACCTAAGGCAAATTTTTGAGAGTTAAATGCCATTTTAAAACCTTCAAATGAAACATTAGCTCAAAGTTTATTCATAACAAATGTTGCTAAAAATAATATAAGTTAATTCAATTTGTTATTTATTTATCTACACTCCAAATTTAAAGATTACTCAATGGACATTATATTTAAGTATTAATCACTTAAACAATAGTTTATGACTATCCGAAACATACAAAATTCATATATATACAGGTATATATACAGGTGGTATTTATTTAGGAAATCATGTTGAAAGTATCCATGGAATATCAAGGTCTCAAAAACAAACTTTAAATTTTCATATTGTTTTTTGATTCCATCATCAACTTAAGGTACTAGTTTACACTAAAACACTTGAGCATATCTTTTAAATGTGTCACACTTGCCTATAGTAGGACACATAATTTTAATTGACAAAGGCTGTTTTAGAAGTATCCTATACTCGTATTTGTGGTTGGTGTGTAGTTTATGTGACTGCTAAACTGTTGTTTTTGCATTGAGTTGACAATAGAACATATCTCTTCAAACAGCCATCATCAGCAAACAAAGTAAGTGCTTCGTTAGGCAAGTCATACATTATTAAGTGTTCAAGTGTTTTATTTTAAATTTTCACAAACTACAATTCTACAAAGAAATACTGAAAATATATACTTCATTAAAATCTTCATTCTCTGTTACAGCGATTTTCTCATGAATAGAAGTAAGCTATTTGGGTGCTCTTTGTAAGTTTTACTTCTCAGATATGTAACAATCGCAAAACATAGTCAAGCAGATTGAATTATTCTGCTTATAGTTGATATGAGTCAAACTATTATGAAATTTGTTACAAAATTGCTCAATTTAAAGAATTTCTTAGTGGTTGAAGGGTTAAAAAGAAACAGACTTTTCCCCAAAAGACTTTTCACAGTATCTTTTTAAAGTTGAATTAATAATATGGTGAAATGAAATTATAGTTGTTTTATGAAATTGTCTGTCTGAAATCTTTACTACAGCCTACAGCAGAGCATTCATGAATGCTATATAATAAAATAATGTGAGTGACAAAAATTGAACCCAGACATGTTAGATTCTTCAAAATCAAACTACAGCATACAGATTACAAGATAACACAACATAACTCATGTATTTATTTTGTATGATTCCATGAAGTGTTGACTGGCCTACTATTGAGCTTTGTACCAAATGACTCATACATTCCTTAAATCATAGCCCATGGCAATAACCCTGCACCTACAGACTAATTGCTTGCCCTATTTATTTTATTTAATTGTATAAAAAATCATATTTAAATTCAAATTACTTTTTACTTTATGGTGATAACATTACGAATGATTTAATACTGATGGAGGTTTACGATTTAATGAAAGTCAATATCATTGAAGAGTTATTATTAATAGTCAATTGTAAAGGCTAAATAAAGTAGTCTAACATGCAGTGGTATTTTTATAAGTTATTAATAATTTAACAATGATAAATAAAAAAATTAATTTTAATGTCCTAATAATATAGGCCCTTAGGCACAAATAACAAAAAAAAAAACAATAGTTGACAGTAGGCCTACATTATAAGAAAAATAGGTTATAAACTTCAGAACAGTATCTCCCCTTCTCTCTCTCTCTCTCTCTCTCTCTCTATATATATATATATATATATATATATATATATATATATATATATATATATATATATATATATATAAGTAGACTCTGTATAAGATAAGTCCGACTCTAGTAAACACTGAAAATTAAATTAATCACTTTAACATTAATGTTAAAGTGATTAATTAAGATTCACCAAACGTAATGGACTACAAAATTTAAGAGAAAGTTAATTATCGTGTTTTTCTGTTTAAATAGTTATTAAGTAATACACTACCTAGGTAAAAGTTGATAGTTTGGGGAGGAGGAAGAGAGAGTATAATGGCGGTGAATCGTAAATATTTATGGTACCGTAAGATGCGTACGGAAGTATTTGTTGTAAGATAAAGCTTTTGTTAAGGATGAAATTGCAAGCTTAATAAATTTCATTGTAAGAAGTATTATTTAAATTTTTTTGCAGACTGCAAGAGCATACGGATTCGAAAAATCCAAATCGTAGGCCTATACCAATTAACTATAATGCAATTTACTCCTAGCTTAGCCTACAGAACGCGGAGTCATGTTGGAGTGCCCACGAGTTTCAAGGGTTCACTCAAAAAACGTCTTTCCCAGCACGAACTATAGATGGTTCACTTTACCACGAGAGATTTATATTATACTGGGCTCCTACAAATCGAAAAATGTACGCAACACATGATAATTATACACAATAAAGGTAGCTTTTGAGGCCTATTCAAAGTGAGAATCTTAGGTTGAAAAAGACGAACCCTGATCTAAACATTTAGCCTATTTTAGGCTACATCTTTAGATTAAAATCCCTACGCATGTTGCTCCTCAGACTCTCAGCTAAATTATTTTAATTTAATTTCTACATTAAATTAAATTAATGTGTTTAATATTTGTATTATTTTTATTTAAGGTATTTCAGGACTTCACTGAATTTTTTAAGAGGTGATCAAATTTATTTTTATCGCAATAAGAATAATCTTAATAAATGTTCAAGTCCTATTCTTAATGTCCCTACTCCGTTTATGATAATATGAGCTTTGGCTACTTCAATTCTTCCTTTATAGGCCTAAATGTAATCTTCAATTTTAATTTTAAACAAGCATATTAAATACCCCAGAAACAAACAAAATGAAATGTCAAATCTGTGTTAGTCTTGAGAAGTAACTCTAAACTATCACTAATTAGGCCTACTTAGAATAATTTGCTGTGATTTATTGTTAATAAATAATACACACAACAAACCTCTAACCACAATTTTTTTAAAACTAGTTTTTATGTACATTTCGGCTACAAAGCAACCATCCTCAGAGACATGGCAATGTGGTTAAAGGTTTATTGTGTGTATTGCTTATCAACTCTAAACTATTTAATAACTGACAAGCCATACAATTTAACAATTGAAAAATATTTCTACAAAATAATAATTAGGCAAAGGTTTTAATTACAACAAACCTATAGGCCTAACTAAAACAAATATGCAAGAAATGTAGTTGAATGTGCGTAAACATTTTATATATTCTAAAGTTACAACGAGGAACAAAATTCCAGTTACGCCTATTATGTATGAGTATTATATATAACTTGGCCCTATTTGACAATATTGCAATAAATGAATTAATCCGTAACAGAACAAGTCACACCATTCACTTTTCCACAACAAAAGTTGATCGAACCACTCATGCTTTACAAAACAATAACTACATTAGTTTTATAGTGCTCTGACATTTACTAGCCCGCCCAGTGGCTAAATTTGCAACTACGAACTGACCAGTGGCCATTGATCTCTGAAAGGTAGAATTAAGTTCTAACGTTGCGCAAAATTTCGAATATATTTGAAACCAGTATTTTTTTAAGAATCATATTTCCAAAACAAATAGAAATAATTTAACTGAAGGTCTTATTATAAACACTTTTCAAACCTTAGCCTTGATCGAGAAGAAAGTAAATAACAGCTAAAGAAAAACATTCAGACATTATAGGCTACAGTTTGGGGGAGAGCATTTAGTATATAGTCGCTACATTGCTGACAAAGCGTGATACAATAAAAACCCCTGAATCACATAACCTCAAAGTTCTATGGATAATCAAAAGTAGCCTATATGAAAAAAATCAGTTAAAAATAATATTCCGACTTGTTGAATCAAATACGTTTTATCTCATTACTTTTCATTTTTTTTAAAATTACATAAGTTCTTGTAGGTAGTAGACCTAATAATACAAAGTTCCAACTCAAAAGATTTACCGAACTTCATTGATAACGAAATCCAAGGTTAAAAATAATGCAATTTGTGATAGGCCTATAAGTGTGAAGACCTCAACAGAAGGCTGTTTATGGTTACAAACCCCTCCCCCAAAATGTCTTTCATTTGAGAATAAACTCTAACGAATTTTTGTTGATTTTTTTCACAGACACTACATAAAATGAGCCCGATGGCATAACATTGTCAGAAATAAAAAAGTATAAGGAACAGAAACGAATCACGTCTGATATGATAGAAACAAGAAATACTGCGGGGAAAAGATGTACCCTATGATAAAAAAAAAAATGAAACAGGAAAATTAAATTTTATTTCAAAACCTTGTTAAGAAAACATACCGTACAAAACATAAATGACCTAAATTGTAGAATTGCACGACAACTTTGTGCAGCTATAATTTAGTTCTACATTAGGCCTATAACACGTTAAATACCTGAAGTATGGTAGACAAAAGGCATAACACACACACCTTAACCACACCAAGTGACCAATACACTATCAGGTCTTAGGATGAAACAGTTTAGGGTAACTGAGGTTTAGGTAGACTATTGTTAGGATTGGTGTTTGCATCCTTTGAACTAAAATATCTTGAAATTCGTGGACAACGTGGATTTTGTTGTCCTTGACGTTCGGCTAAGCTGTGATTTTAAACCTGCACGAACATAATATATACGTATATTTCAAGTAAATATACAAAATCTTAACTGAAGCAAAAAACTGATGATTTCATCGCACAAGGTGATCATCGTAGTAGGGTTGGAAACTTTTTTTGTAGTTTTAAGGCGGTCAGTAATGTTTAACTATTATGTTAACGAAGGATAAGGGACAATTGTGAATATAGGAAGATTTAAGATGGGACTTTGGCCCTAAATTCCCGTGAAAGAGGAAATAGGAATGATCATGGCATACGTGAAGTAGCTGATTATGTGGGCGAATACCCGTTACTTCTCCTTGCAAGAAGCAAGGTAAGGAAGGATGGGATGAGGTAAGACTAAGGAAAGGAAGGTTATCCACTAGGAATAGAGGATAGTTATGACATCGAGTGGATAGGGTAGCCTAACTGAAGTAGACCTAGTCCCAATCGGAGTGAAGGTAGCTGTCTTCTATCAGGTCACTTGGGTGCTTACTCGTAACTCCATTTTGTAAGAAGCAGTGTAAGGAAGGATTATATTAGGTAGGACTAAGGAAAGGAGGGTTATCCACTAGGAATAGGGGAAAGTTATGACATCACGTGGATAGGGTTGTCTAACTGAAGTAGACCTAGTCCCAACTGGAGTGAAGGTAGCTGTCTTCTATCAGGTCACTTGGGTGCTTACTCGTAACTCCATTTTGTAAGAAGCAGTGTAAGGAAGGATTATATTAGGTAGAACTAAGGAAAGGAGGGTTATCCACTAGGAATATGGGAAAGTTATGACATCACGTGGATAGGGATGCCTAACTGAAGTAGCTGTCACCTATAGGGTCACTTGGGTGCCTACTAGTTACTCCACCTTGTAAGAAGCAGTGTAAGGAAAGATGGGATTAGGTAGGACTAAGGAAAGGAAGGTTATCCAGTAGGAATAGAGGAAAGTTATGACATCACGTGGATAGGGATGCCTAACTGAAGTAGCTGTCACCTATAGGGTCACTTGGGTGCCTACTAGTTACTCCACCTTGTAAGAAGCAGTGTAAGGAAAGATGGGATTAGGTAGGACTAAGGAAAGGAAGGTTATCCAGTAGGAATAGAGGAAAGTTATGACATCACGTGGATAGGGTTGTCTAACTGAAGTAGACCTAGTCCCAACTGGAGTGAAGAAAGGTGTCTACTTATTCAAACGTCTATTTATCTCAACAAGTATTTCAAACATTAATTTAAAGATATGTTGGTACAAGTCGTTAATTACTAAACGTAACATATTTGTAAATGATTGGTTCCTTGATAAGGGTCAATAAATGGGTCCTCCTTTAAAGTCGATAACTTACTGTGAATATTTGAGTAATGTACTTTCAAGAATGCGCATGATCCTTAGGCATACGATTGGTATCTCCAACGAAGCCTATATTTTAAAATTATTATTATTTTTTAATTGCTGTTTTAGATGTTGTACACAAAAACTAGAAACTGAATGCAATAACCAGTTCTACAATTAACTTGTGATTCCAAGATTTGATATTGTCATACATATACTAAACAGCCCCTGTAAAACCCTGAAAGTACCCAACAGAAACTGAATGCAAAAACCTGTTCTACAATTTACTTTATGAGGGCAAGGTTTTATATTGTTCTAAATAGTCTAAACAGTCTCTGTAAAACCCCGTATGCACGCATTAGAAGCTGCATGCCAAAACCTGTTCTACAATTCACTTTATGACGGCAAGGTTTTATATTGTTCTAAATAGTCTAAACAGTCTCTGTAAAACCCCGTATGCACGCATTAGAAGCGGCATGCCAAAACCTGTTCTACAATTCACTTTATGGTTTTATATTTTCATGTTTCTGTGAGTGTCCAAATGATTTGAGTTCCTAATTAATTAACTACTATCACATGAAAAGAAAGTAAGAGCAAATATCTTCTTGTTTTGGGCAAAGTCCTGCGTGGGATGCTTATTTTAAATTATATGTACATGTACATTAAAAAGTAATACGCATGGGCGATCATGTGTGTAAAATTCTAAATCCTGGTTTTGTCTTGAAAAATATTTAAGTTTTACATCGAATCTTCTAAAAACCATCTCAAATGATTGGTTACGACTCTGGCAACCTCTCACTAAAAATTGATGGATTCGCCTCTAGGTTTGAGCTACAAGAAAGGATTATGGTAAAGGGGTACATAGCTGATATCATCCTATACTTGAACCTAGATAAGCCACCCTTTACTTCAAGTTGCAAGGAAAACGGTAAGAGTGAAGGGACTATTAAAGAGACATGATACGTTGTCTGGACTGACTTTACACATTTTTACTAATGAACATAAGTACGATAAATGGAATTTTATTGAAAAGTTAACTTTTACTGGCATGACTAACCGAATATCATTTAGGTTCTATAATGCAGTATTAATAAAAACATAAAATGTTAATAAGACTTTCAAGATTTCATTCGCCTTTCTTGCACCTGCAGCACAACAGGTTATCTCCCTCCCTCCATGCAAACACAGCGATATTTACATTTACATCCCCTCCCTCAGTTTTGTGTAAGACAAGACCATTTGACTAACAAAGTAGACTCAAGTCCCCTGCTTGCGTGCCGTACTCCACGTCTCAAAGTAAGGGTTGGGTTTGCGTGTCGACGCTACGATCGTATATTGCTACCGGACACACACATACACACACACACACACGCGCGCGCAAAGTGGCTCAAATGTGTTAACGATGGATTGTAATATTTCTAAAACTACTGAAACAAATGCAAACATAATTAGTAATAAGACAAATGAAACACACAAAAACATCAATACTTTTATTAAAACAATTTATTTGTAGAACTTACCGAAAACCTGTTTCACAAGTAGGTCCCCTACGCCTATGAGTTAAAGAGAGTGTTAGGGGTTTTCAGACTTGCTAAACAATGCGCTCACACACAAAATGCTTAACATTCCCTTTTATATGAAATAAATAAGCACTACATTGGTGATAATTTAATGTAATGGATAAGTAAAAGCAACAGAAAAATGAAAAGAAAAGAAAATACACTACAAAATAAGTCACACCATACAGACAAAAACTAACATATTTACACTTTTTTAGATCAGTATCCAGACATGTCGCAATGTTCTTCCAAAACTCTAATTTAAAATTCGCAGTTTTTGTGTTGTACATCTTGAGGTTTTTGTATGAATTACACTTTATTTGCGTAGCTTGGTAAAAAAACACTACTTTCAGGTAACCAAAAAATCTTGTTATGTTTGTAACCATGAAATAAAATTCCAGGAAATAATATTTCTCCGCAGTATTGTAGGAGATTAAACCATAATTTGTAAATGTATAAATACACTTTGAATATTTACCATATATAATTTAAATTACACTTGTTTGTGTTAACTTGACAAAAATCACTTAGTGATTTATTCAGCAGACGCTTTTCGCACTAGTTCAACGCATTATTCAATGCTGTGAGTCACTGACAAGACTGTTGCTCACATGTGATGTGTTAGTGTGTTTCTGGGGTGTATTTCTGTTCTATGGTGTGTTATTATTCATAGAGTAGTTGTTAATTATGTGTTCAAATATAATATTTGATTGTGAGTGTGTTTTGTCATTTAGAATTTGTTGTGGATAGTATTTATGGTGTTTGTATAACTCATAGTTTTTTACTGTGTTTAGTTTGTTCCCTTTTTTGATTTAGTGTATGATTTTTAGATTGGTGTCTATATTCTAACACGCACAGACTAACATTAACATACTTAACACAATAGAAAACTATACTAGATATACAAACACGGTAAATAGCCTACTATCCACAACACATTCTAAATGATAAAACACACTCACAACATATACTATATTTGAGCACATAATTAACAATAACACACCACAGAACAGAAATACACCAAAGACTCACAACACACCTGAGCAACAGTCTTGTCAGTGGGTCACAGCATTGAATATTGCGCTGACCTAGTGTGAAACACGTCTGCTGAATAAATCAGAAAGTAGTGGTTTTTGCCAAGTTAATACAAATAAAATGTAATCCAATTTAAAAGTAAACACTGAAAATGAAATAAAGAATGCAAACTATGATTATCCATGCAACAAAAACGAATCGAAATTAAGGAAAAAACAAATGGAAAATATTGAGAACTCTTTAATGAATTGCACGCAAAGAGTCTGGAATATTACAACTTTCTATATTCACGAAACAAAAAAGGGGAACACAAAATGAACATTCGGTAAAAATTCAACTATAGGCCTATTTACACAAAATTACTGACTCAATAATTAAAGAAAATATTTTAAACACGAAAGCCCCCTTGATAGAGAGAGAGAGGGGGGTGAGAGAGAATGATACAGTCTTGTACAAACAAAATTTCTGTAAGAATATGATGCTCCACAGGTAGCCCTGAAAATAGCTTGCTTAAATGGTCAGAGTTTGAGTAACTAAATTTTTCATTTCATTTTTTTACATTTCAAAGCATTGCCTACCACTTGTCTAAAGTAGAGTTCACTTTTATTTTGACTAAGTACGCCTGTTTCGAAAATTTTGTCTCATTCAATTTACCACCCCTTCCTCACCATTACACAATTACACGATTTTTCACGATATTTGACATAGTTACTCATAAAATCTTCTAGAAGCATCAGATATAGTCTCCCCACACCTCGTTGTATAACTCTAATTCAATATGTGCTAACGGGACGAGTTGACGATGGAACAAATCTTCCAAAGCGACGTCGAATAATTACAGGTCGCAATAATTAAAAGCTAAGTAAGTATGTAGGCTATATATTTAAGTGTATAATTGTTGAACGAATTGGCGTTAAAACTTAATAATGGTACAAACTGTAGTAAGAAAATGAGACAACACGTTTTCGTCAACAAACCACCATCCTCAAATGACTAAGTTGGCCGCAAGGATACGTTGTTGTGCTTGGTGGCTCTGGTTTTAAAGCCAGATGTTCAGTAATGTAGATAATGAGCGTAACAATGGGATTAGTAGGTTCTGGGTTCGTTCACTTATTATTTTTATTTTTTGTTCTGGCATGTGTAAATTTAAACATTTTACACTAAACTAATGTTACGCCTGATGATATTTAAAGATGTTAAATGAAACTAACCTAGGCCTAGATATGTACAAAAAGTTACGTGCCCGAAGCTGGATATAAACCAAACCCTGGCATCTAAGAAAAAAAAAATAGTTTGACATCTCGGTAATCTCGCCCTGTTTCTTAAATTTGGATCTAATATTTTCTGATATTTTGGTTGAGTATAAATATTAATCTGTCAAATAAAAAAAGGGATTGGCAAAGTTAACGTTTCAGTTTGGGTTAACCTTAAGCGTGCTTACATGACGAATTGTTGCCTGCATGACGAATAATTGCACCTAAACTGTGCAAACAGCTTGACCTTTTGTGGGTTATGTTAGGCACTTGTTGCTATAGTATCCGACTTTTACTTGTTTCTTTCTAGCTTTTTAAAATTTTATTTATGCAACTACACCGAGAACACATTAACAGTTTTGTTATAAAGAAATAAGCGATGAAAAGATACTGGATAAAGACCCTAAAGTAAATAGCTGTAAAAACCTAACTTGAATCCATAGTTAAATAGCACGTGTTTTAAAATCAGCGCCAAACGTTCTAGGATATGCATTTGGAAATGTTCAATGTCCCATTCCAGATGCTCTTGGTTTCAACAAGAGTGTTCAGCAAGCACAATCCTTGTCATAATCCTGCCACTTAAATAAGAAAGAATGACAATAATGCCTACTGTATAGTGAAAATAACGAAGGCTTTATTTCATTATACATGAAATACGTTTCGATGCTCTTTATATCATTATGGAATGGCTACTTGGATCCAAATTCACATCACAGTCCGTTAAGCACCGCATACATTTTACCAGGATCATCAGCTTATGTACAGGGCTATTGATTACACGGGCACCTGCATGAACAACTCTGCGATAAAATCAGAGGGTGAATGACCGTTCCTGTGTCCATGAAGGGTATTTGAAGTTGTTTTTTCAAACTCCGTATAAATTATACACGATTTTTTTGTCTCTTGTATTATTTTACTACAGTTTTATCTGTTTTAATTCCTTTACTTCGATTACAATATTCTTTAAATTAAAATTTATATGGATAATTTGTAGGTATATAAAATATGATGCCACCCTCAATTTTTTCACCTAGGCCTATATATATTACTTGAAAATACTTTATGAACATCTAAAATATGATTATAAATGCTGCAAACAAAAAATATTGTAAAAAATTTGTTAAGAATAGAAATATATCCTAAATTTACAAATATTACTTTCATCGGATTATGCCAAAGTGAGCATATTTTCCATACAATTTAGTTGTTAAAAATTGTTACAAAGTATCGGAATAGAATAATTTTGTTTAGAAAAAACCGTTCAACATAGGCTAACCGGTTGCTGAAGAGAAAGAAAAGTTTCATAGACAATGCACAACGTACATTATATATAGCTCACGTTTGTTAGGAATCTTAATTATTATTTTCTTTCTAGCCAAACCATACTTTATTATTATATTCAGGCACGCTTTTGGGAAGAGAGGGATCCAGTCCAAATGAAGACTCTCGATAAAGTGGTGCGGAAGTGCACCGAGTAAAACTTGTCAATTAATTGCATTAAATTGCTTTGGAAACCAAAGATGAAAAATAAATACAGAATGTTTAACCAAAAAGCAATAATAAATCTAAAGTAATTATTAGAAGAATCTTTCAATACGGCCTTAATTTTTGTGGTAAAATCGTTCAGCGAAAGAGGGTTTAGACCTTTAGAAACCCCCTGGCTACGTCTTTGCTGTAGGGCTATTGTAAAATACCAATAAACTAACTTAATGCAATATAGAATAGTGTTTTGTCTGATAAAAAAACATGAGTTTATAAACTTTAGTAAATTTAAGATTGTTTTTGTTTATTTATAACTTTTAACCACTACGGTAGTTCTGGTTTGTGCCATAGTAACTTTCTTGTTTAGAATAGATTTTAAGTAACATATGATTTATTGTAATGCAGATGGGACAATATATTGTAAACAATTACCTTTAAATATTTTTAAGCACGCTTTTTTTCAATAATTTCTTATTTTATTGGACTTATTGAACCTTGGAAACGCTAGACATACGGCTAAAGTTCAATGGTAAGTAACATTCAAAAAGCCTATTTAAGTTAAGAACTAAACCAAACCTCCTTAAACTTGAAAAGCCTACTAAAAGTGAAATCAGAATACAATTTTAATGCTAGTTTCAAGGTTGTTGTTTTTATTAAATTCCTTATATTAGCTCACAATCTCCTTATATATATATATATATATAGGCCTATATATATATCTTTATATATCCTATATATATAAATTTTCAATCGTTAATGAAATAAGTTTTTATTCATTCAATCAAGTTCAAATAATTTTCTTTAAACCCTATAGTGGATAACAAGTGATTTTAACATAGTTTTCTTCAAATATGTATACATTGATTAATTAAAATTTACAAACAACAACAAAATCAACAAAAAAAAGGACCACACATCAACACACTAGAAATACAATATTAACTGGCAAAATAGAAATCGATTTCCTTGCAATTTTCTATTTTCCTTTCTATTATTATTTTTGTTTCTTAATATTTATACGTTTTTTTCGTTACTTGGATTGTGTTGTAGTTTCTATCCTCTTTTCTTTCACATTGTCCGTTTGTGAAGCAAGGTTCGATACCGTTAATTCAGATTGTTTGTTTATTTTATTCTTTTGATTCATTTTTAATCCTTGAGCATTATTTATAACATTGTATGGTAACCAAGGCGACAATTTATGGTTATGCAATGGAGGTTTCGACGACAACCAGATGGGGGCAAAAGAATAATTCATATGCATCTTTGAGAAGGACATTTCTAGTTATCAGGAAGTTGACTCAGTGCCAAAGCGCTAGACTTCGAAAATGAAGATTCTTAGTTCAAATCCGACCTAGACTACCAATTTTTTATAATTCAATTATTGAATAAATATTTTAAGAAACTGTGTTAACACCAATTGTCATCCACTATAGGTTAAAAGAAATGTATTTGAACTTGATTGAATGAGTAAAAACTTATTTTATTAACAATTGAAAGTGTCTACAAGATATATAGCAGGAGAGTGTGAGCTGATGAAGGAATTCAATAAAGCTGATAAAAGACGTAGCCTACTATGTAGTGTAGGCACCTCAGAGATATCCACCCTGATAGTTAACTAAACTAGCAAATTTAATTTTGGGAATCTATCGAAAAAAACGTTAAAAATGCTTGAAATAAATAAGCGCTTTAAATTCAAATTATTCAAATTTGTTAGTATAATAAGTAAAAAATTAGGGTACCATTTCCTGAAATCAAACTATGCCCTCTGTAAGAATTGACAGTGTACAGGCTAAGTGGCTTTTTTCAGCAGTACGAAGAAATGGGGGCAGTTGAAATAAAAGCAACCGAAGCAGTTTAAAATCGACCGAAGTAGGGTCTAAAAGAAATATATATATATATATATATATATATATATATATATATATATATGCACCTTACGAATTACTAACTAAGCCACTGAACAGAAGTTAATAAAATTTGGAGGAATTTATTAACATATTCCCAGGATGGTTCGTGTGAAGTTTGATGTAGATCTAGGGCTACGCTCCAAAAGGCTTAGGATGGTTCAAAAACCTCTTTCTTCTTCATCTAACGTCCACTCTTGACATTTCTGACATTCCGTGCCGCGCAGTCCAATAGAGGATGGTTAGACGCTCAAGGTCGCTATTTTCTGTAAAGCTGTTTCGGATTTCTGCCATGTCTCTGCAACTATAGAGATGTTGCATGTCCATTTTTGAATTCGCTTCATGGCAAAGCGGTTACTCTGCTGAGGCCAAATCACAAATCCTTGCGAGATGTGCTGCAAGGTAGTCGGGTCCTGTGATTGTGCGAAAGGACGCCACCTCCACTGAGCGGGGAAGTGTGCTGCTAAGTAGACCATCCTTGATGAGCATTTCCAAGCTTTTTCCCGCCGCGACTAGAGTGTAAGAGTCACGACTGAGTTCTTTTAATTTCATCGCTATTTGTGCATTTGCAGCAAGAAGAGAAACAGCCACTCGAGGTTGTCAGTCTTCCCGGCCTTGGCAAGATCAGCCTTTTCGTTCCCCGATATCCCAACATTAATCGGGATCCATTGGAGCACAAGTTCCAATCTCCTCTTCATGAGTTATGCATGAGAGCTAGGCGACAACTATATGTACGCTCGCCGGCAGAATCAATGTAGGGCGAAACTATAAAAATCGCAGCCTGTGAACCAATAAGAAAGACAGTTCGGAGGGGTTCTGATATGGGGAGCTAACTTTACAGCTCCCTCACGGATTGCATGCACCTCACCATCGTAGTTGCTAATCGGGTATTTCAACGATACACTACCTTAGAATAACCCAGAAAAATAGCCAGCTCCAGTGTTGCCCGTAGTAGGATCGCAGGATCCATCTGTGTAAATATGAATCCACGATCTTGAGTATGAATTGTGTCCAAACCCGATGCACGAGGCTCGGTATCCAGTGAGGATTCCTTTGATGCATAGTGGACCTGGATAAAGGGTGAAGCGCCGTGGCATTCCGAAAATCAGCGCAGGCTTATCCACTTGTAATCTAAACCCTCCATAAAATCCTGTGCCTTCACCAGTGGTGTTGTTTGAGTTTTCAGCCTCCCTATTGATGGTCGATACGTCATCCCATAGTGATGTATTCGCTTGTTTCTTTCCCAGAATTTAAGTGTGGCTCTACTTCTTTGGTCTTCTAGGGGTTCAACTCTTGCTTGGATTTCCATTGTTGCGACGGGACACGATTTTGCACCGCCAGTTATGATTCGAACGGGTATATATTGAACAAAATCAAGCTTTGCAGTAGTTGATTTGCTAGTTGTTATTAGAACCTCGTTGCCATAATCCAAAACAGGCCTGATGTAGGTCTTGTACGCTGTAGCCAAGACATCCTGAGATGTTCCCCATTTCGTTATGGATAAGCGCTTAATTAATCTGCATCTTTTCAATCCTATAAACACTAAAGATTCACCATGTGCTCTGAAACTAAGTTTGTTGTCCAAGGTCACTCCCAGATATTTAGTTATGCCTAGCTTTCCCAACTCTCTGCCCATATAAGTTTACTAGGGGAAGTTTTACAGATAGTGTATAGAGTTGAAATGCAGTTTTATATTCGCTTCTGTCATTGAGTTTGATTATGCCCAAATAGCGACTCGTTGCAGGGTTAGGTTGAGGAGAGACTCCAGTCAAGCGGTGCTACTACTGGTGGCCCATATTATCAGGTCATCAGCGTATAGTAGAGCTTCAACACCTGGTATCTGCATGATAGTTGGGATAACATCGTTAATCGTAATGTTAATTAGGGCGCTGCTAAAAACAGCCCCCTGCTGAAAGCCTTGCCTTTGCTTTCTATATCTGGATGTAACGTTATTGTAGGCACTCTAATGATTCGATGTTTCAGAAATGACTGCAGCCACTTTAGCAGTTTTCCTCGTACTCCGCAGCTCACAAGCTTGTGGAAAAGCAGTGTTGACATCTTTCTGTGAAACCCATCTTTTACGTGTTGGGTAAATCTAGTAACCTGATCCAATGTACGCATGTGCCTTTGAAAACCAACCTGAGCAGTGTCTATGATTCAATGACTTTCAAGGAAAGCATTGAGCTAGTTATTTACCATTTTCTCAGCGATTTATCCACTTCGCTAGTAAGTGCAATAGGTCTATAGCTGTTGCATTAAAGGTTGGTTTTCCAGGTTTCAGAATTGGAACGATTTCAGCTCTACGCCATTGGGTCGGCACATGTGTGTCCCAAGTAAGATTTATCATTATCACATCATAAAAGCGTTTCCTTGAGTCGCATCCAGGGCCGGTTTAAGGGGTACGCAAAGTACGCGGCCGCGTACGGCGCAGGGCAAAAGGGGGCGCCTACGCGTTCTCCAATCTTCACTATAGAAAAGGTGACTAGAGGTTGAGAGTTGATTTATTTACTCCGCCAAATGGTAGGAGTAAGCGAGTAAGGGTATATCGTAAGGTCCCTATTCGCTTATGCATACTCCCACTACTGTGTTTATTGTTATTCTCAAATGGACTCGTTCGTTGGGCGCCCCTCCGTCATCTACTTAGACTCGTCCATCGGGCGCCCCTCCGTTAACCAAACTAAACTCCTGAGTACCATTCGCAAACTAGTGCGTCAGTGAAGAACCTCAACTAAACAAGTCATGTCTAGTAGTAGTGCCGGTAGTAGTAAAAAGCCCTCTGGGTCATTCAACCGCAAAAGAAAATTGCAGCATGCAAAAGAAGACAAAATGCAATCGAAAGCACTACAGAAGTTTTTTTCGGTCACGAAGTTGGACGAGGACGATACTGCTACAAAAACCAATATCGAAAAAGATGAATTGC
The DNA here is from genome assembly GCA_036971475.1 of Prosapia bicincta. NCBI lineage: Eukaryota > Metazoa > Arthropoda > Insecta > Hemiptera > Cercopidae > Prosapia > Prosapia bicincta. The sequence goes on along the minus strand of JBAIZL010000005.1, from coordinate 44,995,256 downwards.
CAATATTGGAGGCAGTAACTACTCCATCGACAAGCCACCAAACAAATGAAACTGTAAGTTATTTTAATTTACATCACAATAAATTGTGCCTAAGATATAAACTATGCTTAAATTTAAATAAACACGATTTGGGCCTGTAGGCCAATAACAATGGGTAGCCTATTAAATGATAATTTTTCTTTATTTTTATGATAAAGAACTCATGTTATTTGGCTTGTATAAGCTTAGTCCTTTGAATTTTAGAAGCTATTATGTTACGGTTACGCATATTGTAATTAAAATTAGAAAAATATATTTTATGATATTAAGAAACAAAATTAAATACAGAGAATGCAAAGGGCCGTACCGTAGGAAAAGTCTGCACTCAAATTGCACCTTTGGTTAGCGCACTTTCTCTAACAACAATTGATCACAGGAGTTTCTGCAACTGAACGGCTCAGTTTCAATTCTTTAATTTTAATCTTTTGCCATTCAAACTTACATAAATATTTTTCTCGTATTCATATTTTAAAATTAACTTTTACATGTGACAATACAAAAATTTAGAGTTTGATTTGTATTGTAGGATCAAAAGCTGCCTGGAGACACGTCACCGCTACTATCGATGGACTGTGGAGAGTGGCCGCTCAAAATCACGGATGAGATACGAAAACTTCTTGTTGAGCGTGGACCTGTGCAAGTTACTAACATCGACTTTCCCATTGATGCTAAAGGTAAAAAATTCTCTTCACTTCATTTCACTAGAAAACTTTTGCAATAAGGAACAAGTCCACAGGAATTGGTTGATGTATTCATTACAAAAAAACGCAGTATTTTGCTTTGCCTGCAAAGTCTTTGGTAATGTGAATTCATCTCTTGCAGGAGACCAAGGATATTCTGACTGGCAAAACTTAACAAAGATTTTGACCAGTCATGAGAAATCTTCTACCCACATAAAACATTGTCAATCTTGGCGTGAACTGTCCATGCGATTACGTTTGGATAGAACGATTGACAAAGAAAATGAGAGAACCATTCGGGCTGAAACAGAACATTGGAACCAAGTTTTGAAACGTTTACTGCGTGTGGTCCAATTTTTAGGATCTCAGGGGTTGGCTTTTCGAGGGACAAAAGAGTCTCTTTTTGAGCGTAACAATGGTAACTTTTTGAAACTTGTAGAGTATATTTCCAAATTCGATGTTGTCATGGCTGAACATGTAAGAAGAGTTACTTCTGAAGAGACAAACGTTCACTATTTGAGCAAACAAATACAAAATGAGTTTATCTATCTCTTGTCCACTAAGATCCAAGACCGAATCGTAAGTGACCTAAAAGAAGCAACATATTATGCTATAATACTGGACTGTACACCCGATATTAGCCACACAGAACAAATGACAATGGTGGTGAGATTTGTTACATGTGTAAAAAATAAGGAAGTGTCAATAAAAGAACATTTTTTAGGCTTTCTGCCCATCAAAGATTCATCGGGTGAAGGTTTCACAGAAGTGTTACTCAGTGAGTTATCTACACGGAACATCCCGTTAAAAAACATGAGGGGCCAGGGGTATGATAATGGCTCCAACATGAGAGGAAAGCATGTTGGAGTCCAGAAAAGAGTACTTGATTTGAATTCTAGGGCATTTTTCGTGCCATGTGGAAACCATTCTATGAATCTAGTGGTTAACGATGCTGCTCTCTCTTGCCCTATTGCAGTTGATTGTTTTAGTACGATTCAAGAAATTTTCAACTTTTTTTCTAGTTCAACTCACAGGTGGAGTATTTTGACGAAACACGTATCCACTCTAACAGTGAAACCCCTCAGCAATACTCGGTGGGAGAGTAGGATTGAAGCATTAGTGCCTCTTAGATATCACATTGAGGAAATATACGACGCTTTGTATGAAGCCTCTCAAGACCAAAAGCTGGATGCTTTTAGTAGGAACTCTGCTGTAGGAATACTAAGAAAACTTCAAACTTTCAAGTTTTTGTGTTGCCTGGTAACGTGGTATAATATCCTTTTTAAAATAAACATGGTGAGTAAGACCTTACAAAAAGCCTCATCTACTTTGCTAACTTCAATGGATCTCGTGAAAAGTGTTCAAACATTTTTGGAAAATATGAGATCTGATGAAGGTCTCAATAGCAATATCATAGATGCTACAGAACTGGCAGACAAAATTGGTGTTTCTGTTGAATTTGAAAAAGAAACCGAAGTTCGTCCCAGGAAAACAAAAAGGCAATTCTCCTATGAGAGTGAGGATGAACCGATTCAGGCTGGACTGGCATCATTCAAAGTGAAATTTTTCTTTGTAGTGCTTGATACAGCTATCAACTCGCTTAAAGAGAGGTTTGAACTCATGGAGAATCACAGCAAGAGTTTTAGTTTTCTGTATGACATTAAGAATCTTCAGACATGGGATAAGAAAACTTTGAAAGATGCCTGCATACAACTTCATAGTGTTTTGAGTAATGGAGAAGATTGTGACATAAACGGAGGTGAACTGTTCGACGAGCTAGACATTTTTGCGCCAATGCTGCTACCCGGAAGTTCTCCAAGTACGGCCTTGTCGTATATAACAAACAATGATTATATGGATACATTCCCTAATGTTTTTGTTTCTCTAAGAATCCTTCTGACGCTCCCCGTCTCAGTGGCAAGTGGTGAAAGAAGTTTTTCTAAGTTGAAACTTATAAAGACTTATAAAGACTTATCTCAGATCAACCATTTGTCAGGAACGTTTGAGTGGACTGGCAACAATGGCCATTGAGAATGATTTATTAAACCAAATGGACACTGACTTCATTCTCAACGAATTTGCCAAAATGAAAGCAAGGAAAATCTCTTTTTAGTGTGTTTTTAGTGTTACCTGTAAAATTCTTAAGTTTGTATTTATTTTACAAGTAAATAAATTGTCGAATTTCCTTAAAGCTGACTTGTGCTGTATTTATTGATTTGTTCACACTTTTTTCACTTTCAATTTGTATTGGTTTTTAAATTTTTTAATAATACATTCAATAAATAAGGGCAAGCATGTGTTAATTTAACCCTACTATTTAAGTTTCAACCCTTATTCCTTAACACCTTCGCTACCGAGTGTCCCAGAACCTCCAGCTACCTACTACCAGGGCTATCTACAGGTACTGGACTGCGACGCTCGGTAGCGAACGTGTTAACATAGTATACTATACACAGTGATATGTTGTCAGTTAACACCTTCACTACCGAGTGTTCCAGAACCTCCAGCCCAGGGCTGTCTACAGGTACTGGAGTGTGACGTTCGGTAGCGAACGTGTTAAGCATTTAAATTTACTCGTATTTTTTATGTATCCAGAGAGAATCCTTATAACCTTACAGGTTTTTGTGGTGGGGGGGGCGCCGGAATATTGTTCGCTTACGCTAGACAAACGACTAGAACCGGCCCTGGTCGCATCCGAGTTGTTTTAAGAACTCCTAGAATATTCCATCAGCACCTGAGGATTTGCTAGACTTTGTGTTACTCAGTGCCAACTCTAATTCGGACAGTGTAAAAACCAGTCTCGTATCATTCTCTGAATCACATGACAACCATGGTTTTTTTGCCAGCGTCTTGATTACATCGTCAGATCCCCCAGTGCGGCAGACGCTAGCATAATATGTGCAGAGAGCGTTAGCAATGTCACCATCATCTTTAAGGCCCGGCACACATGAGCTTGAAAGTAATCGGGACGCCGAGATAGTTTTCAAGCTGATAGGCAGAAGTACATTGAGAGTAATGGGGCAACGCACATGGGACGCCGATGCGTTCCACAAGTACACAGTTGGTAATGGGACAGCGTACATGCACCGCAGCTTACTTTCTATCTGTTTCATTTTATCAGGGAAGTTTTCGATAATATAATTACTAATTTCATATTATTTATATGTTTAACTTTAAATATGATTAAATAACCAATTGACATCAATGTGTAACATTAATATTAAGTAGGTTGGTAATTTGTTAATAATATCAATGATGACTTATAGTTTTAAATAGTAATCTTTTATAGTTACTAATCATTTTATTTAATATCATATATATATATTTAGTAATTAAATCTATCAACCATGGAGAGTGAAGATTTGGACGTGGATGTAGAATTGTTTATAGAGGAAATTAAACAACGTAGGGCAATATGAGATGTGCGAAGTGAAGAGTATAAAGACAGGGTAAAAAAGCTATCGGCTTAGGAGGAAATCTGCAAAAACAAACATCTGATTTTAGATTTCCAAACAAAATTCATCAAAATATCGAGTAGACATTCGAAAATAATTAAAGAATTTTTGTACATCTTCCCTTAAATCAATTAAAACAGTCTCGAATGCATCTTTTAGGTGTCCCAACTCGTGAACACGCAATATATAATTGTCCGTGAGAAAAGCACGAATGTTCAAATCTATTCTATTAATGGTCAATGATTATCCTTGTTTCTTGTTTATGGTTATTGCGAATGCAAGACGCAAAGGAAATTGTAGTCGTTTGAAATCGAATGAAATCATCGGTATTCGTGGAATTAAGGAATTAAGACCATCTCTCTTTTGAACTTGCCACTTATGATTTCGGCCTCAATCAATTTGGGTGTCAGTTTTTTGTTGTTAGTCTGGTTCCGTTGCACAGCTTTGGTGGAATCAAATTATCCAACAGTATTATCGGCGATCCTACCTTTTATGTCAATAAGTGTGTTAGCAATAATTGTACATAAAATTTACCAATATTAAACAATTTAAAATAATTAATAATGTATTTTATTTTTATATTATGTTTTAAACTTTTGAAATTAATTAAGGAACACTAGTATGAACATAAAATTTAACATTATACTAATGTTAATGTTAATTATGTTATGTTAATGAAGGCTGTACACTGAACAATCCTAAGCCTCTAGAGCGGAGCCCTTTGGATGGATCTGCAACAAACATCACATGAACCACCCTGGGAATATGCCAAACAATCCCTCTAAATTTCAATAACTTCTTCTGCTCAGCGGTTTAGGCCTCCATGAGATACTTACATACACATACATACATCGGTTTTTGAACCATCCTAAGCTTCTGGGGCGGAGCCGTTGTGGATGGATCTGTACCAAACTTCACACTAACCATTCTGGGAATATGCCAAACAATCCCTCTAAATTTCATTATCTTCTTCTGCTCAGCGGTTTAGGCCTCCATGGGATACTTAGATACACACACATACATACATCAGTTTTTGATCCATCCTAAGCCTCTGAGGTGGAGCACTGTGGATGGATCTACGCCAAACTTCACACCAACCATCCTGGGAATATGTCAAACAATCCCTCTAAATTCCATCAACTTTTGTTCAGTGGTTTAGGCGTCCATAAGATAGATACACACATCCGTTTATATACATATATAGATTGTAAAAATAAAAATACATTATTAATTATTTTAATATTGACATTAAAAGTAGGATTACCGACAATACTTTTACGATAATACGCTGAACCTTTGTATTAGGTTCAGGTTAATGAAATATGGAAGGATTGTTTAACATATTCCCATGATGGTGTGAGGTTTAGTGTAGATCCATTTTAAAAATTTATAAACAATATGTAAAAATAAAAATACATTATTAATTTTTTTAAACTGTTTAACATTGCTAAATTCTATGTACAATTATTGCTATCACACTTATTGATATTAAAAGTAGGATCGCTGATAATATTCCTGCGAAATTTGAATCAACCAAAGCTGTGCAACGGAACCAGACTAACCACACAAAAACTAACACCCATCTTGATCGAGGCAGTAATCATAAGTGGCAAGTTCAAAGGAGAGATGATCTTAATTCCACGAATACCGATGATTTCATCCGATTTCAAACGACTAAAATTTCCTTTGAGCATTGCATTTACAATAACCATAAACAAGGCACAAGGACAATAATTGACCATTGCTGTATTAAATTTGGAAGATTCGAGCTTTTACCACGGACAATTATATGTTGCGTACTCACGTATTGGGACAGCTAAACATTTGTTTGTTTATACGCCTAATGAAATGAAGAAAAACATTTGCTATCCTCTACAGTAAATGAAATATAATTATTTAGAAGTTTGATTTGCTTTTCTTATTGGAAAATAATATAATGATTTTCCATTATAAAATTACGATTTCGGATGCAGCAACGCCCACCGGGTAACGCTAGTTGGAAATAAATGATACAAATATTTGAAGAGATTTTTTTCTTTAAAGATGTACTTTTTTCATTGGAGTATTTGCGAATCAAGTCAAAATTTTCTGCTATTTCGGCTGCTCCAATTTTTTTATGTAAGCTATCACTGTTTTTTTAAGGGCATTATAACAGACTATTTTTTAAGGGCAACCTTTTTGTACTTGAGGGCAATCTAGCATGGCTGTAAAGGCCGCAATTATAAAATAAACATGAATTTTATTGTATTTCCTAATTTTAGATCGGTAATGTAACTGATTTTAAAACAGTACAGAAGTTGACTTTACTTAACGGCTAATAATGGATTTTAAAAGTAAAAGTTTTATAAAATAGGTTAATTACTTCCTGATAAAAAAAAATTGAAAATTTTTTAACTCAAGTCAGACAAATTACTTTATTAATATTTCGAAGTGCTGAAATAAAAAAAAAACACGTTCATTTGAAAATTAACAAAAATTTTACTAAAATAAAACAATTGGCGTAGGGGTGAACTTGCCTGCATGCACATCGCAGACATTAGACGTAGATAACCATGATTGATTTTTCGCCTAAGGGGGGACTTATATCGCATCTGTAATTTTTTATTATGCGTTTATTCTTGTGGCTAGTGTAATGGTTCTAGCTATTGAACAACCTATTTGCATTCTAAGCCGTAAGCATAAGCTATCCAGACCGCTCAGAACTCGAAAAACCACAAGTGGAGAGGGCCGCACTGTTTTCAAACATTCATTCAATAATTAAATGATACAAATTCTGGGGGTCAAGGTCAGATAGGTTATGTGATAAAACAGCTGTTTTAACGCATGAAACTTTATTTATATCTATTGTAGTTATTTAATAATAAAATACAGAACCGACTTCAAGAAAACCTGAATATATAATTTTTACTTACTAAAAAGTAAAATAATAGTTTTCCAATAACGAAAACATAATTTATCATAAGCTTACCCCACAAAATTTGCAAGTCGAATTTCATACTTGGTTTCATATTTAACATACTGAACGTGACAAATAAAGGGATTTTACACGATGACTTTTTGGTTCGCTATAATTAACCATGGAAAATCAAGCAATAGAAAAGTTGATTGTTTAGGACATGTTTGGAATAGATTTGATGGATTATCAAATAAAAGGCATGATTGCCGGGCCGACTTCAAAATTTTGTGGGTAATAAGCTTACGATAAACTTTCGTTAATGAAAAATTATTTTTTACTTTTTATAAGTAAAAATTATATATTCGTGTTATTTTTTAAGTAGGTTCTGTTAAAAAAAATATTAAAAAATTATTACTTCATTTTTATAAGCTTGTAATTTCTATCTACATTACAATCGAACTTCGTTTCATGCCGATGATTATGTTGGCAAAATTGCCACTATTTATCCATATAAATTTCCGATATGTATATCCCTCTAATTATATTGCTTGATCATTGTACAAATAATCGATACGCCCTTGAAGAATACGATAAACATATCAGTTTGTCAGACGAATATATTGTATCGAGTAATTTATGTTTGAAATTCCCTTGACGAATTTTCCTAAAATCCTACATATTATTTCTTATCTTGCAATTATTCTTTTTCATAGCAATTAGGAAAAACATTTTGAACATATAAAATAATAATTAAAAAATAAAGTGAAAATGGATAGTGAAGTTACATCTAATGAATTTATCTCTTGATATTTAGTGAAGTAATTAAGTTTTCACCTGAGGATTATTGAATATCTTGATTATGGTAAATGAACTAAATAGTATTTTCAGTGTACTTATTTTGGCTTTTCTCATTCGAGCTATACCAAGTTATATATCAATATGGGTAGATCATCGAAAAGGTATCACGAGGAAATTTCCTTCATTAATATTCTATGATGCTCGTTCTTAGCAGCTTTATCAAGCAAGAAAAAAAATCATTCATTCATTTTACACTTATTTTTGTCTGTTATTATTATGTGTGGTAAAATACTACATAAAATAAATGATGTAATTGTTTATTTTGCTTATTGATTATCTTATAATTCATAATCCTTATTGAAAAAAATTCAATCAACAATCAATAAAATAGCGTCGTTAAATTAAACGGATTGGGATGTTGCACTGGGAAGTTTCCTCTTTCATTTGCAAGCATACTCATTTTGATCGGTTAAATACTTCCAAAGTTATTGTGGAACAAAAATAAAAAAATCATACGGATCGAATACAGAACCTCCTCCTTTTTTGAAAATGGTTAAAAAAGCTACATTTTTTCAAATTTCAATTAACTATTCAAATATAAATCACGCTAAACGTGTTCACATTTATACCCACATTATCGTACATTACATAAATGAAATAGATTTTTGTTCAGTGGCGTGGATGAGATTTTATTTTTGGGGAGGGAATAAATTTGTACCAAAAAGAAAAAAAGAGTTACAGTTTTTTTGCCTTGGGTAATATTAAAAATTTGCATATATAAGTGTATTAGACCTAAATATTAACTCTAATTTATGGGATACGAATTAATATAAACAGTAATAAATTAAAGGCTTTTTATAAAGCTACAACAGTTTTTTTTAAACAAAGAGTACTAATTAGTTGTTACCTTACATTAATATTTAAATAAAAAATAAACATAGGGATCGAATATAAAATCTCCTCCTTTTTTGAAGTCGGTTAAAAATTCTACCCAAGACATTAATATACCTTATGTTTTTCTATTCATCTTTAATAACATTTATTAAAATGTGTAAATGATTAATTCAATTAATTACGGAAGGGACTAAATTATTATTATTGTTTAGCCTATATTATCACCCCTGTTCCAGTTTGTGTTTATAAATTTGTGTATAGCTCTTCTAACTAACTTCTAACTTTGAGAAATCAGGGATAAATAATTTTGAACCAACACTACTTAATTTCACATCTAACTCAATTTCAATTTCATTTTTGGTTTAAACTCAATCTTAATATAAATATAATATTTTATAGATGGACTAATAAAGTTTAAGGTACTCTAAAATGATGACACCAGTTCCCCAAACCAAGCTAGCTCGATAGATTATTTGTGTAAGTTCAAAACATTGAATTTTTCGACATCCCTATTCATAATTTAAACATAAAATGAAAGTTAAATGAATTATAGACTGCTGCACGATCTAGCGTAAACTACAGTAACTATGTTTAAAATATGTGCTATTTAGTATTGATCGGTAAAGTCGTAAATTGCGTCATTTTATATACAAGTTCCAACTGTTTTGGACGTGTTAATCAGCTGTTCGATACCATTGTCAATATTGGTAATGTGATTAAAAACAAATTAATATGTGATATATGGAATTGAGGTAGACGCAAGCTATTACTAACAGTCCTAACCTCTATGTTTTTACAATGAAAGTATTTTAAGTAATAATTATTGTTTTTAAAAATGTTGAGCTAAAATGGATTTTAATTTATTTATTACGTTTAATTCTTAGCTTTAAAAAACATTTTTGTAGTTGACACACTAAAATAATTTTGAAAAATTCTAACCTAGAATGTATAACTTCATAACCTTCATATTTTTTATATTTCTTGCAAGAATAATTTTTGTAATGTTTTGGACAATTACTGGTAAGAGAAGTGCACAACCTAAACGTCATCCAAATGATAGAGTTAAAATTGTTATTGTTATTGGTTCTGGAGGGCATACAAGTGAAATGCTAAATCTGGTTAGTGCATTAAATCCAAGAAGATATTCTCCTAGGACTTACATAATGGCATCTTCTGATTTGTGGAGTGAACAAAAGATACATGAGCGTGAAACTAAAATTTGTACTCTTGATTCTGCATATTCTGTTGTTAAAATACCACGTAGTAGAAGTGTCCACCAATCATACTTTACATCAATTGGAACTTCTATTTTATCAACTTTATATACTATTCCAATAATGATGTGGTATAATCCTGATCTAGTTATATGTAATGGACCTGGAACATGTATTCCAGTATGCCTTACAGCATTCTTTTTGCGGTGTATATTTGTGTCAAACAATGTTATAATTTTTGTTGAAAGTATTTGTCGTGTTAGATCTTTATCTTTAACTGGAAAATTGTTACATTTTTTTGCAGATGAAATTTTAGTACAGTGGCCTGAATTAGAATCAATATTTAGTAGAGCAAAATGTTTTGGAAGAGCATAGCGTTATTGTGGATTTATCTTTAGTTAAAGTAACTATAATATAAGTAAACTCAAATAAGATTAACTTTCCTCAAATTAAAGTTCAAACTCAGGAGAACCAAGATATAAATAACAAACATTTTATAGTTTAAAAAAATTCTATAAATAAATAAGACTTATTAGCCACTAAAAAGTTAGTTGTGTAATTATATTTTTCCTTTATTATATCTATATATTGATATTTGTAAGAGGTGCAAGATTTATTAAAGAAGTTTACAATGTTAAAGCACTGTTACTAAAGGGCCTAAGTAATTATTTGCTACATATGTGTATTAATTAATCACTATTAAGTATAAAAATAACTGAAATTAATGTCAGTTACCCAGTTTTGTATACATTTTTTTAAAAATTATTAGTTAAGCAAGACATTAATATATAACATTAACATTGAGTTACGGTCTGAGTTGACAAAGGGACACATCTCCCGAAACGGCCGTCCTCAACAAGCAAAGTAAGTGTTACTATAGGAAAGTTTAAAACATTTTAAAGTGTAAATATATATAAGTTTGAATGCCAATCATTGGCACCAAAATCACAATCTTATAATTAACATAAGGCTTTAAAAAACTTACTGGTACTGATTATTTTTTATCACACTAGGCAATCATTATTAGAATACAGTAGGTTGGTTACTATAATGTATTGTTGAGCAGAATGGTAATGATTTTAAAAGCAGTTCAATAATTTTGTTAGTGAGTATCTGTTTTTTACTAGGTTTGTTCATTTAATATTTTTCATGTTGTATTCTGGTAGCCTATGTTTGAATTTTTATTTTGCTTTAATGTGTTGAGGAGTAATACTTATTACACAGAAATTGATAACATATAGCACAAAACACAAATAAGAAAACATAATAGAAGAAAAAAAAATTTCACATTCATATAAAAAACAAAATAAGCATTAAATACTCCAAAATTTAGGTAGAAATAACATGGTAATACAAGATATGCAAGTTAACTTTCATGCATGACACTTAACCAAGAAACAAGTGTTATGTCCTAACCAAGAAACAAGTGTTATGTCCTAACCAAGAAATAAATGGTAGAAGCCCTAAATTCTAGTTAAATATATATCATAAATTATTGTGTAGGAAAAATAGCATCCCTTTACAAACAACGTCCTTTATGAAATAATTCTCAAGCAACATCATAATCTTAAACTTAAGTATAACATTACTATATGCATTACTAGGTGTATATACTGGATAATACTAGTCTAAATACTTTCAGTATGAAGTATTATACATAGACATATTATAGTATATACACTCAGTACTTAGCACTCAATACATCTAACATTAACCTGGCAAATGTAAAATAAACCATTGGTAAAGTTAAGCAGTTTTACTCCATTGTTGTACTTATTTGAAGAAATCATGGAGTTTTTTAAAATTGTCATATAGTCAGGATAGCTATAATTTAATTTTCTCTTGATATTTTTGTATTTTAAGTATGCACTACAATTTCTGTGATAGTTATGTTTTATTTCATCTCAATTTATAAATTTACATTTTGCATAGAAATTGTTAGAAAAATTACAAAATTTATCAGTATTTTAAATTTTGATTTGCTACACACCCTTGTGAAATAACTTTAATAAAATATTTGAAATAATGTTATGGCATGTTATAAACTTCTATAAGTATTTCTTAGTACTATTGTCACCATTTTTAGCTTTGTCATTATCTTTGTATTTTACTCTTTTGGATTGCTTTATTTACTTTTAGTATATAACAGTAGGAATGGATATCAACAGTACTAAGAAATATTTACAATATCCTAGCTGTAAGTACAAAAATTAATTTTTTAAATTTAAATTTGGATATGTTCATTTAGAAAGTTACATCTTGTTATGAGCATTCAACTCTTGGCCAACTTCATGTTAACATTAATAGAGTTATTATTATTTTATAACCAAATCCAAGCCCTCTTTATACTTTGTAACTATATTATAATGTAGCTATATAGTAAAGTAGGTAGTAAAATATAGTGTTCTGTTTAGTTAAGAAACGTCTAGTTCATACAGTGCTATACATTTGATGGTTTTAAACAGTGTGTTATTACATTTGTTTTGTAAACTTTTTCCAAATTGTAGCCAGTATTTATGATTTCACTTAAAAGTACAGTACTTATTTCTTGTTTAGAATGTAACTTATATGAAGAGAAAAATAGAGTTGACTAGGATTTGGTAGAAAATTACTGATAGCATTTTAATCAAACTACAATAGATCATAAACAAAAAATGTTCAAAGTACTATGTATACACAAGTTCAAAGATACAGACTATAATAAATTCTACATTGGGCGAACAGGCTGCAGTTTCAATGATTCAAAGAACACAAACACTTCAAAATGAAACTCAAGCATAGTTACACAGTCATCAACAACAACTCAATAATTGTACAACAAACAAGTAATGTAAACAAAAATTTTTTCAAGTCAATCCCTATGTTGGTCAGCAAAGAAAAATCTTATTTTATGTGTTTTTTATTTAATAATTAATAATATAAATAAAGCTACATAACCTATGCGTTAAAACACCTGTTCTACCACATTACCTTACAAAACCAGCTGTTTTATGAAATCATATATTATCACTTATTTTAAGCCAAATTGAACAAAATAACTATATTACATACCTTGCCCCTTTTGTGAAAAGTTTCTCTGCCACATAAAACTAAAATTAATTCATTAAATTTAATTAATGAATTAATAATTGAAAAAAACTGTATTAATATTAATTCTCATCCACTACAGGTTTAAAAAAATGTATTTGAACCTGAGTGGATGAATAAAAAGTATTTTACTAATGATTGTAAATGTGAACAAGATTTATATTAGGAGAGTGTGAAGTAATACAAGGAATTGAAAAAAATTATTTGATCTTGAGTGAAAAAAAGTATTTTATTGACAATTTACAAGTTAAACAATATATATGTAAGGAAATTGTCAATTAGTAGAAGGAATTGAAAAAAAGACTAGATGCCAAGAGACTAGTGGAATATATAGTGTTTGAACTGATTATTGAAAATTTGCCTTTAATACCAGTGCCACCCAGCTCAACATTACATCCTTGGAATATAACTAGACAATGGCGATCACTTAATGCGATCAGTGTTTACACTTTGATATTACTTGCGACCAGTCTTTTTGTTAACTAAAGGTTTTTTAAATTGTTACTTACACTAGGAGGAATTAACTTACACTTACTTCTGAGGAGGCTGAAGAACTCGTGAGACGAAAATGTTTCCTCCAAGTGTAAGTTTACAATTTAACAACCTTTAGTTAACAAAAAGTCTGGTTGCAAGTAATATCAAAGTGTAATAAGTAATTAAGAACCAGCTCGTCATGAACAGCAACAAGATTGCGATCAGTGAGTTTTATCTCTTAGTTTTTATTTCAGTAAGATTTTTAAAATCAAATTGCTGTACAATTTTAATTTCATTCCAGCTGTGATATTACTGAATTCCAATGACTTTGATAGAGAATAGGTCCACTATATTCTAGAACCACATAGATTAATGCTTTCACCATAATACTATCCAAACATTTGGTTATACTTCGTAGTATAGTAATAAAATTTACTGATTGCCTTGAATTTTAAAAAAATCAATTGAGATACGTTAAAAACATTTAGAATGTGAAAATTTATTATTTAATAAGTATTGTAAGATTTTCTGGATGCCTTACTAGGGAATATCCTACCTCTCAATGGCACCACTAATGCTAACAACCTGGGACACCTACTACCCTTATGGGCTTTATGCTATATAGAAAAAAAAAACAATGTGAGCACAAAGAGGAATTGCAGTGTTATCATTTAAATGCTATACTGCAGGGTAGTCTAATTTGTACTTTTCAATGATGGGTTTTAAAATTCCATCAAATGTTGACTTATGTGACAACATATATTTTCTGTCCCAGTGGTGCAGGATTTTTTTATGAGGAATTTTTTACTCCAGTTAAACTTATATTTAAATTATTACCAAGAGCAATACATTTTTTTTAGATGAGTTTAATCCCTTACAGAATATTAAATAAAGATGGTGCTTATGTTTAAAAAATGTACTTTTAAAAAAAATCTAAAATGAATTTTTTATATACTGTGAACAATTTATTTTCTTATTAAAGTAGTTATAAATGTAATTTGTTATCAGTTCTTAAAATTCCTTTGCAAATATATTGTTTCTGTTATGGTGTTCTCTAATAATTTATTAAGGAGGACGTTAGAGTTAATAAATTTACAATTAGAACATGAATAAAATGATTGTGAAGAGTTATAATAATCTTATCTAATTTGAAAATAAAAACAAGGAAGATTGTATGTGTAGTAAAATGAATTGTGTGTAGCAAGAAGCGCCCCTAAATTATGTTTGTCAAGACATTAATGTTAGCCCATGGTGTAATATTTGAAATTCCTAATATATCTATATAACAATTTTTGGCTGACCATCATATCAGAACTTCTGCCTCTAACTTCAGCAGCAGTTTAAGTTTCATGCGCGGAAAGAAATACATAAATTAGCACAACTAGAAAAATTACTACCGAACAGCAAATATCCAAACCTTACCCAAAACATTCCTTAATTTAGGATGGAAAGATCGCTAAGTCTCTTTTAAATGGGAATCTTGCCTTGATAAACTAGGACTGTATTTTAGACAACACATTGATAAGTATCTTGACTCATTATAATTAACACATACAGTTTGGATGGTGGTTAGAGTTGTAAATATTTTTATAATATTTACTGTTAGCAATATGGATTGTTGAGTGCTGATATCCCATATTACACATACAATGGGAGCTACTCAGTCACCATTAATTACCCTACAAATTTGAAGAGATTATTTTGGAAGAGCAACCCTTAGAAACCATTTTGGACCATGAAAAATGACTTGTGCATACCAATAATAAATTTTTATTTTTAAAACATTTTTAGCATTCTAGGTATGCCTTAATTGGCTATTTTCAGAATATTATGTTTTCTAGCAAAACATAAAAAATTGTCCATTTCCGTGGACCACTCTCATATAAATTACTATTAATTTTCAAATCAAAGCCACTTTAATTAAATCGGATCCGCCACATACAAAACAAAAGCAATTAAATTGATTGAGTGAACATAGCAAAATAGTAGCCCAAGATAATATTAGATATTACTGAGACTGTAAGTTGTAATGCCTCAGCAATGTTTCTAATTCTGGCTACCATCAACCTAGCTAAACTGCTTTTTTTTCCAATTGTAGGCTGGGCATTATCTGTTATGCCTATATATCAAAATCAGCAGTTATTGTTAATGAAAAATAAATTTGTTAAAAATGAAGTTTCAGCAATAGAAGTGTATAAGCATACATAGAAAAAGCTCAAAACATATGTATTTAGAAAAAGAAACACTTTTTTCATAGGTTACGATATAGTTTTCATACAACTAACCAAAATGTCTGGGCAAATTTTATAGAATTGCCTAACATTGCTTTTGGAGAGGACTAAACTGAAGTAAACAACGGGAATATATAACTTTCAAAACATTGTATGAATTTAAAAAATTTGAAGGGAAATGCTGCAATCTTAGGGAAATACTTGTAAAATGTATATATTAAAGATATTTTTAAAGGCAGAAAATTTCTTGTACCTCATGTCACTCGCAGGAGTGATATTTTGACACTTCCAAAAGAATTGAAAATTTGTGTAAAATTTACTCTTGGACTACCCACGAGATGACAAGAAAAATGCAACATAAGACTTCTGCCCAATGAATGAGGATAAGAAAACAAGTGATTTCAAAGAAAACAACTTATTTCCAAAGACCACATTGTTGGTTATAGTATAGGTAATTATTTCCTTACCTTATGATTTTAAAACAGCTTGGTTAGTAGCAAATGATATGAAAAAATGCATTACAATAAAAACAATATTTTCAGGGAGAATAAATACAAATTAACAAAAGTTTTACTATTTGATACCAGAAATTAAATATTTACATACCATATTTACTGACTAAATAACAAAATTTCTTTTACAAGATATAATTTTTTTCTTGAAAATTCATATAATAAGTATAAAATAATCAAAAGATATTGTAAACAATTTAATGTTCTCTCAACACATCTTTCCACATATAATCAAATAACAGTAAACATCTGAATATCCTCGGACTGATTAACTAAGGGCACAGATTACGTGTAATATTGTATATTATAACTGAATACTATTGTTTTTTCTGGTGACCATAGCATGTGGTTCCCATAGAGAAACAAAAGCTAACATGCACATCATGTCTGCAGGCAAGCAGTGAATTAGTTCGCAACAACTCTCCTAAGTAATTGATCATGTTTAAGCTTTGGCTTAGTGTTTTTGTAAATCTGCAAATAATGGTTGAAAAGCAAAAGGACGCTAAGATAACAAATAACCAAAAATTGAAAGTAATAGAAAACTGTGTTTAGAGAAAGCAAATGTCTTTATTATATGATATCTGGGAAATAACAGTGCGAGTCATTTTAAGGCAAAAATCATACTGATTTTCTTTGGACAGTGCTTCCTGGATAAACATAAATGAAAACAATAATGCACTTATCATTTATGATGAACTTGACTTAGTGTTTGCAGAATAGTTACTGCAGATACAAAAAGGTGGTATAATCTACCAGTTTCTAACCTTATTACAAAGGCTAAAGTAAAAATATTTTTTGATTTGTTACGTCTGCCTGCTAGTGATTATGATGGATCGTCCTGATGGTTAATCCATTTTAAACAACAGCATGTAGTTCAAGAGTTTGTACTTCATGGAGAGAAGCTACTGTTAATGATTTTTGATACAACTGCAGTGTGTTGTCTTAAGAGTTGTCATAAAAACAAATTTATAAAGCCAATAAATCTGGACTTTTTAGAAATGTTTTCAAACATCGGCATTTGAAAATTAATGTCAGGCTCCAGGAATAACAATCATGTCATGGAGCCACTTAGCTAATAGTCATAATCTTGCCTTTGGTGTTTCCGAGAAACAAAAGCCATGATATACACCTAAATAAAGGCCATCCTGTAGATGATATATATACCAGACTTGTTGGGTGATTATGAGTCACTGTGGCAAAAATGGCGTAATTTGTTTAGTCATTATTTATTAGGTGCATTGCCAGAAAAAGTTTTATCGCTTGAGACTGATATGTTTATTAACGGATTCCTTGAACACCCATTTGTGTATACAAATACATCTATCAATTTTTCAGACAGGAGTATTTATCGTATTTAGATTTAAATAAACACACATTAGCAGTGTCCCAAATCTCTTAATGTCAGACTCACACTAAGCGTGAAACTTTGAAGTGTGAGTTCCGACTTGTATTGCCATTTGTTTTTTTTGTGACATTTTTTTGTAATACTATTTAATGGGTGACCCCTGTTGATATACAACAGTGACTAGTTTGATATAGAATAATGTTACACATAAGAGGAAAACAATTGTTACGTACAACTCATCTAAAGAAATATTTTGTTCCTGAACAGAACCTTTATATTGAAGAGTCCCTAATGGAGATTAAAAACCGATGGATGTTTATACAAATAAGAACACTTACTATGACTAAGAAAAATGCCTTTGCCTAAGCTTCAGACTTAATTTAGTAGATAGTTTTTTTTTATATAACTTATAAATTTTACGTTTAATTTATATAACAAGTTATTTTCATAGTGAACTGGTCATATTTGTTTACTCAATTTTTTTAATAAATGAAAAAAAACAATTGGCATATGGCACATTTTATTTCATTACATTATTCTCCAGTTTAGTGGTTCCCAACAAATTTTTCAAGGACCTACTGATCGGTCACTATATTGACAAATTTTTTAACTTCAATTGTAGATTATGTGTAAAAAAATTCGAGTTATATTAGTAAGTGATTTAGGTTTGCCTACCCACTTACTTTAAGGTAGAAACTGTTTTTACATATGAAAGTAAAATTTGATGCTACAACATGTTTATTACAAGTACATTCCAGAAGTGTTTTATTTTTATGTAAGTTACAAAAAGTAAGAGGAACAACATGTTAAAGTTTGAAGGTCCAGGTGAAATTCATTAGACTTATTTATATTAATATTTTCTTTAGAACAATGAGTTAATGAAGTAAACACAAATATTATAAGTCTGTTTTGATTGCGATAAACAGAGAAAAAACTATTGAATAAAAATATAATAAGAATATTAATAATATTATTAGTTCAAAACTATTAAACAATGCAATTGCTTTAACTCATAACTTAACAATAATTTCAGTGAGATGAGTTGAATCTGTCCTTTGAGCTCATGATTTCAAATATTAGGTTCCATAATTGACACTTTTACTCTGAATTCATACTGCATATCAAGCGGATTCCTATATTTATTTTTCATGAAGCACATAGTTAAGAATGTCTGTTAACTTTGAGATTGTCTATAAAGAAAACATTAAAGAGTGGATAAACTATGATAACTAGGTTCAAATGTTTGTTAAATGAAGAGATTTAAAACAAAGTAAAGGGGGAAAAGTGCAATGTGAAGGGGGAGAAAATGAATACACATAAAACAAAATAATGAATAAAACATAATACACAGAACTGCTATGTAACACGTTGACCGACTTCTACAGTATAATTATAGATGCAAGATGGTAATGCATAGTTGCCTGAAAACTGATATTTGGAAAAGTTTTAATTAAGAATTAATAATTTTTATTGTTGAAAAAAGCTTTTTCTCAGCAAGAAGCAAACATAAATGACTGATTTTTTTCAAAATCTTGTTTTATTATATTTTTTGTACAATACAGTTTGATATGTTTGTTGTTATGAGCAATAGAATAATAAAATTAAATAATATTTGCTACATACTTGTATCAATAATCCTTATTTCATTTGCCCAAGAAAAACATTTCTTTACTTTGTAAAGAACCTTATAGTTTGTGAACTATAGACTGCGGGACAAGTGTTGAATTTTTAAAAGGTTCGCTTATTCAATGTCATAAAAAATTGTTATATACATTAAAACTAAAGAGTTATATAAGAAAAAAACATGTATGCTACTTTCTTAGTTCAGATTCTTCCTGTATTTAATCTCTAAATAAATCACTTTCACCAGTGATTTGAAGAAAAATTTTGTTGTCTGACAATCAACAAATATCTCCTGATTTACAAGGATGAATTTAGTTTAGAATCTTAAACAACTATCAAAACCGCACATTAAGGAATACCAGCACTACACATATATGCTGTCAATAAAGTCGTGTCAGCTAGAAACAATTGGGCAAATAAGGTTCTGTTTGCCCTAATAAATATATCGCTGCTTATTAGTTACTATGCAGATATAGAAAACAAAGTTTAATTTACAACAGATTGTTTTGTGTAAATTGCAGAACATACAGTGAATGGACATCAAGGAATGTGGCACCTAATTAATGCCTCGTTGAATTTATAAAAACATTCAATAGCCACAAAAGAAACTTCTGCTGATTCTGAGGTTCAACCATAACTTTTTCTCAACCTTTATGCTTCAAAGATGAGCTCAGGTTGTCCTAACAAAGTTTTGATAGTGAATAGAATGACAACGAAAGTTTTGTGTTGCTTAGTTTGAACATGTGGAAAGGAAGAGAAGCCCATAAAATATGAACCATGTTCTTCTTTTTTTACGTTTCTTTCCCCGTTTCTCTTCTTTTATTTACGCAAAAAGAGTGTTATTTCATTCTGAAAATAAAAATATATTTCAAAGTACCAAGTATAAGAAAGAGTTCTACTTACATTACAGACATACGTTGACCTTCAGCATCTTGCCTCTTGGACCAGCGGTTCTGCTTTCTGTCATCATATTGAGTTATCCTCTGCATGTCTGTCTACAATAACAAATAAAAAGGATTAAACTGTTACTGTACTCATTGAGTAAAAACTCAAATGTATGATATATTAAGTTCCCAAAACAAATATATAAGTTACATAGAAACTCTGAAGCACCTTGATAACTGGGATTGGAGATAATTGATACTCTCAAATGTCTGATGACTAAACTCTCTAATAAGTTATCGCAACCTTTCTTTATATTTATATTGAAGACTTTTTCTGTAGGAGCAGCTTTTCATTCCTAGAATTAAATAGAGGAGGTAGAAGTATAGCCTTTGACCAAAAAACAATTGGTGATTAATTAACTATAGTACTATATACTATAAACTATTATTTATAACTTTATTAAGTTGATGTTAATGAGCTAGTTGCATGTTCATTTCAACTGAAAGAGCATAAATGCAACCGATCAAACACACGCTTTATGTTTTAAGCACAAATAGTTGACCAGGTACTTGTATATACCTCTAGGTTTTCAATTTTCTAAAACAATATTATTTTTGCAGAAAATACTATAATACAATTTCAACAAGGGATGATAGATAATAATAAATGTTTTTTAAGTAAAAATACTTATAGTAAAATAAAGTTGTTTCTTTAAAATTTAATTATTTACTTAAAAGTATAAGTAATACATTACATTATATTTTATTTTAACATCGGAGTATTAGTGCAAACATTAGCTATATAAGTGGTCTCATGGATTGCTATTATAATCCCTTTTTGAATGCTTTGTTTTCATATAAAACAAATAATTTTTTTAAAAAATAATCGATTTAAATAACAAAGCGTGTGAAATAATTATAAAAAAATATATTTTTTAATCCAAAATAAATATATAATAAAAATACGAAACTGAGCTTGATTTTCATATGTTGTTGATAATTCTCGAAAATGTCAACATTTCTTTAAATTGTAATGTTTATAATAATAATAAGGTATAATGAATGAGTTATATTTATCCCTGTTAGAAGTGCTATATTCCAAATGGCCTAGGCACTACCTTCAAATTCTATTTCATCAAATGTAAAATACTCATTGCAGCTCCAAATAACAAAATTGTAACATAGTTAGTAAACTTAAATTATATAAATCTTGCAGTTTTTGTGTTGTACATTTTTAGGTATTTGTATAAATTATGCTTTTTTGTATGAACTTGGCAAAAAAAAACCACTACTTACTGACATAGATACCAATTTAAAAATCCTACAGTACATCAAAAGAAGCAACAAACTTAACACAGTAGAAAACTATGAGATATATAAAAACCATAAATACTATCTACAACATATTCTAAATGACAAAACACACTCACAATCAAATATTACATTTGAACACATAATTAACAACTACTCTATGAACAATAACACACCACAGAACAGAAATGCACCACAGACTCACACCAACACAACACACCTGAGCAACAGTCTTGTCAGTAATTCACAACATTGAATAATGCACTGTCCTAGCGCAAAACGCCTCTGCTGGATAAATTAGTAAGTAGTGGTTTTTGTCAAGTAAATACAAACAAGTGTAATTTAAATTATATATGGTAAGTATTCAAAGTGTATTTATGCTTTTACAAATTATGGTTTAATCTCCTACACTACTGTTGACAAATATTATTTCCTAGAATTTTATTTCATGGTTACAAACATAACAAGATGCTTTGGTTACCTGATAGTAGTGACCACTTCTGTATCCTGTTCTCCAGTCCAGTGGTGGTAAACTGCTTGGATTAATGCTAACATGAGGAGGAGTATAGTAGCCATATTGGTTTTCTAGAGGTTCTAATGTTGCTAGGCGATGTGTTGACAGTTTGCTAGGAGAAGTGTTTCTCAATGCAGGCCAGGTTTGATTCATAGAGCCTCCCGTTGTATGTCTTTTAGAAACATTAGTGGGTCCATAACTGGTGTTTAGTTTTGGGAAACCTAAAAAAGGGGGAAATGACTTGTCTTATTAAAATTGTATTCCAAATAGAATTAAGTACCCTTAGAGTACCTATTTGGTTTTTCACAAGTAATCTAAATTGTACAACTTTAATAAATTTATTTTTAAATTACAGATTTTCATCAACCACAGGGATGGTAAAATTATCTCTTACCATCTATTATATTATTCTATAAAAAATAAATATTCTTTGTTACTGACGAATATAATTATTAATACTGGTTATATTTGCTAATAATGAAATTTTATTTAATGATACATGGTAAATATAAAAAAAAGCAAATTAATTCAAAATAAGTTCTTTCTTGTATCTGTTTACCAACACATATGTTGAATATCATTCCTATGTATTATACTTGAAACAGTTAAAACAAGATGGGCTTTTTTGACTGTATGGGAGAAGTAAAGCAGCTCTAAGCTGACTCTCCTATACCACATTAATAGTTTGAAAAGTATTAATCATTATATATGTGAAACCTTCCTATTACCTTATATTCCTCTTATTTATTTGAATAATTTATATCTGCATAATTTTAATTTAAGCAATAATTTTGTATCTAGGCCTAAATTAGACTTACTGTGAAAGTCAAATATGATGAGACTTGAGGGACTAGTATACTTGACTGTTTAATGCCTATGCATGAAACATAACTGTATTTGACAATGTTGCTTAAGTCTAAATAAAAAGCATGTCTAGATAAAAAGCTATGAAAAACAAATTTAGTCTACTCATTTTATCAATCTGTGGCTAATTTGATAATTTTAGTGTTATAGTGGTGGAAAATATTAGTGACAACATTTACTTTGTAAATACTGTATAATTTTAAATGTAAACAAACTCAAAACAGAGTTTGAAAGTTTTTACTTCTAAATCTGACCAGCAGTGGCTCCAGCTGGTAGGCCCAGGCCTACCTAACTTTTTCATATTTATTTCTTTAAATCTCTGTCAATTGTGAATTTTAATAGTGCAACATTTTTATGTGTTAAAGTTACGAAGTATTAGATGAATTTCACAGCAGAGATAATTACTTTAAATCTATCTTAAAAGTGTAGTGTGGTGTAAAAGAACCAATGTTTGGTGACTCTCTAAGGAGTACGAACACGTTGAAAGATTTAACTGATTTCCATCATATATAGAGTTAAAACACATTATAACAATATTATTGACAAAAGAAAGAACATTCTCCACAATGAGAAGAATAATATTGAAGTTGAGCACTACAATGATTGGGAAGAGATTGGATAGTTTAAGAGTATTATCCATTGAAAAGGAAACGAGCTGTGAACTTCTCAGTCATACTGATTCTCTCGTTGATGAATTCGCTTCAATAAACTATGTACATATAACTGAGTTACATTTTAATACCAAGTGCTTTAAGTATTTATTATTACGTGCTAGGCTCTCCTTCTCTCCAATCGTAGGACACACAAAATCGTCACACCACTAAAACTACCATGCGAGGACATCCACTGGGAGAATCAGGTCAAGTATCTGGGAGTCATACTCAACAAAGGATTGACTTGCGACCCTTGTATTAGCAACATTTTAAAGAAAGCAACAATCAGATTAACACAACTATACCCTATGCTTTACAAAAGAAGCTGGCTTTTACTACGGGCGGCCACTAAGATATACTGATCAATTATCAACACCATACTCGCGTACATTTTACCCATCTGTAGGTAATTCACACACACACAGATTCCAGTTATTCTAAAACATGGTTTTGTGAATAATCACGAAGGCACCTAGATGCACAAGATTAACACCGACTCATACAAATTTGAAAGTGCCTCTCATCAAACAATGTAAAGAAGTTTGGATAGTCATAAACTAATGTAAAAGTGATTAATTATTTTTTCAAATTGTATTTAGCCTTGGTTAGTAACCAAACAATAATAATGACTTGACTGTAACTGACTTTTCAGTAAGAACTGGAACAAAGATGGTACTTTTCTTTTTCTAATAATCTATTTAGTGTCTGGATTTATTTTTAGGTAACTATCAATTGTAAGCTGGTAAAACTTGTATGGTGTAAACAGAGATTATTTAATGCAGACAAATTTAGAAAAAAATGTAGAAAAATTTAATTATTCAAAGAAAAAGTTTCTAAACAAATATTGTGCTCTATAGTTGATTAGAAAAAAAAATCTGAAGCCATTTAAATATTGGTGAACTTTCAATTCATTGACTATGAGATTTAGATTATACAATTTAAGGCTTAAGGTTAATTTCCCTATTTATTCTACGGCATTATCAATTTGAAAAAAAAAATAAATAAAAATATAAGTAGATTTTAAAAAATATGCAAGTTCACATTTTTTGTAAAATATGCTAACGTTTCAACAAATAAAAATGTATGCATCCTTATGTATATATTTATTTTTAAAAAGTTATGCAGCCTTAGGTGGTGCTAAGTTTCAATTAGGCATAATCCTACTTTAAAAACATATTTTGTTTGGTTTAAAAATGAACCACCCGAAATATTTATAATTAGTGATGAATTTTCAAATAATACATTGTTCTTGTATTCCATAATTGCCATTTTCTGGGTGAGTTTAGAACTTCAAGTATAATGGGCGTCCTATAAAGTAATTAAAATATTATTTTTGTTTTTAAAAACTAAAAACTTTAAAATTGTAGAGTGAAAGACATGGTTTTGATTATAGGAGGCCATGAAAAGCATTTTTAATACATATTTAAATAAGTTATATTGAATTATAAGTTATAAAGACCTTGTAAAACATTTAGGGTTCAAGACTTTTAAAATAAATCATAAAATATTTGCCTTTCAAATTCAAGTTGATTATAACAATTCTTATGTATTGAATTACATTCATTACTTACTGATGCGTTTCACAACAATCGTTTCATTTATGCCTCTACTGATTAAAACAAGCAAATTTAACTGATATTACTCGTAGTTTGTCAGTGAAAGTGAGGTTTTTTTGTTAAATATTGTTTCAAAAAAAAAAAAAAAAAATACTTAGATTGTTCTGGCTCTAAACAATGAAGTTAATTAGGTTTCTATAATTAGGTTAATGTTAAAAATATTTAGGGACGTTATTTTATTAATATTCAATCTTGTTTAAAATTATTTTTTAATCATTGAATATTAGTACTGCAAAATGTTTCAAGTTTCCTTAATCCAGATTCTTGTTTAAATTCATACTTGAGAAATTTTGCATCAAATTAAGGACATTATCAAGCTTCACCTTAAACTGTTTATTGCTGTATTACGTTATAGTTGTAACTAATAAACATTCTGCAAGTAGCCCAGGAGGAAGAAACTTTAGATGATGTTAAGTCTCATTCTATAGAAGAATTCTTCCAGGGTTTCCCAGAGATGGAATCCTGCTACTGTAGGACCTCAAGCCAAAAACTGTACCTTGAACCCTTATGGGAAAGTAAAATGGATCTGTTTAAGGAATGTAATCAAAAGTTTTGTACTGAGAACAGTAGTAGTGCTATTTGATCTTTGATTTCTAGGGTCATGTATAAGCTTAACATTGATCTTTACCAGCCAAAAAAAGATCAGTGTAAAACATACATTAGGTAAAAACTAGGAACTGTGTCTTATGAAGAATTTAAAGTATATACAAATAAGAAGATGAATCTAGGGCAGTAAAATAGAAAGATAAGGAAGGGGGTTGAATAGCGAATTATTGGGTTTTTACACAGTTGATGATCAAGCTGTTCTTGTATTAACTAGCATACTACAAAACTAAATTGGAAGTCAGTTGCTTTTTATAACTTGAGACCAATGGCAGATTAGAAAGTGATGTCTTTACTTATATTTTGTACAACAATTTTCAAAAAAAGAAATCGACGAAAAACAACTTTCTGAAATAATAATTTAGATGGGTGCACATATCAGAATAGGCGAGAGAAAGTTTCAAATGCACTACTAAAACCTTTGAAATATTAGTGTAATAATAATTTTTGAAAAATATCTAGAAGTGGGCCATAAACAAATGGAGACAGACTCGGTCCACAGTAAGATTGAGGACAAAAAAAGAAATTTTATATTCCTTTTGATTATGTAAAATCAGTTTGAAAAATAAGGACCAAACCAATGGAATTCAATGTAATAGTATTGTACCCAATTTTCTCAACTTTTCAAATGGTTACTACAATTGTGTACAACCAGGCTTAAAGAAAGGTGATTCCACAGTCTCTGTTGTAAGTGTTTTTTACTACTTTGACGGCTATATCTACTTCAAGTTTGACTTTGAAGTTCAGTGGCAAACACTTTCAAGAAGACCCAAGACAGTTGCTATTTTCAAAAATATAACTAATCTATAAAAGTCACAAATGAAAATGATGACAAGAAAGTTTGAAGATTTGGAGTATTTAAAAAAAGGTATAAATGAAGATTATCATCATTTATATGATACACTTCCCCATGAATGTAATAACTACACTGGAAAATTCAGCCATATTATAAATATTGTAAAGTATCATAGTTTTAGCCAAATAACTAAACAGTTTATTTTTTTCATTAGACATTTTAATAAAGGTAAAATTTTCATATTTGACCAGAACGCAAAACTTTTCTATACAAGGTCTATTACTTTCTAATAGCATCAGTTTGTGCACTTAAATGATTAACTTTTTGAATCATTAAAACTTTATTTTTCTTACAACTACATAATTGTTTTCTCTTATAAACCTTAATAAACCTTAATAAATTAAAGAATATTAAATATCAGAATATTAAAATAGTGTCAATATTTCAAAAGAAAATTGTGTATGTGTTCATTTTAAATATATATAATAAAATTATATTGAATGTAAAATGTCACATGTTGCAATGCAAAACATCTTGTTATCCCATAAGCAAGAGTATGATTGATTGTAACTGCAAAAAGTCTAGAGATATGCTAGGTTAAAAAAATCCTTACACTTGTGGTATTACTTGGCAAAAAACCCAATAAGGAGATGTGTTTCACACTGGGTCAGCGCATTGTTCAATCCTGTGAGTCTTGGACAAGACTGTTGCTCAGGTGTGTTGTGTTGGTGTGAGTCTGTGGTGTATTATTGTCATGGAGTAATTGTTAATTATATGTTCAAATATAGTATTTTATTGTGAGTGTGTTTTGTCATTTAGAATGTGTTATGGATAGTATCTGTGGTGTTTGTAAATCTTGTAGTTTCTATTAAATTTAGGTTGTTGCTTTTTTTTTATATGGTGTAGGATTTTTAGATTGAGGTGTCTACATTGGTGTGTTAGTGTATTTGTCCTTTATCATTACTAACACATTATTTAACATTAGTTAACATTTATCAAAATCATAAACCACATGTTTATTTATTGTTGAAATTTAAAGAGTTTGTTCATTTCTTGAAAAGTACACTTTTTTACGTGACATTTTGCTTGAGCGTCAAGGGTTTGAAAAATAGCAGGCAACATAAAAATTAATGACATTATAGTGGTTGGAAAATAATAAAAGAGGTTGAGGATTTTCAGTAAAATGAACACGTTTTTTTAGTATAAATAACTACAAAGGTATGATGTAGTAGTTTCATTATAATATAAATGATAATTACTGTCTTAGGAACTTATTATTACAATAAATATTTTTTGTTTATCTAGTAACAGCTTTTACTTCATTTTTATTTACTAAATAATACAGTTATAGCAAATTATTTTAAAAGAAATTATTTGTAAATATTTTCAGAATTTCTTTAAGACCTAGGGAACCTCTCCGTCTAAATGATTAAATTACAGAGAAAAATAAAGTATGATTACAGTATCTGTTACTAGTAACTCCTTTAAAAATCTCCTTAAAATTTTTTTACTTTATTTAAATTTAAGAATTGAGTCCTGAAACTCTAAAATATTTTAAAAAAAGTACTTTCTATCTAATAACTGTGCTTTAATAGTTATTGTACTGTTTAAAATAATGCCGGGTTTTTATCATTAAATTTTAAAGCTATATAAAATTAAAATTTATCAGTGTGACTGAGTGCAACAAAATATATTCAATTAGAAGTCCTTACAACTTTTTGCTTCTTACTTTTAGTGTTTTCTTTTTCCTTACTTTCTCACTCTTTAATATAAATCACAAAACTAATTTCCAAAGGTAAAAATGTGAAACTTAAAAGTAAATAGTTGTAATTAAAAAAATAATCAATTTTAATTTATGTACAGATTTAAAAATGTGATGGTTTTATAAAACTATTTTTTGTACGTGGTACAAAACATTAACTCACCAAACAAAGAGCTCTCGCTAAAAGAGTAATAAACGTTTTTATTTTCTAGTTCTTGTTGTTTTTCCTGAATTTGTTTTTGCACAAGAGCTGCCATTTTTAATTTCTGCTGATTTATTAAACGTAAAAAGCGTTCTCTGCCCTGTGTTACTTCAGGTACGCGTTTAGCACGGCTCATTAGAAAGACAAACTTCAAAAGACTATATCAAAGCTATTGATTGACATGGTCCGAGGACTTACCATAGGTTTGGCTTTGTCTTGCGTCGTTGACCCAGGCTGAGGTAAAGTTCTCTTCTTGTCTCTCTTGTAATTCTTCCTGCGACAAAACAGAATGCTGAAACAAATGTATAGATTTTATCAATTTTTTAAGTTATAAAATAAATCAATCATTGTTTTATTTGATTAACATTTATAAGATAAACAGTGATTAATTTTGATTTTGGTTCTAATTATGTGCTTTATTGATCTAATTTTATATTAAAATTTGTTAAAAATTATGATTTTAAAAATATTTTTTTAGTAACTAATTGTTAAATTAAAATCATTAGGAATAAAAGTTATTAAAATAAAATACCCTGTTTCTTGAAGGATGTGAAATAACTACTACTTCAAGAATTTCAAAACTCCATTAACTCCTGTAATGTAACTCCTATACATTACAGCTACTCTAAATTTGAGCAATATTAAACATTTTATAACTCTCAGACAAGTTTTGTATGTCTTTTCCTGGTTTTTATAGTTCTTTTCCAAGAAAACACATCACATTCTTCTACATTCTTGTACTGAACCATAGCCATTAATGGCCTTCGCTAGTAACAAAATTTTAAATTTTTAATGCTTTATGTATACTTTAATTTAATAATACTTAAATAGAGGCTTTGCTTCGTAAAAGGAGCAACTGTTTTGAAATGCGTCAGCAAGTATTCACTTGCGATTGTTTTAAAACGCCCTTACGTATTCACTTAGTTAACTATTATTTAATTTAAGTTTAATAAGTGAATTCAAGATGATTACAACAAGCAAACATTATGTATAGGTTTTAAGAGTCTTAAAATGTTAAAATATTAGTATATATGTTATTACATTTTTTTAATTTTTATTATTTTATGCATAATTGCATAAACTAAATTATATTTTTAATGTGTTTACTGATCTATTAACTTGTTGAATTTTTTAGATATTACAGTTAGAGGATTTAAATAGTTTGTTTGTGTTACATACATGGATAAGATATTATGTGTTGTTGACTTTTCCAATATTTTATATTGAGGTTAAACAATGTCTTCCTTGTTCATACTTAGTTTTATCACTGATGAAGCCAACATAGTTGCTGAATATATATTCTGATTAATAAATGTGTGTTGTGAGAAGAGTGTAAACCAGTCCCTATTTCTTATAAATTCACTCTCACAAGCTAAGCTTTTACTTAAAATATTTTTTAAAGTAATATAAAATTTGGACAACAATAAATACTTATAAAATAATTTTAAAAAATAACAATTCAAAATTTAAGGAAAAAGATAAGTATTGTACTTTGATAAACAAAATAAGATGTGACAATAAAATTGTATATATAGGTCAAAGGGACATAATTTAAAAACAAGATGTAAAAAACATATCTTATCATTTATAAATACCATTAAAAGCCTCATTACATGCATACATTTTCTAGTAAACAAACTACATCAATAGAACATACATAAATATAAAGAAAAATAAATGTCTAAATATTCTTGAAAATTTAGAAATGACTAAAAGTATATAATGAAAGAAACAATTCCATCCTAAGGAAAAAACTGCTACTAGATATAATATCAAGTTCTTTTTAAAATTCTGAAACAATTATTAATTTTAGTAGATCTTACTAAAGCTTGATATAGAGGCTAACAGAAGATAATTTTAAACAGTACTAAACAATATTTCTGGAGGTTGTCAGCAGTCTGAAAATGTGTCAAGTATAGTTAAAGTGATAAGTCTATGAATGGAAGATAAGCTTAGTAATATGAAATTCTTAGATGATTTTAGGAGTAATATATATATATATATATATATGTGTGTGTGTGTGTGTGTGTGTGTGTGTGTGTGTGTGTGTGTGTGTGTAGATATTTATAACTGATAAAATGCAAAAAGCATGCCAGTACATATTTAATAACTGTTTTAATATTCTGCTACAGAAATTTTCCAATACAGTAAGATTTTCTACAGTTATAAAATAGTATTACAATAAAAAATTAATAAATCATACATTCTATTACTAAATCTACTATAGTTAAACATATACAGAGTGTTAAAACCAAGAACATACTTTGAATGTTGTAAAAATAAATGGTTTATAACCAACTAGCTTGCACAGAAGCATATCTATACAACTAGAAACAAATATATAGTAACATTCTGAAGTAAGGTTAGACCTTGGTGCATAGAATCAATACAGGCTTTGTGATGATTACATTGGAAGTAAAGTCATGATTTGTTATTCCTGAACCTTGAATTTTAGTGTTAGGTGAATGGCATTTAATAAGCAATTCATTATTTTATCAATTCAATATTTTGGCCCATAAAACATTGTTTTAATTGTTATTTCCTTTTAAAATTATTCAATCTTCATTAAAACAAAAACCATAATGTTTTACAAGCCCCTTAAATGTTTAAATGAGTTTTTTGTTTAATAATTGGAGAAGGCTATTTATTAGCCATTTAAAGGTTATTTAATAGCCATTAAGAATAAAAATGTTTTGAAAATGAAAACCATCATATTTAAAAACATTTTTAATTTCCAAATGCTAACATTTTTCAAATTTCAATTTCACTTTCACCTCTTTTATCACTATATATTGGTTTGTCTATTGTAATTGTTTTATTGCAAAGTTTTT
This sequence comes from Prosapia bicincta, assembly GCA_036971475.1. Lineage (NCBI taxonomy): Eukaryota > Metazoa > Arthropoda > Insecta > Hemiptera > Cercopidae > Prosapia > Prosapia bicincta. The sequence goes on along the minus strand of JBAIZL010000005.1, from coordinate 44,963,972 downwards.
ATGGTGAATTATTATTTGTATTCATATATACCTACATTCATCTAGATTCTATGCAAATATTAGGATGTTAGAAAATTATTTTGCTAGCCAACAAATTTTAATTATTATACTTTTCAGTACCAGTACTGAAAATTAATTGCAATAGTACATAACTAGTAAATTGTAATACAATTAATTATTAAGGTACTTCTAAAAAAATAGTTTTTATAAAAGTCATTTTTTTCACAGAAATTATTTAAATGTTATTACAAGTAGGTAAAAATTATTACTGGAAAATTTTATAAATATTTTTTTACAATTTAATTTAAAAAGTTTTATTATAATTGCATCCCTATATTTTTATTAAATGGTGGTATTTTGTAGAATGTTCTTGTAAATTTTAGAAAGATATAAGAAAATTACACACACACACACACACACACACGTGTGTGTGTGCATGCACATGTGCATGTGTGTGTGTGTAAGAATATATATATATATATATATATATATATATATATGTGTGTGTGTGTGTGTGTGTGTGTGTGTGTGTGTGTGTGTGTGTGTGTGTGTGTGTGTGTGTGTGTGTGTGTGTGTGTGTGTGTGTGTGTGTGTGTGTGTGTGTGTGTGTGTGTGTGTGTGTGTGTGTGTGTGTGTGTGTGTGTGTGTTTGTGTAGAGTGAAAGAGATCTATGAAATCCTTTTTTATAAATACTTAAAATAATAACATTACCTGTCCAGTTTTTTGTTTGAATCTGGTTATTTAACTCTGACTTAAAACAGTTTTTACAATAAGAGAGATTATAAACACTCTAATGATCAACAAAGAGTATCAGACATTCAATTAATTTAATTCAGTGGTTTTCAACTATCATTACAATCTGGATCACTTTACAACTTTGATGTCCAAAAGTTTAACCAGATTCTACCTAACAGTTGGATATGGGTTCAATCAAGAGTGGGTTGGCAATGACAATACCATGTGTCAATAAATAACAGGTGACAATAAATTAGTGATAATAATGTGATTTCTTCATTTTATTCTCATTTTATGATAGTTAGAAACATTTTTGCCAGAGTTATGCAACCGAAATTTTCAATTAAATGTTTAAAGTTCATGCAAGTCAAGGAATTCAATTTTCATTATAAGTGAAATCGAGTATTAAATCAGAGATCTGCTATTGTTATTTTAATTCCATTGCCCCTTGAGAGCTTAAACTAAATTATCTTTGCATATATATATATATATATATATATATATATATATATATATATATATATATACACATAAAACATCACACTCACTTTGCAGACAAAGGCAACATCACAGCAATTATTAATTAATAATTAATTATTAATTATTATTAACAAACAGCCTAAATGACAAAATCAATGAATATCTAATAAATAATATAATGCAACTACATACAGATCCAACTGAGAAATACCACAGAACCATCAAAAAATTAATTAATACCTCCAAACACATTATCAGCAAAAACAAAAAATACCACCTAAAACAAATCATCGTAAAGCACCTACCCTCTGTGCTCTACATAAAACTCACAAACCCAATGTCCTTATCCAACCCATCATCAACTACTAAAATGCCCCTGCACATAAAGTAGGAATATACATGGACAAAATAATCAGATAATCTATTAACTTGAACACACAGACATATACAGAAAAAAACAGAACAAACCTCATAAATAAAATAAAAGACATAAACATACCACACAATTCAACACTACAATCACTCAACATAACAAACAAGTAAACTAACATACCTGTATCCAAAACTCTAAACCTCCTAAAGACCCAATTAATGCTGAGCAACATACCAAAAACTTACGTTACTGAAATCCTAAAAATCCTCCAATCCATCACCAAATAAAACTATATCATCCACAACTCAAATTTCTATTCACAACTAGATGGCCTACCCATGGGAAGTCCTATCAGCAGTATCCTAAGTAAAGTTTTCCTACAACACATAGAAAACACCAAGATACTCACATGGTGAACCGAGGATTGTGCTGAATGAATTTGGTTTTCAATGAGTTTTTTTGGGTATCCTCTTCTCTGGAAGGCTGTTGATATCTTTCTATTAAAATCTTCCAATTCCCTATCATTCGAACAGATTCTCTTACCCCTGATTGCTTGACTGTATGGAATGGATCGTTTTATGTTTATTGGGTGGTTGCTGTCGAAATGGAGATATTGTAGGTGGTTTGTAGGTTTGATGTGAATTCCTGTGTTGATATTTCCATTCTGGAGTGTTACCTCTACATCCAAAAAGGTGATGGCTGATGTAGATTCCTCGACCTTGCTGAGTGGAAAGTTGTTAAAACCGGCATCAGTGATCACTACCCAGTTATCACTTCCCTCAACCTTGATGTCGATTCTGGACCCCAAAACAACAAATCGTGGACCTTTCGCAAAGCTAATTGGTATAACTTCACAGAAACCCTTGAAACTCATTGCAAACAAATACCAGCCACCCAAAATTTGGACAATCTCGTTCAAATTTTCACTTGTGATATACAGAAAGCAGCAAAGCTCTCTATCCCAAGGGGAAAGAGAAAGAACAATTGGGTGCCCTATTGGAAGGATCGTAATATTGACACCTTGATTCACGAAAGAGATATGGCCTGTAATCAACTCGAGAAGAACAACAACGTTGTAAATAGAAAAAAGCTATTAGACATCTGTAAAAAGGTTGAAGAGGAAATTTCCACCTGCAAACGCGACAAATGGGCAGATCTCTGCAACAGGCTAGATCCTAGGAAAGATCATCAACACTGGAAGGTGATCAAATCCCTTGATACAGGCAGCATCCTACAAAATAATGGCCCCACCTCTAATATTATCACAGACAATGGTAAACCGTCCAAAATTGACAAAGACGCAGCCAACATGCTGGCCACACACTACGAGAAAGCAAGCAGACTGAGGTTCTAAAACAAAGACAGAAAACAAAGGAGAAACTACAAGCAAGCCATACAAAAAAGCAAACGTTTTGAGCAAAAAGACATCTTCACTGATGAGCTCACTTTGGAAGAACTCGAGTGCGCAATCCGTAACCTCGAACCCAAAAAGTCTCCAGGTATAGATCTTATCTTCGGCCAAATGGTTAAATACTTTGGAGCGTCTGCCAAGCTTACACTTCTCCAAATCTTCAACTTATCTTGGAAATCAGGCAAACTGCCCATTATATGGAAGAAGTCTGTTATTATACCGATTTTGAAACCAGGTAAAGATGCCACCAGCTGTAAGAATTACTGGCCTATCTCCTTAACCAGCATCCTGTGCAAACTAATGGAAAGAATCATCCACACAAGAATCATGAACTGGTTAATCGATCGTAATATTTTACACTTCTACCAAACAGCATTTAGAGCCGGGCACAGTACAGTAGACCAACTTTTTTACATGGTTCAGTCCATCATCGATGGACTTCAAGAAAAACCCCACAAAAAGACTACCGCTGTCTTCCTTGACCTCTCTGCAGCGTTTGATAGAGTCTGGAGGCAAAAACTCATTGTGATTTTACACAGTGCTGGCATCAATGGCAACTCATTGCTCTGGATAAACGATTTCCTCAGACAAAGAAAATTTGTTGTGAGAGTTAATGGAAAGTATTCCAAGACGCACAGATCGTGGGCGGGAGTCCCACAGGGATCGGTAGTCAGCTCTCCGCTCTTCCTCATGTATATGAACACCATCCATGAACACATATGCAATGAGGCTAAAATTGCCTGCTATGCAGACGACTTCGCTATCTGGCATACACACTCTGATATCTCAGTCTCTGAACAAGCCTTAAATACCAACCTGCTTGGCATCGAAACCTGGGCTAAAGACCTTAAGATCCTTATTAACCCTGATAAATCCAAATCTTGTGTTTTCTCAACAGACAGAACAGGCAGACTCACCATCCTAACATTAGGCACCACATTACTACCATCAAACAAGTCACGAACCCCAGATACCTTGGTCTCACACTCGATGCGGAACTGAGATTTACTAAGCACACTGAAACAGTTTCAAAGAGAGCTCTGAAAAAACTCAGCATCCTGAGCAGACTTTGTGGTTCAAACTGGGGTTCCAAACCAAAGACACTCCTAAATACTTACACAACGCTCATCAGACCAATCCTTGAATACGCAGCACCAATCTGGGCTCCAGCATCTTCATCCTCGAAAGTCGACTCCGTCCAGTATAGAGCCTCCAAAGCCATCATTGGAGCCGTCTCATCTACAAATAATTTGAAAGCTGAAACTGAATGTGGCCTAACCCCATTGGAAAATCGGAGAAAATTCACTACAGTGAAATTCACAAACAAAATCAGGAGCAATCACGAACAACATATCTCAAAAGTCACCTTTCGGAACTGGTTGGAAAAAACCAGGCTAAAAAGATCTTCTACTCTCCAGTACGACAAAAACATCAGACAAGACATCAACCTACAGCACACAAGCCTTGACATCTTTCAAGAACCCAGGTTCCCGGTCAAACCACCCTCCTTTGTGGATATAAACTTGAATCTCCTCGAACCCTGCTCCAAAAAAGAGCCTCAAGAAACAATCAAGAGGAAAGGAATGGAAACTATTGCCAAGATTTTAAAACCACACTTGGTCGCTGCTTACACCGACAGTTCTTTGAATTCTGACTGCAATAGAGGTGGATCCGGAATCTTTATAACCTACCCTGATGGCTCAACTTCCAGACACAAAATTGCAGCAGGCAAAATCGCCTCCAACTTCACAAGCGAACTCATCGCAATCAAAGAAGCTCTGAGTATTTACCTCACTTGGCCAACACTCAACCCCTCTGATGACATGGTAATCACGGACTGCAGATCTGCTCTTCAGGCCCTCCGAAAAAGAAATACAAACCTCGCCCAAAAGATCAATACCCTCCTGTCCTTAATTGAGGAAAAGAAGAAGCTTTGTACACTTCAATGGATCCCGGCACACGTCGACATCAAAGGGAACGAAGAGGCCGATTCTCTGGCCAAGGAAGCGAGGACCATCGAACCAGCCCCCGTGATTACAACATCTTCCGACGTAAATGCCGTTGCAAAACAGAAGCTCTGCCATAACAACCAAAGAAAATCATCACTTCCCGAGCTTAACTTCGACAGGGAAATAACAAAAACAATTGCTAGACTGAGGACAATGCATCTCAAAGACATGAAAATCGTGCCTGATGGATCAAGAACATACCCTGAATGTAGGCACTGCCCAGGGATACAGCTTGATCCCGATCATCTCTTCAACTGTCCGTCCATCATTGCAGCACTATTTAAAATTGACTTAAACTGTTCTAGGGAGACCCTTTATACGGACAAAGCTGCAGATGTGGCCAGTGCAGTGCTTCACGCCTTTGGACCCGTGTAACTGTGCTCTCTCTGCCTTTCTCTGAACACTTCTTTTCTTTTTTTTATTGTTTTTATTGCACTTGTCACATGACAACAACAACAAACAACAGTTATCCGTTGCCAGGTGCCCGGTCCAGCCCTACTGCACTATTCGTTTTGATTAGTCAGTTAGAGTATCTTTGATTCACATCAGTCAGTTGTTTTCATCAACTTTAAAGCAAGCAACATTTTTTAATTCATGTCAGTATTTGAAAATGAACATGATAGTTCGCAAGAAAATCAATGAAGGCAACAAAATACAATGAATTCTAACTCATGGTAGTTTTCTATTTTAACTCATATGATGTTTGCAAGATGATTTTGCCACAACATTCTATGGGAAACCAATTTTGGGTCCGATCTTTTGTGAAAAACCTCAGAAGCTTATAAAAAATATTCATTTCTTCCATTTGCAACATACATACAGTATAATTACTTAAAATCCATCATTTTTTGAAAAAATCAAATATCTTAATTTTTGTTTATCTGAATGGGGGAGTGGTCCCAATTGATTCTGAGAATTTGAGTTCTATTATTTAAAGTATCCCCTTGTATTATAGTCTCTCTCTCTCTCTCTCTCTCTCCCTCCCTCTCTCTCTCCCTCCCTCTCTCTCTCTCTCTCTCTCTCTCTCTCTCTCTCTCTCTCTCTCTCTCTCTCTATTATAGATATATAATAACTTAGTTTCTTAATATACTAATCTTCATTTCTGTCAGGAGTATTTCTACATATTTGAGTACATTTTTCTGCATTTCCTAACATTACAATATTTTCCTCTGTTGATGCATTATGGAATGACTCCATTTGTAAACATAATCCATACTGTTTGCCCAAACTTTGAGTATGTCTTTATATATTGTTAACCACACCCTAAACTATTTGCAGACCTTGCTTCTTATTGGTGCACACTTACTCTTGCTTCTCACTTCTAACTACTTAATAATTTCAAACTTTTAAATACAGTATAACGTTTGACTGTGTGTTTATTTGTTCATTTATTACATTTTCCTTATTTAACTTTGGTTTAGAAATTTCTAAAATATTTAAACATCTGCCTTTATTACCATAATGTAAAATCTTCATGGTATTTTTTTGTTTCTTGCTGTGTATGGCCCTCTTTAAACAATTATGTAGTATAATTCAAATAGTTTTCTTGAAAATATGTTTTAATTTTAAAAGCTCCTGTATATGTAAATTTAAGTATGTATATATATATATATATATATATATATATATATATATATATATATATATATAGAGAGAGAGAGAGAGAGAGAGAGAGAGAGAGAGAGAAAGAGCGAGAGATTTTTTGGACTAGGAGACTGACAAACTTACCTTGGTAAGAGTCCACTCTGTAGTCTTGAAATAGAAACACATAAAATCACTTAACCAATGATATATTTCAACCATACAGTGGTCTTTGTCAATCAAAGAGAAAATACAAAAAGAAATATGAGAGAATGAAATAAAATAAATATAAGTTATAATCACAGATTGTGTAGATTAGAAATCAGATGTCACAGATAAAAGATAAATATATATTGTTTCCATGAGCATATGAGTGATTATAGTTTATATAAGTCTGTCGGGGAAAAGAGATTGGAGACATCTGATGAGGCTATTATACCAACCAAAACTAACCTAAAAAAAAAAAATATATATATATATGTATATATATATATATATATATATATATATATATATATATATATATATATATATATATTGTAATCCTTAGATGAATTTCTTTTTCTAGTTTTATATATACACAATTAAATGATACTTTCATAAATATTAATTTTTTATTTTAGTTTTATTCATACATTGATGCTTTTCACTGATTGGCAGTATCAGCATTATCATTATTTTCTAAGTACTTTATAGTTCTATGACTATACCTGGACTCTGTTGAAAAGCTTCAATGTATGAAGGAAACTAAATAAAAAATTCTTGTTTATGAAAGTGCCATTTAATTGTATATATATATATATATATATATATATATATATATATATATATATATATATATATATATATTTTGCAATATTAATCATAAGTGATAATACGTTTATCATAATTTTGTTTATTTTGTAACATTAAAACATTATGTCCTAAATGATATAATCCCTCTATTCTTTTATCACAAAGTGCAGAGAATATTGAGTTTAATTTTGGTTATTAATCAAACTAACAACTTCTAGAGCACAGTAAATTAGCTCTAACAAAAAATTATATGACTCATTCCCTTTATTTTAATCGCTTCTCTGTTGTATAATTAATATATTTGTTATCTAGTTGTTCAATTTCATTGTGTTAAACAATGATCATATAAACTACCATGATGGCTAATGATAGTGATAACATGGTAATGATAATAACATGATAATGACTAACAATGTCTCATTATATATGATAATATAAACATAATTCTATAAATTAGAGTGTCATTTGAATCTTAAATAAAATAATTATCATAATAAATAACCATAATTATCAAATGGTTTTTAGACAAAGTATTAATTCCGTTTTTAACTAGAAGTAAAACATTTCTCAAAAACATTGAAATATTTTATTTTAACTTTAATACAAACTTGAGATATTAAATGTTCCGAACTTAAGAGAATGAATTTATTTTTTATTGATCAAACCCATTCTTGGAACCAAATTTTTTTCTGTTTTGATATTCCTACAGAATGGTTTCTATATTTAAAGACTGCTGAAAATCCTAAAATAAATTTTTCTTTAGATTAATAAATAGATTATATGGCAGAGCCTTCCCAATAAAGTTTTTAACACTGTTATGATAAAAGAAAAATTAATAATATATTATAAAACCTTGTAATACATATTATAATAATTATTATCTTTAAAAATAGTAAAATGTGTAATCAGTTATGTTACTCACTGAGAGATTTAACATTCAACAAATTTAAGATCGAAAATAAAAAAAGAACTATTATACACTACACATTACAACAACAACAAACTATGTGGAAACTATACAAAGGTTGAATACATAATCAATTTTTTTTATCAACTTTTAAATTATTTGTTCCTTAATAACCTTCTCAGTCGTTTTTCTTTAAAAATATATTATGTTTTTTTTTGTAATTCAATTGCTTTTATATTACCAAATTCAGATGTAATATTTTTTAAATTTTACTTTAAACAATCATTTTAAAACTTAAAATTTATCTTTTATAATAAAAAGCTGTTTTCATAGGTCTATAATTATTAAGTGGCAAACATTAAAGCCAGTGTAATAGGTGAGTAACCCAAATAAGTGAAATACAATAATGTCAAAAAAGCTCTCTGGATTTTTTAGGTCAATATTTGTATCATCTGAACTCAGAATATAACAAATTGAATTCTCAAACCTAATTTTAAAAATAACCAGCTGAGGAAACAGCAAAGGGCTTCTGAGATTAACACCCCCCCCCCCCAAAGGATTAATACATTTCTTACTTAACTTTTATAGGCTAAAAAATTACTTTAAAATTACCAGTTTTGTAAACGATTTCATATTAATTTCTTAAATTCTCTTAAAATGAAATTCAAATATTATAAGTCCAATGTAGTTTACGAATAGAACAAGTTGAAGTAAGAACACTGCTAATATGTTTATAATGTCTGTAAAAAAACTTCAGCGTGTATAACTTAATATGTCAATGGCGCTATATTTAAGAAATAAAACCTTAAAGCTTTAATAAACCAAACTACAGTTTTTAATAATTTTTCTGTAAACTCTTAAGTGTTTTTACAAAAAAGTGTAAATAAATTAGATATTTGTCTTACTAGAACCTTTTTTCTAGAAAATTACAAAATTTTTGTTTGTTTTTTTATAATTAAAAAATGATTTTTAACATAAATTTTATCATGTAAAATAATTACATAGTAATTATATTAAATTGAAGAGCATAGATTTTTCCGTAAGAAATAATTTTATTACATACTGTATCATGTATGTAAAGGTATATGAAAATGGTGATTATTTTTATCCTAGCAAAAAAAGGGGTAATAAAATGTCTAATTTGTTATAAGAAAAGGTCTATTTTAAGGGCTAACATGTTATAAATTTTTTAAAAAAATCAATTCATCTTGTATTTTTCATCCAAAAATTGTCTCAATAATTATTTTGGAAATGAACTTATTAGGCAATTGTATTTTAATGTTTGTAAAGTTTTCAACATACACTTCTCTAAAGTCATAACCACTAAGGCTATTTCTACAATAATAACATTATTTAAAATATTTTTAGATATTTACAAAATTACAAATTATTTAGTTAAAAAATTAAATAGATATCACTATTGTGATAAGACAGAACTTTGAGCTGAGTGCAGTGATAAAATGTCAATTGAAAATAAATAAGTATCATCTTTGTAGAATTCTCAGTTCACATAGACAATTCACATTATGTACACCATTCTGAAAACAACTATTTTAATGTAAAAACAATAACAAATCGCTGAACTGAAAAGTTTCCCAACCATAAGAATGGAAAAACACACAAACAAGGACACCAATGACGCTATGTGAATTGAAAAGGTTAGACACCTGACAAAATTTCACATGTTTAAAAATTAACGAAAAACTAATTAAATCCAAGGAATAATGTCACTTCTATCACAGTATCTCTCAATTCATATAAAATAGAAAGGTACTTGCTGTTATAACTCACACATTGATGTAATCTAAGAACAACCATAGGCTAGTTAATACTAGTCTTTTGATATTATAGAATTTGCAATTACAATATTCGGATTAACATTCAGTTTGGCAACAAGGAATAGGTAAATATAACAATCGAAATGTATTATTGTACAAAATGAAAGGCAATAACTACTGATGTAGCTCACTCCTACTTAGATATAGATCACGGTAAACATAGTTTATTTTCTGGATCTTTTTACATTGAACAGACAGACAAGTCATTTTATATTTTTAAGCTGAAAGTATTAATTTTACTTTGCCTATATTAATTTCCAATTCTACTTTAATTATTATTAATTTAATTCAGTACTATAGTTTCACAAATTACATACCAAATTAAACAGTGGAATTTTCTAATTAATATGATATATGATACAAACTAATTGAATAGTATTTTTGATGTTAAATATGTGATTAAAAAAAATTGTCACTCAAACTAGCTAGTCATTGAAACAATAAGAATTCAGTTTGATTTATTTTAAAGTACAGTAATTATGTTAACTTTAATGTTAATAGGTGGATGTTAGTTTTATTGTTTGTGATATATGTGTTGGTTTCATGATTTCAAAAATGGACATTACTCCATCAAAACTCAAAAAATTTAATGGACTTACAGATCTTACTTCTATGACAGAAAGATATATATATATATATATATATATATATTTTACAGTATGTGTAGTTATATCAAGCATGTCAAAGATTCTTAACAACATCTTAAGAAACTGAATCTTCACAAAAAAGGAGAGGAAAATGTCAACACAAGTGAAAAACTACACCAAGAACCGATGAAATTCTAACAAAAATAATAAAACTAACCAAAGAAACATAAGCTCAAACCTTAAAAAAAATTTATTAGGAAGGGATTTTGATATTAATAGTTCAATTGTATACTGTCTCTTGAAATATGACCAGAAGGCAAGAAGGTCAATGGATAAACCTTCTTCTTTAAGTACTAAAATAGGAAACATTCTAAAAGTATAACCATGGACTGCTGACAAATGGAAGAACACAAATTTTAGTAATGGAGCCAGTATAACCGTGTGGGGTTTCAAAGTGATGGTGGTCCTTTACACTTGAGCATGCAGAACAAACTATAAAAAACCAAAACTACAAAACCAATACTAACTAATATTTTTTTGCAGACGGGTTTCACACTAGGTCAGTGCATTGTTTAATGCTGTGAGTCATAGACAAGACTGTTGCTCAGGTGTGTTGTGTTGGTGTGAATCTGTGGTGTATTATTGTTCATAAAGTAATTGTTAATTATGTGTTCAAATTTAGTATTTGATTGTGAGTTTGTTTTGTCGTTTAGAATGTTTTCTGGATATTTCTTGTGCTGTATATATATCTTATAGTTTTCGGTTCTGTTTAGTTTGTTGTTTTTTATATAGTGTACGATTTTTAGATTAGTGTCTATATTGGCGTATGTGTGTAGTTTGATTTGGGTTTGATTCGTTTTTAATGTCTTTTATGTGTTCCTTGTATCGTGTTATAAAGTTTCTCAAACAGGGAGAACTGATGAAGATCGCCATGGAGCAATCAAAAACATTCTGTCTCAGTAAGTTTTTAATAATTTGCAAAATAAATTAGAGTTTGGATAGTCATAAACTAATATAAAAGTGGATAATTTAGAGTCACCGCAAGTAATGGTCTACAAAATTCAAGAGTTTAGTAATATATATATAAAAAAAAACCTGAAGATGTACAACACAAACTGCAAACTATAAAACATTTTTTATATGGAGATGACCTAGTTAGTCCTAGATGGACTATAGCTGGGAAATACAGTGAACTGTATGCCAGTAGTTGCTTCTGTAAGAAGTCCCAAATTACACTGCTCAATAAAAACAAATACACTAAAAATAGGCCTCTTGAGGGCATTAAACGAGTTTAAAATTTTAAAAATGAGAACACCTTAACAGACTGAAAATCAACCTATGGAGAACATATAAACAAGAATAGAAAGAATCAGTGCAATTTTAAAATTGACAAATTCTTAAAAATTAGAATTTGAGGCACTGGAAAAAAAAGGAAAATTTGGTGTTCAGCTAGGATTATGTCTAAAGGCTTTAAAGTCTTTATAAAAGTTACAGTAAAACATCATTATAACGAACGCTATTAAACCAGATGTTGGTTATATTGGACTGCATTTTGATAACACCATCCACCAGGAATGTAAACAGGTGTTGCACAATTCCCACCAGTGTAACGTTTGTTATGTTAATAAGTAGGTTAAAGAAGGAGGGGGTTGGGTGATCTGTCTCGCAACACTAGATGCAGGTTGGAATTTGGAATCAGGGCTTTTTATAGAAGGCTGGATTTTAGGAGGGGTATCTATAAGGCAGGATGTTTAATGGGTGGGGCAGTAAGAAAGGTGTTTTTGTTCTGGAGGATTGTTTATATTTGCTTAATAGCAAATATGGTTGTCTTAATATGGTTAATGGTTGTCTTTTCTTCTCTACATTGAGATCATTTTACATGCAAGATAAATAGATGTAGTGTTACAGAAAGTGTAGAATGTGCATATGTGCTCAACCTATTATGATGTACAAGAACATAAAAACTGTTACATGCTACTTAGAGCTGTATAACGTGGATGATAATTTTTACAAAATTACTTGAAAATAAGACAAACCTAAGGTAACACATGAAAAATGTGTAAAGGCTTCTCTGATATTGTCTTTTATACTATCTGCCAAGTGCAACCCCCCACCCCCTAAAATTCAAAAGAACTGTAAATAAAGTAGACATATGAGTAATATTTATAATACTGACTTATCAAGTGTTGACAAATGTTTTTCAAACAAACCAAAGAGTCCTTGGCTTGATAGGGGACTTCTGTTCCTTAAAACAAAAACAAAACTCTTAACATTAATCTGAAGACCTCTTTACTAAATAAAAGAAAACCATTTTTTGTCACTGTTATTGAATTTTATCTTACATTAACAGTGAATATGCAAACTGATTTTAATTGCTATAAATAAAACCTACATATGTCTTTAATTTGTTTTTTCTTCTTATTTAACCTTAAAATATTTTCTCTGTTTTATTTGTGATACATTTTTGCTTAATAATGGACTTTCATTAAAATGGACAGCCCTCTTTCCCAACAAGTCCATTATAATGGGGATCTACTGTTCTAAATTTCATGTTTTTACTTACTTCATTATAATGGTTTACTGCCACTCCTGATACTAACATATCCTGACTGCTCCAAGACCTCTTACTGCAAACACATGACATCAAACTTAAATAAGTTACATGTAAATTTTCTTATTTATATACATATAGGCCTATCTATATAACTACATCAAAATACAGGATAGGATATATATATTCTCTTTTTATTTTATTTTAATTTTTTTTAAGCATTTTAGAAGGAACTGAAAGAATATCCAACAATATTGACTCAACACAAATGCTTAGTAATTTGCCTTGTTAACATTAGGCTTTGGGGTTATTAAGTAATTTGATATGGTAGGCCTACATTAGTATATTACCATCTCGGCTTTTTGTTATAAACTGAGTGGCCGGAAATCAATTAGTTTAATTTAAAAAATCCCTCAATAGCTCTAAAATAAAGAGTAAAGTTATCTAATTAAAGTTCATTGGCCTCACTTTTATAAGGTAAGAACACTGTATTTAAAAGGTTATGTTCCATTACATCAGCGGTTCTCAACCTGGGAGGCGCGCCTCCCTGAGGCAGCGTAGAAGAATTCCAGGGGAGGCTTCAACAAATTTTTTAAAAAATTGAATTTGATGTTGGACACAAACATACAATCATTGAAATTTCTTTATAGCTTAATAGAGCTATAAAGCTCTATTTCTTTACTCAATAAAATGTAAGTGAGCGTCTGTCTAGGCGTGAGAAACTAGCTGTGACTCAGCATAGCAGGGTTTTTGTTTATTAATAGCGCGTCTGCCACAGTCCCACTCCTGTCCACCACAAGCGCTACTTGTCACACAGAATCCAGTTGTGCATTCTCCTCCGCCTGTGAATGTAGCTTTATTGTAATTATTATAGCGATTGTGTTGTTAATTGTCATCGCCATAACATTGACAAATATTGTGTTTTAGTGGTAGTTGCTATTAAAATAAATAAATCAGTACCAAAGAAAAGACTCTACAGTGATGACTATATTAAATATGGGTTTACATTTATTGAGAAAAACGGTAGTCATTTACCTCAGTTCGTATTTGTCATGTAGTTCTGAGTAATGATGCAATGCGACCTGGACGTTTGGAACGCATTTGACTACAAATCACGCTGCCCTGAAGGACAAACCTACTGAATTTTTCATTTTTAGGGAAAGTTGCCTTAAGAGAATGAAACTTGATTCCAGTGGAAGTTTTCGAATGGAAATTGAAAAGGCTGTTGAGGCTTCTTACAAAATTGCCTTGTTGATAGCTAAAGACAAGAAACCCCACACAATCGGTGAGTCCCTCATAAAACCTTGTTTGCTTACTGCTTGTGGTACTGTGCTCGGTGAAGACAGCTACAATAAAGTTGCCAAAATTGCTTTATCTAACGACACAGTCAACGTAGAATTGATGACATGGCTATTGATTTGAAAAATCAACTTGTGCAAAAGCTAAAAAACTCCCCATTCTTTGCATTGCAGTGCGATGAAACAACAGACATTTCAAAACAAGCGCAGTTGTTGTTTTACTGTAGATATATAGATGAAAAGAAATTCCTTGAAGAAATACTGTTTTCAAAAAATCTTGAAACAACCACTAAAGCAATCGATGTATTTTCTGCACTTGAAACATTTTTAGAATCTAATAAGCTTCCCTGGGAGAGAGTTATTGGAATATGTACTGATGGAGCTCAAGCGTTGACAGGTTGCCGATCAGGATTTATTGAATTGGCTAAGAAAAAAAACCCTAAAATAATTGGATCCCATTGTATCATCCACAGACGAGCTTTGGCTTGCCAGACTCTCCCTGAATCACTTAACGCTGCTTTGAACTTAGCAGTTAAAGTAGTGAATCACGTCAAATCCAGTGCTTTGAACACCAGATTTTTTCGAGTGTTGTGTCAAGAACTGAACAGTGATCAAGAAACACTTCTCTTTCACACCGAAGTTCATTGGTTGTCCAAAGGTAATATGCTTGCAAGATTGTTCAACTTGAAATCAGAAGTTGAAATCTTTTTGATGAGTTCAAGTGAAGAACTGTACAAGAAATTTACAGATTACAAATTTATCTTTTACCTGGCATATTTGTCAGACTTTTTCGAAACAATAAATCTTCTGAACCTAAAGCTACAAGGTCAGAAAAGTATTTTGAAGAACTATGATTCAATTAAGAGTTTTGCTGGGAAGATAGCTCTTTGGCAACGCCACCTCCAGATTTCGCAGCCGAACTTTTCTTCCTTTCCAAAATTAAACAACCTCTTCGATGATACCCAAAGTCTTCTAAAAGACCTAGTAAATGAAATAAAGGACCTAATATCTGAGCATTTGTTGTCTCTGAAGAACAAAATCGGAGCCTATTTCCCAGATATACGGGAATTCAAGTTAACAAGAGACCCCTTTCAAATCAACATTGATATACTTCCTGATCACATTCAAGAACAAACGATTGACTTGCAATGTGATTCCTAAGCTAAATTGGATTTCCCAAACATGGATCTCGAAGATTCCTGGCTACTATATCTTCCTGTTTACCCAGAAGTAGCAATGGAGGCAGTCAAGTTGCTTCTACAATTTCCATTAACTTATCTATGTCGACAGGATTTTCAGCCCTGGCTAATATAAAATCTAAATATCGAGCCAGACTAGATGTGGAAAGTGACCTGCGATGTTCTTTGTCAAAATTTCATCAAAACATACAAAAAATAGTTAACGAGAAACAGTGCCAGCCCTCACACTAGCACTACAAAAGTAGCGAACATTTTTCTGATTACATTATTGATATTTTGTTGTGATTTTTTCGATGATTTGTGTAAATAAAATTTGTATTTGAGCAAATATGATTTTATATTCCTTACCCTTACTAGGGTATGTCTAGCCTAAGTTCAAAGTCATTTTACTTAAACATAATGTAAGTAAATTTATCATATATAAGTCTAAATTAACTTAATCCGTAAAGGGAGGCGTGACCTCACACCAAAGTGTGAAGGGGGGCTCAGAGCCTAAAAGGTTGAGAACCCTTGCTTTACATTATGAAAATACTAAACAAATTTCTGTTTAGAATTACAAATTAATATAAAAAATATTTACTGATAGGGAAATAGAATAACAAGGAGTGGAACATTATTCAAAATTGTTTGAGAAGTACTCCTTTAACATTTCCTTGAGATCAGTAAGGGGTAGAAAAAATTAATCGAGAATAAGATTATGACAATGATCAATAAAGCCTTGAACCTCATTGAATTTTTTTTGCCTTTGCGGTTTTCCTATGATTTTTTGTGACTAGCCATGACTAAAGAACAAATAAACTGGCTTGATACAACCTCAAAGACAAACCTAGATTCTCATACAAAAAAACCTCAAATTACCAATATGGCACTCAGAACACTAGCTATAGAACAGAAAATATCAACACTCAAAAATGTGTAAAACCTTTGTAATTAGAGAGTACCCAACATTATAATAAACATGCTTTAATTGTTAATAAAAATGTTTTGACTTCAAGACAAAAATTGTACTGAATGATTAAATGAACTTAGGCCCGTATTACACTGTAAAATGTTTTATCAAAGATCTTTTATAAAAGACGTTGTCAATCTTTTATAAAAGATTTGAAGAGTAATTCTTTTATAAAACATTTTGGACTGGTACTACACTGTGAAATGATCTATGTCAAAGAAGGTACCTACTTTTCATTGTTAAACATTTGAATTGTCGCATTTTATAGTTGAAAGACCAAATTACAATGGATGATGAAGAATTCTATTATTGTGCAACTATTCTTAGTTCTGTCATGTTATTATCACTTTTATTGAAAAAAAGACAACGTCATCATCGCCGTGTTTGGGTTAGACCATGGGTCGCAAGACGTAATGATAAAGGAATTCATCAAAACCTAATAAAGGAACTGCTGAGTGAAGACCAGAGAAGCTACATAAATTATTTGAGAATGGACAATAATACTTTTGCGTATGTTGCATCAAAAGTAACCCCCTTTATAAAAAAACAAGACACTCATTTAAGAACTTCTATAAGTGTTGAAGATCGCCTCATGGTCACTCTGAGATTTATAGCGACTGGAGAGAGTTACAAAAGTTTGCAATACAGCACACGAATACCTCAGTGCACAATATCTAAGATAATACCTGAAACATGTGAAGCAATTTATAAATCACTTAAGGATGAGGTTTTAAAGGTAACAACAAATTATTTCTGGAAACAATATTTATTATTACATTATAGACATAAAACGCAAAAAGCACATAATTGTTATAAATCAGTATTTTCTACAGCTGTAATTGCTATATAACTGCTATATAGATTTTCATAGCATTCATATTCAGAAATTAACAGTTTTGTTGTTTCCACAGACCAAGTATACTTCGTATTTGTAGCCATTTCTAAAAACATAACCTCAACTTCAGTACCTCAACTTTTATAAAAGATAATGCCAACCTGTTAAATTTGATAAAAGAAATTTTATAAAAGAAATATTTTATAAAAGATGACCTATTACACTATCAAAGATGTTTGTCAAAGAACTTTTATAAAAGATCTTTGATAAAACATTTTACAGTGTAATACGGGCCTAAGTGTTATTATTTGATCAAGTACTTCCCATCATACTATGACACTCAACAGTCACCCAGGAGAAGCCCTACAAGCAGAAATTAAAAGAAAACATCTGAATAATTGAAAATGAAATCCTGTTTCTGATAAAGAATGTGATGATTATAGAATACATTCTAATTATGTTTTAAATGTAGTCCTATGTATTTAAACCAGACGGCCCACCCACTTAACAAATGAGGCTTTAAAACACTAATAACAAATGTTTTGTTATACCATTATGTCAAAACAATGTTACAAGCTTATGTAGCCAATTTAGGTATAAAAAAAAATGAATAGGTAATGCGCAAAACCATAATAACTAGAGAGAAATATGTATACTCATTTTATTTTACAATAATAGTTTACAACAATCCGAACATAATGTTTTTTTGATGCTCACCACATATACTAGTATTGAAATAATCACATCTCATTTTGGACATTTTTCTTTTTTTCGTAGTTACAACAGTTGCAGTACTTTTTTGTTCTCTTGATTTCCCATAGAATGTAAAGCAGCAGTCAAAACAGTAGTTTTAGCAGTAGTATCCCGTTGTAAATTTTTATTTCCTGAAGAAACACCTTTCAATGCATTATTTCAGATCCTTTGGGATCTTGTTATGTTCCAAACAATTCTTTATCCATTTTACCATCAGCTGTTCACTCAACTTTACCAAGAAAAAGAAACGGTTGAATGGTTTTTCTACCTGACTTGGACTTCCATTTGTTTTTGTTTTTTTTTAATTGTTGTGTTGATGTACTACAAATTAATTGATTCACACAATGTTCAGCATGTTATAAAATAGCATATTATAAAAATCTTTTCATTCCTGGCCTAAACGTCTTGAATAATCTCATCCAGTCTTAGATCATTGTCATCCATAGTATCATCAGGCAGCTCATGATCTGGAGTATGGAATATATATTGGAGTGGGGAGAGACCAAAAGGTCTGGCTATACATATAGGAGACGTAGAGTTGGGCATATGTGTTAAATGAGTTTTGAAATTACCAGGACCTTTGATATAAGAATGTTGTTGTGATAATTTTACTTTGTTATGTTTATCATAATAAAAAGTAGCAGAGAAAATCCCATTTACTTTTTATGCATTTTGTAATATAAAGTATATAAAAAGTCAAATGACAAAAGCAAAATAATGAATTATTAAATAGGTTAAAATTTGTAATGACCTTGAAGCAGAATCATGCTCAGTAGGAGAGATGAAAGCTCGCTGAGCATTGTCTAACTGTGTCCGAGAGTGTGCTGAGCCACTTGATAATACTCCTGTACCTGCCATGATCCATTCTATATCTATTCCTGAGAACAGAAACTAATCATTTAGAAATAATGTGACTTTAGTTTGCTTATGTCACTTAGCTAATATATCTTATAATAGTTACTATATTTAGGGCTGCTTTATAATAGCACAACTCAACTTATTCATAACCATTGCTTTACACAGTGTCTGTTAATGAGAAGCGCCTTTACTTTAACCCTAGAGGACTCGTGCAGGGTAATCATTCTCCCAGTGAGTTTCCAACAAAGATTATAAAATAGTTGCAAATTGTTTTAGAAAAATTCTGAAATTCTTCTACCCCCTACATACTTTCTAACTGACTTGCCCTGTATCTATTTCTGTCCCTACATCTTGTAGTTTGACATTTGTTTACTTACAATGGTTTGTAGTTATTGTTGCAACAGCTAGGAAAGTTTTTACTCTGCGCGAGTCCTCACGTTACAGTACTGGTTCCTCTAACCGAAGTATATTTCTATTTGTATTTTGCAAGGTTTTTATAACTGAAGTCTATTTCTATTTGTATTTTGCAAGGTTTTTATTGGTAGAGTTTATTTTAAATTTTGATTTGCAAACGTTTTACAACAACGTATTTTTTTTTTTTAATTTTGTGAGGATTTTATAAATATAGTTCGTTTTATTTATAACTTTAATAATCTATTTCAAATTATCTACGTTCTTTTTTTGGCTAATATACAAACTTTATAAATCGCTTGTTACAAGAGATGGAAATAAAGTATATGGAGGATCTTCAAGAAGAAAGTGATAATGTTGAGGAAAGTGTTCATTACTCCGAGAATGAACAAGTTGCCTACAGTGATGTTGATCAAGCTAGTGTCGTTGACCAAGATTTGGATTTCAGAATTGAAAATTCAGGTAACTCTGGCAATATAAATAACGTGAATGATAGTTTAGAGGAAAATTATGCCAAAAACTATCACTTAGAACTAGGGATGCGCCGATTCCGATTCTCGATTCCAGGAATCGTCGATTCTAGGTGGTATCGAGGAATCGTCGATACTCGATTCTTCATCATAAAAGTGTCGATTCCGATTCCTATTTTGTTAACTATTAAGATATGTGTGTGGAGTAATTTATTGGAAAAATAATTAATTACCAACTATATCTTATTTATGTATTGGTTGATTTGAATGAATTAAATTATTAAAGTAAACGGAAATATAACGAAAATATTATTATTTATGAAGCAACAGCAATCAAGATCGTAACCATTTCTGGTCGTTTGACATCGCTCGTCTCTCTCTCTCACTAGAGCGGGTTCGATACTCTCTCTCTCTCTCCCCCACGTGTCTTACTGCCACTGATTTATAGATGTCAGAACAAAACACAAAAAAGTACAGTAAAAACTCGATTAACCGTGGCCATGATGGTTGAGCGAATAGACGGATAACAGAAACACCGTATTATTCCTCCGAAACTTAACCTCAATAAATTATATTATAGACAGATATCACTCTCACAGTAATGTAATATATTTGGGAGCGAAAAGAAAATAAACACGATTTTAATAGCAAATGAAACTATTTATTAGATGATAAACAGATCCGCACAGTAGCTAAAAATGCAGTAAAATAATGTACAGTAATATAAACTTACAGGTGAAATAGTTCGTGTAGTTTAACAAACAAAGCGAACGCGTCACTGTACCTTAACAATAAATAGAGAATTGCAGAAATATTTTAAGCTCATTTTTAAATCATGTGTGCTTATACTTTGTTCCCCTATCATATCTAAGTATGAATATACGTTTCTCATCATAATATTTATAAAAATACGTGTCGGACCAACTGGCCCAACATAGTTTTTTCCTACCGTAAATGAAACGTAAATAAACTCCGTCGGACCAATTTACCCGACATTGTTTTTGATTTAATTAAATTTTATTATCTGTGCAACACTGTTTTGATATTTTTTGTGTTTTGTGTTATCAAGAAACAACAAAACCATAATTTCATGTCCCGGCTACCCAAATAATAAACTGACTGGTGATAAAAGTGTTTTTGCGCCTATCACTAAGACACGTAAACGTGTCACATGTGATTGATTTGTGAGTTTATAAATATTTTGAATATAGAACTAAAGTGTAATATATTCTCTCTCTGATAAGTAATGCTACATTACTATCCAGTAAATACTATCCAAGATTCATATTAAGTAAAAGTTTTAACACCAAATAATTTACTTGTTAAGGAATTTACGTTATAATTTACTTCCTAGTAAGGATGAGTTTATCTAAGTGTATCAATGTTTGTACTTAACTTTCACAAAGTCCGTTTTTAAGGATTATTTTACAACTAAATATTTAGTCAATATTTCCGACTTACTTTTAAGGTTTTGTGAAATTTTGAAAACAGTAGTGAAAATCATTACAATACGTTATAACAAATATGTGTGTCGGCCCGTAACTACGGACAAAAAGCTCTTAGAATATCATCATGTTTTTAATCCCGTCGGCGTTTATCTATCAAACAAAAACCATCGTAAATACATCTGTAAGTAGTGTGAAGCTTGTTGTTAAATACTGTGGCTTAATTTTTCTAAAAGTAGCAACACCAGCTGAGTAGTACTAATAAACATAAAGCGTTAAGAGGCCCGACGGTATTCGGTTCAGGGTACTGGCCGTAGCGTCAATTCGATGACGGTTAACAGAAACTGACGGTGGAAAACCACATAATATATCAAATATGAAAAAGCACTTAAACAACGTTCATTTTGCCCAAATTTATCAACAAAAAAGATCTATACTTGAAGAAACTTTATCCTCAGACACAGGACCTACAAGTGATAGTCGGTTAAAAATCAACTGGGATTGAGTAATAGATACAAAATAGGCCTGAATCAGTTGCACTTGTTCCAGACACCTGCAGAAAAAAAGGTCCCACCAGATGTGGAGAAGGTATGCCCCACTAATCCAGAATGTTGGGGAAGAAGGTACCCCAGGGGAATTGACAGTAGAAGAAGAAGTAAACAATTATCTGGGGGAACCATTAGCCAGTCCAGATTGTGATTTTGGGAAGTATTGGGCAGTACAAAGTGCCAAATACCCTCATTTAAATGCAATGGCAATAAAATACCTGTCTGCCCACTCGCGACAGTGTTTTCTGAAAAACCTTTCTCAACTCCAGGAGCTATATGTGACTAGCGATGAAACTAGCTTGACCCACAACGTGTTCAAATGCTTGTGTTTTTGAACGGAAATGTACATTACCTGCCAGTCTTTTAAATATTAAAAACTATCCTATTTGTATTAATTTTTTACTTTTTATGTTGTACGTTTGTTTTTAATTTTTGTTTTGTTTGGGAGACAATGTAAATAGGCTTAGGAATTTTTTCAAACATCATAAAATAAGTAAAGTTCACATTTTTAACTTTAAAATAAGTCATTACTTTAATCTGATATGTTTTTATGTTTAAAAAAATTCCTATTGATAAATCAAGGTTGTAGGTTTTGTGTAGCCTATTACATTAAAACAGAACTCTTAAAAGGTTTTGCCATATGACCAAGATGTTAACTAAATTAATTATTAGAGAACTAGAATGTAAACTAATATAACTTGAAAGAATCGAGAATCCACTAAAGAATCGAGAATCGAACGGAAAATTTTAGAATCGGAATCGGAATCGAAAATTTCAGGAATCGGCCCATCCCTACTTAGAACTGAACTTGGATGAGTACACCTCTAACGAAGATGATTTACCTTATATTGAACGCGTTATTTGTTACTATGGCAAATCTAGAAGTGACAAAAAAGGTAGAGTGATTGTGCCACCCACAAATTGCTATCACAATCCGGCCCATCAAAATGTAAGAGCCCCTTCCTATATAAATAACTCATTTGCCAGGCGTAAAGGGAGAAGCAAAAAATTCAAATATACCCCTGAAAGCATTGAATCAATTGTTTGATAATGACTTGACTCATTACATAGCGTCTTACACAAATAAATATACACAGACAAAAAAGGGTAATTTTTCAAGAGTGAGGATCGAAAATGAAACTTCGTTTTGAAGAAATTAAAACTTTGATTGGGGTTTTGTCTCGCACAAAAATTCTAAAACTATATGGACAACAGACGAGACTGGTTTGGATTTAGTAATTTGTACAATGTCAAGACACAGATTGTATATTCTCTTGCAAGTATTAGAAATCAGAAATTGAAACCAACCAATCCTTAAATTTCCTAGACCTAACCATAACAAAAATCGACACACAAAAACACAGCTTCAACATTTACAGGAAACCCATAACAACAGACACGCTTATCCATAACACCTCAAACCACCCTATCCAACACAAACACGCTGCCTTCAGATCCATGCTCCCTAGACTTAAAGAAATCCCAATGACCACAGAAAACATAAACAAAAATCTAGACATAATTAAATATTTAGTATACACAAATGGATACAACACCACAATAATAGACAAACTATGGTACAAAATACAAAAAAACACTAAAATTAACACTACAGACAGGGAAAACAAATACATCACATTACCATACATAAACAAAACAACAAATAAAATAGCCCACAAATTTCAAAAAACAGGATACAAGATAGCATATAAAACTAATAACAAGTTACAATACAAAATACAACGTGTCAACAACAACAAAGATAAACTACAAGCACCAGGCGTATACAAACTAAACTGTGACAAATGTAACAAATTCTACATTGGACTAACAGGTCGCAGCTTTAAACAAAGAGTCGAGGAATACAAACAGAACACCAACTCAATATTTTACAATCACATAAAAGAAACAGGACACAAATACACAGACATTTACCATAACCTAGAAATCCTATGCATCAACAGAAAAGACCAGATCTCAACACACTAGAACAATATGAAATTTACAGACACACAAAAACACAAAGTACAAACATATTAAATGAACAAACACAATACAAATCACACATACTCTTTGATACTATCGAAAACCTGCCTTTAAAACCGTCACCGCTTGATCCGACATCTCCAAGCAGAAGACACTGATGAAGATCGGCATATAGCGATCGAAAACGTTCTGTCTCAGTAAGTTTTGACAAATTTCCAAAATTTAAATTTCGGATAGTCATAAACTATTGTTCAAGTGATTAATTCAGATTCACCAAACGTAATGGACTACAAAATTCAAGAATATATTGTGTATGTAAACTATTCTTGTTTATGAAGTATTTTGTTTTCATGATAATTCATGATAACAAAAAACATTTATTTACAACATAGGCTATAGCCTTATATTTGCCAATATTACAAACATTTTAATTACAGGTGTGTTTTTCCCTAAGAATGTAGACAAAAAGCAACAAAATGCTGTGCTAATTATGGGGAAAATGTTTTTAAAGACCATTTAGTTGAAGTATGTGAAGAGTATTTTGACGTATAAAAATGAAAATCATATTGTATGTGTTTCTTCATATCTTTTATAATATAACTAAATATGTTTAAATATTTTTTTAAAATTATAACACTTACTATTTTACTGATATTGATATGAAAACTAGATGGGGTGGAAAATTACCTCGTCCGAGCTCTGGTGTAACAGGTATTAGCGCGAGTCCTCTAGGGTTAAAGGTCTTTCTCAAGAGCCATCTTCAACTTCAGTCAATTACCTTTCGATGAAATGTTTATTGTGTATGTTGGCAAAATCGTTTTTAAAAAAATGTAATGTCACAAATAATGTAATCTTTTATAGTCTACTTTGTTTTAGCCATACATATTTTATATTATTCAAATTATTTACATCTTTATTAAATAATTTTGATTTTATTACCAAAAATAATCGACATAAAATTTCTATACCGTTAACTACATTTTAATAGTTGTTAATTTTATATTTTCACAATACATTTCATTAACAATGTTAATGAATCAAGGATTAACAGGTACTAATAAAACAAGTAATGGAATTTAATACCACTGGAAAAAATATATGACAAATAATTTATAAGACAAGGACAATTTTTTTTACTGAAGTAATATACTAATTATACACACCTGAAAATAAAATCATTACTCAATGTGAATCTATTTATAGTTCTGCACAAAACTTACTAGAACAATCAAGTGGGTGCAAACCTAGTTCTACAAAACATGGACACATATGAAAAGTTGAATTGGAGTAGTAAAACTTGCAGTTTTTGTGTTGTACATCTTGAGGTTTTTTTATAAATTACTACTTTTTAGATCAGTTAGCAAAAAACCATATTTGATTTACCTCAAATTCATAAAAGCAGACAAAGGCAATATTATTGTCATTATTCATGAAACAGAACTACACAATATCATATTTTAAAAGCATTTACATCACAGAAACACCAACATACTCCACAAACAAATTCCATACACAAATAAAAAATAACACGAGTAAATGCACACACATAATAAACAAAGAACAAGAAAGATACCTTACACAAATTAAACCACAAGCACCAACACTCAAAGCCTTACCTAAAACACACAAAAAAGTCATACCAATATGCCCACTAATAAATAACACATCACCACATTCATCTAAAATCATGAAACACCTAGTAATAAAAAATAATATCACATTTCAATAACCAAAACAGCCAAAAAAACAACATTGATCTTGCACAAAAAATAAAAATCATACACATACCGCTACACTTACATCATTTGACAAAGCCAATTTATACACCAACATACCAATTAAAGAAACAATAAATATACTTATAAAAATGTTAATAGAGAACAACACACCAGACAACATAACCGAATAAATAATAACACTAACAGAAACAATCAGTTCTCAAAATTACTTCACACACAGCAATACTAATCCAAATGAAGGCCCAATCTTAGAATCCTCCCTTTCAAGCATATAGTCAGATATTCATATACAACCTCGAACAAAAATATATCATTAACAACAACAAATACACCCATAAAATAATATACTGGTACAGAAACGTAGATGACATCTTAATCCTATACAAAGATAACAAAAGACAGATAAAAACCTTCCAAAAATACATAAACAAATTACATAATTATATAAACTTCATACTAGAAACAGAACAATAGAACAAAATCAATTTCCTAGATCTCACGATATCAAATCACACATTAAGAATATACCAAAAGCCCACCACCATTGATAGAGTTATAAGCAACACTTCCAATCACACCATACAACACAAACACGCTGCATTCCACTCCATGATGTACAGACTAATCAACATACCCATGAACAATGAAGACAAAATAAACAAACTCAACATAATAGAATACATGGCCTATAGAAACGGATACAAGCACACTTTGATAGACAACTTAATGCAAAAACAACAACACACATAACACAACAAAAAACAACAACACACAAACACAAAACTACATAACATTATTATATCACAACACATCACAAAAAAAAGCTTTTTCAATCCACAAACTAGCAAAAAGTAGCATTTAAACACATCCAACACAACTAAAAAACACTTACACCGTACAAAAATACACCAGAACAAACACGACAGGGCTGGAGTATACAACAACAAATGCAACAACTGCCCCAAGGTGTTGTTTGACATAGGTCAAACAAGGAGAAACATTAGCATACGATACAAGTAACGCCTAAAAGACAAAAAACACACAATCCAAATCAAAACTTCGTTCTACACATACAGAAAGCACTATGCACATACACCAATATAGACTCAATTAAAATCCTTCACTACACAAGAAAAACAACAAATCAAACACAACAGGAAACTACGAGATATACAAACACTGCAAAAACCGTCCACAACACATTCTAAATGACAAAACACACTCACAATAAAATACTATATTTGAACACATGATTATACACTACTCTATGATCAATAATTCACCACAGAACTGCAATACACCAAAGATTCACACCATTACAGCATACCTCAGCAACAGTCTTGTCCGTAACTCACAGCATTGAGCAATGAACTAACTTGGTGCAAAACGCATCTGCTGAAAAATATCAGTAAGTAGTGGTTTTTTTTTCAAGTGATACCAAAAGTAGAAAATTTAGGTGCAAATATAGGGAGGTAACCAAAGTACTGGAATTTTTTTGAAACTTGAATGATAAATTGCTTTGAGTTCTAATTTGTGGCAAATAAACGTTTATGACTAATAAGCACGTTTTTGTATGGATTCAACAGTGGCATAGATATAATAGAGATTAGTTTGCAGTTATTTTTAAAATTAAAAATTGTTATAAACTGCTACAAAACCCTATTTTTATTAATTTTAAATATGAGAAGTGTAGGATTCCCATGCTATAAATATGGTTTTGTGTCTGTTGTAACATTTTTAAGAGACATAGAATTTAATTTATTCCATGAAAGCTACACAAAATCAAATTTAACCAATCAGCCCAAGCAAGAATTTACTTCAAATGATAATACTAAAATACAAGGGAAAAGAGTTTCACATTTTAACAAAAAGGGTTTCACTCAACTGTTTGGCAATTCACTTTCATTGTTTTTTCAACAAATAATTTTTTTAATATTAGAAACATCCACGTGATATATTGCATATCCATTACATTAAATTACAAGTTTACCTAATACAGACATTAGCTGATTTAATCTAACCTGATTAGATGACACCAATGTTCCATTAAGTTAAAACACAGGAAAATTTAACTATAAGAAGTTTAAAACAATGTTAAAAAGTAAAGTAGTTACAAAATAATTTTTACCACTAATAATAGATTTATTATGAACAACTACCACAGTCAACGTTTTAAGATTTGATTTTACTTTCTCCAGTCTTTCAGTGTATAAGGAATGAAGATGGTATGAGGTCTGATTTCAATATAAACTAAATAAGGGGAAGATGTATTGAAAAATTCATAATTTTGGAGAAGGATAAGACACACTACAAACAACTGAATCAACAGAATCCTAGCTGGAAACCAAGAATTACAATAAAACACTTACTACATGATTAGTGATAAAAATTATAGATAAGTATGAACTTGAAGCAGATGATATAACCTGTCTCGTGGACTGCTCAGCTAACTAAGCAGTCCCAAATGAGTCTTAAATCTTTCAGTTGGTCACAGCTGTTTCCCTAATGAGTCTTATAATAGCATCCCCACTAAGTAAATTATCTTTCTTATTCCAATTATAGATTCAAAGTTTTTACCGTGTATTTGAAAATTACATATAAGTATCAGAATAAGATACCAAACCAGAGTTAACTTGGTAAAAAAAAAACAATATAAGTCTATTTATGTGCGATAACAAGCATATATGTAAAAAATTATGCTGTGTTTTCTATTATTATTCTTTTATTTTGATTAAAGAAAAATATTTTTCAAACATTTATTAGAAATTTGGAAACTATGATAAGGTAAGAATGTTAATTTACTTAGTGGGGATGCTAGTAGATGATTCATTAAGGAAACATCTGTGAAAGATGAAGCATATTTGAGCCAACCCCGGTAGTCCACGAGTTAGGTTATTTAGTACAGTTTATAGTCCACAGTGGAATTAAAAAAACAAAAAGGGGCTGAGTCATTTTCTCAAAACCCTTCTCATTCCAAAATTTCAGATAAGTTTTCTTTAACAGTTCCTTTCCTTTTATTATTTATGTATAAATTCTTGGATCGTAAAATATATGGTAATGGTCAATATTTTCTTTCTCTTTTCCCCATAAAAATGGCTGAGTGGGTTCTTTTTTACTTGATAGATAAAACAAAAGCCTGCAACACAAAGACAAGCAAAATACAATCAAACCTGGACAAAAACACAATCTTTGAAACTACAATCATTAGAACTTACCGTTTACTTAATCTTAAACCTGGTAAAACTTGGCTGAAATGAGTAATCTTTTCTATATAAACATAGTTTTGTAACCAAAAAGTATAGTAGAATTTTATACAAAATTACAAAGAATAATCCTTTCCAGGATATAATAAACTTATTTTATAAAAGAAGTCTGACAGTAAACAATATAAACTCTTCAGACCAAACATTATCTCTTGATACAAGGGTGATTAATGTAACTATTTTATTAGGGGATTTTAGATCATAAGCTGCTAAGTAAATTATTTTTGTATCCGAATTATCCTTCAGTGTCTGATAACAAATTACTATCTCTTCAGGAAAATAAGGTTTGATGGAGTATGTTTATTGAAAATAATGTTTTGTTAATTTTCAGAGAACAATATCATCATCTGCAATATACAATAAAAACAGAAGGAATTGTTTTATTTTGCTGAAAAATGGTATATTTCTTGTCCAGCTAAGGAATAACACTACATAAATATTTATCATATTTTTATTGTAAAGAATTTTAAATCTTACCATTATGAATACCAGACACCTGAACTGCATACAAGATCAAACCTTCAGGAGAGATGGTAGGCAAAAATCTCCTCGTGAGTCGAGCATGTAATGCTTCAAGAAAAAACAGAGCATCATTGTAATCAGTTTGGGAAACATGTGACATGTCTAGCCTAAGATATGATCTGGGAACAAATTGTGAGAGTACAGCAAGACATTCCAGTATTGACTGACGGACCCTTCTCTTAGGCTCATTGATTGCATTTTTCATAACTTGATGAGACAGATATATGCAGTTAAACTCAGTACTAGGGAAGGTCATAAGAGCATACATCAGACAGAGCAGGGCATTTTCTCTTAGCTGAAATAAAACAAGATGGTTAAATATTAAACAGATTATCAAATTTCTTATCAAGTATACACAGGTAGTAGGTAATATTGCAAATTTAAAATAAATTTAATGGTTAAGCAGAAATAAACATGAGAAATTAAATCATACACATATATGACCAAATTTTCTTTTTCTTACTCTTACAAAACTATCAAGAAAATAAAATGTAACATTTGACTGCTAAAAGTGGTCTGGCATCCAATAAAGTATCCAATTCAAACAGCTAATAATAACTTACACTTTTTTAAAAAAATGTTTTAACTTGCCTATAGTAGCACTTACTTTGCTTGTTGAGGACGACCGTTTCGGGAGATGTGTCCCTTTGTCAACTCGGACCGTAACTGATCTCAAGGTTTACGTAGGTTAGGGTGGGAGTGGGATATTTTGGTGGTGTGGGTGTATTTTGTGTGTATTAAGAGTTATGATGTCAAAAAGTGCGTGTGAGTTGTAATGTAATTGTGTATTGAGTATGTGTGTAGGGTGTAGTTTGAAGTGCCTATATATTTCGTATTGTTCGGTTGTGTAGCGTTGGTTATTTCTGTGTTGTTTATGAAGAATTTGTAGGTTAGATGTTATGTCTATGTAGTCGTGTTTAGTGGAGTTGAGATGATCGGCGAAGTTTGATTGGTAGTTATTGTTTTTTAGTGCTTTTATATGTTCTTGGTAACGTGTGTAGAATGACCTCCCTGTCTGGCCTATGTAAAAACTAGGGCATGAACTGCAAGTTAGTTTGTAAACTCCAGTGGTGTTGTAAATGTCGTTGATTTTGCTGTTGGGTTTAAATTGTTTGTTGAGAGTGTTGTGTGTGGAGTAAGCTATTTTGTAGTTGTATTTTCGTAATGTGTTGGTTAGATTGTGGGTTTTGGAAGATCTGTATGGTCCCTCCAACAAGCTACTATAGGCAAGTTAAAACATTTTTTTTTAAAAGTGTAAGTGATTACTAGTAGCTCATGCGAAGATGGAATCAATAAAAGCTAATAATAATTTAAACAGTATAAACAGCAATAAATACATAATATTCAATACAATTTAAAAGTTGTTTACATTTTCAACAGCATGTTTGAACCTAGCAATACAAAGGTGTAGTATATATAATATTATATAGTTGGATCTATGGCTGTCTATATCGTAGTTACCTTTTAATATAAATATTTGGGAAATTTTTTTCATAGCAAAAATTTAATTTAAGAAACAAACTACTGTCAAAATTAAAGTCTCTAAATTTTATAGTTCAGATTCTATATTGATTCAGTCAGTTAAGTAGTATAATCTCTCAGTCTATTTGTTATGTGAATGTATATATGTATTTTGAAAACGATCAATTTATGGTACTTAAAGTAAAGATTTTGTAAAATAGTTTCTTTGTGTGCACATATATTATGAAATCATGATACTGACAAAGGTTTGTCGCTACCTCCCATAGTTGAGGTTTAACTTTTAAATTAATTCATCAACTCATGTTTTTTCCCCATTAATATAAACATTTTCCATAATTCTTTCACACTGCCCAGTTGTATTATGAAACAAAGTAACTCAAAATTATAAGTATCTATCTATTTATACAGTATTTTTGGCTCTATCGTGCATACAGTTGATGATACAGTGTATTTTCTTTTATAGTTATTGATAAAATATAATATATACAATTAACAAATGATTAAACAAAAAATTTATTTGTTATATCAAGATTTCAAAACAAAAGTTATATTAAGATAAATTAATTTTAACTTCCATTTTTATTATACAAAATATAAAAATGCTACAAAATTTTTAAATGTTTTTGATAGATTTAATGTTCTGTATCGTGCTTATGTAAGTCTTCAATCCAACTGAATAGTTTTGATTTTAACTGTTTTATTATAAATTATAAGGAAGTGAAAATGAGTTCTTGTTCATTAACAAAACAATTTGTTAATATCTAGTATATCATAAAAAGATCAACTTGGAGTTTTAAAACGACTAGATAAAGGCAATAGTGAAACAAAATTAGTAGATTGTTATGGAGTTGGAAAAGCATAAGTGATGGAAAATAACAAATATTTTATTTTACTATATTTAAAAAGTACTTCACTAAGTGAATACGTAATTGCTTACTTGCTGATGTGTTTTAATACATTCGTTCCTTTTACGAAGTTAACCCTCTACTCAGGGTTAAAATAAAATTTTATTTTATTTGATTAATTATGACATTATTTTGGTTACATGGTAAACCAATATTTTTAATTATTAAAGTAATCGAATTAAGGTAGAAACCTCTGAGGATGGGTAGTACAATCCCAAAGTATACATTAAGTTTAGATAATTAAACTATACAGATACTGTAGTATTGAGTTATAGGGCCAACAAGAGTTTGAATAGAATAGACTTCTTTACATCAGTTAAATACATCAGTTTAAAAGTAAAACCTTAATATCACTAAGTTAAAAACCTTTGTCTTTCTGACTTTTACCCATGAACCTGTTATTCAAAATTTAAATATTCCAACAAAACTTTCTTTGTTGTAATTTTTCACAAACTTAATTTTAAGGATAAACTTAAAATGAAGTGCTTGCCATTAAATATAATAAATAAGACAGACAACTTTATTATAAGTAACTTCTCATTACACTCTTCCAAAATGGTTGAAATATTTTGTTTCTTGTGGTACAAGTAATGCTGTCATACAAAAAAACACTAGAAACACTTTCAAATTCTTTCCATGAAGACCATCTCAGAATGACAGAAGGAAAAGGGCAGTAAAAATAGATTTACATAATTTTGTTGTGTTTTTTTTTGTTTTTTGTTTTTTTGTTTTATGAACTATAGAGTTGGTTTGTCCCTAGATCCAGAAGAGAGAAAAGCATGAGATTCAGAACTCCTTCAGACATTGTTAGTTTGTGTCTAATTCCAGAAAGGAGGGAAACACTAGGTTTACAACTACAAGTATCATCAGCTATAGAGTAAGTTTGTGTCTAGATGCATAAAGGTAGAAAACATCGAGTTTATGAT